>CM030187.1:5008334-5208334 GCA_017639675.1 Aplochiton taeniatus
GTTGCTGTTGCTACCTCCTCCAGAAGCACCGCCGGCGGACGAACCACCCGACCTCAAAAGGGCAGGGGAGTGTCCCGGAGCCCCGTAGCCTAGCGACGGGCTACCAGCCCCACCCAGGGAGGATGGGAGGGAGCCGTAGGCGGAGTCGGCTCCGTAGACATCAGAGGAGTAGGACTGGCTCCTCCCTCCTAGACTGCTGTAGCCTTTGCCTCCGGGAGCGGAGCTCAGGTCCTGGGCCTGAGGGGAGCTGAAGCCTCCGTAAGACTGGGAGATGTGGGAGGCAGGGGGCTGGCCGGGGGAATAGGACTGGGCCTGCTGCTGCGGTGGGGTTTGGCCTGTCAGGACAGCTGTGGGGGTCTTCACTGGAGGCACAGGAGAGCCGTAGCCTGATAGGCAGGACTTTGACAGTGACTGTGGGGTGGGAGTGGCAGAGGTGGAGGGGGGCTGCTGGGGGGCTGGTGGAGGGGGGGCCGGCTGTGGGGGAGGCTGTTGTCTGGACGGGGCAGAGGTGGAGCTGGAGTTGGATGGGTGGGCCCCTGAGGCCGAGGACGAGGAAGAGGATGAGGAAGTGGAAGAGGCGGAAGGCGGGGTGTGGGGAGTCCGAGAGGAGGAAGCCGAGCTGGCCGAGGAGTAGCCGCTGCTGGAGCTGCTCTTGCCGCCCTTCCCGGCCGCCGAGGACGAGGAAGAGGACGAAGAGTAGGGGGGCTGGATGATCGGCCGGTACTGCTCAGTGCGCGCGGCGGGCTTGTGGTCTGAGGACGGGCTCTGGTCACCCAGCGGGCTACAGGAAAGGCCGGCATGCCGGTGGTGGCTAGCGATCTGCTGGTAGCCTGCTCCCCCACAGCTGAGATAATGCTGCAGGGAGTGTGCCGCTGCAGACGAGGAGAGCTGGGACTGCGCCGGACTGGGCCGCTGGTAGTGCTTGATGACGCTGTCCTGCCGGGGCACGGCTCGCTCCTGCACAGCGTTGGCCTGCGCCTGAGCAGACGAGAACACGGAGGCGTTGTACAGCTGGGACGACTGGTCCTGCAGCTGGGACGACAGCAGGTTGAACTGGTGTGACTGGAGGTGGCGGGCCGAAGAGGCCTGGGCTGACGAGGCCCCCGTGGGGTCCTGGGCGCCCCGATAGGCTGCGGCGCCCTGTGAGGACAACAGCCGGTCAAAGCCCAGGCCAGACTGGGAGGGAGCCTTGATGTGAAGCAGGGGGTCATGGGGGGAGAGCAGGCCGTTGGAGGTAGGGCTAAAGGTGGGCGTGTCTTGGAGGGAGAGGGAGGGGGCAACGGTGGAGAAGGAGCGGCTGGAGAAGGAGGCTGGGTGCTGATAGGCCGAGAGGGCCGAGGAGGAGGGGAAGGAGCCAGAGCCAGGCAGGGCACCCGAGATGAACAGCTCAGCAGGAGCAGGCGTATGCATTGCTGCAGGAAACAAAAATAATTATAATTACTCAAAATACTCATGTAATCAATCAAATGGGACAGAGAAAGGACACATCCAGATAGTCTCCCTTAGGGATGTCCTGGCTGTTATCCAACCCGCTCCGCACATATTTTAATAGATTGGGATCGGCTATTATAAACATAAAATACTAATCTGCCAGCTGTCATGTATATCTAAAACATTATCCACAATTTTTCGACAACAGATACTACCGTTTTAAAAAACAAATAGGCAAAGAAGTATCAACAACAAAACAGAACCGTCCTTTCTGCTTGTTTGGCCAGGATTACTAGCACTTAACAAGCTTCCCTTGTTTGAACATTTACCATATTAACCAAATGTTATGTGGTCTGCTAACCCATCAAATCACTCCCTTTAAGTATTCATGGTTAAATTGAAGGTAATTGTTCAATAATGGTCTTGATTGTTCATGAATTGGCTACTCTTGCTTTTCAGAATTGTTTGCTATTGCCAAAATTGCAATTTTTTGAACAAGTGGACAAAAATAAAATGATTCAGTGACATAAAGAAAAAACGTTGTTATTGCTTTGTTATTTGTAACGGGTTAATTTATTTATATATAAGTATGTCCATGTGAATTCCCTTTTCCAAAGGCATACAAAGCATCTTTCAGCATTCTATCATGAACTGTGTCAATTTGAAAAGTATCTTTGAGCATTGAGGTGAAAAAATGTGTATGTTGCCTGGTATTGATACAATTACCACCAATATTCATCAGTAACGCAAGTAATTGAGGAGGAAATTAACACAGAAGATGACATATTATTTTTAGGGGGAAATATAAATATTACATCCAGCCAAATAGAAATATTAGATCAGGAACCGGTATCGAGGGTAAGACAATTGATTGTGTGTCATCAGTGATTCCACCCGACATCACAGAAAATAATGTATGTTGTAGTGTAACCAGCCAAATTACAACAAAGAAAAACATGCAAGACTGAATGTTATATTGGCTTCGGCGTGTTCTAAATGTCAACCCGCTGCGTCCCATTCAAAGCCCTACCTGTCTGCCAGGAGGGTGTGCGGAACTGGGAAAGCAGGGAGGAGGCTGAAGGGGGAGGCTGTGGACCTCGCGACTCCAAAGCAGAGATCAGATTCATGACAGAGGCATCAGGACCAGAAGGGCTGGCATGGTGCAAGCCGGTGTCAAAAAGTCCAGAAAGACCTAAAGGAACACAAGCAGTAGTGAACATGTTTATTAGAGGCAAATACATAATTAAAGTGTATGGGTGTTGAATGTGTTGGTCAACATCAAATACAATGATTTACACCTAGTCTAAAATAATAATTCTTGAATTCTGATATAATTGCTAAAGATCCATACAGGAGCATACTTTTTTCAAAAGAAACAAATATAAAGTACTAGGCCTATTCATGCCAAAGCAAGAGTCCCTTATTATTACTACACGTAAGCTATGTGACATTTATCTCACCCAAACTCCGTCCAGCTGCTCCCCAAGCCCCGCCCTGGCCAGAGCTCCCTGGGTGGTGATTGGTCGCATAGCCCTGCAGAGGGTGGGGGGTGGCATAAGCTTGTCTGTGGAGGAGCTCGGACTCTGGGTGGGATGTTCTTGAGCTCCCATACACCAGGCTGGGAATAGGGGAAACATGGATGATGTAGTGTTATTCATTAAAGAGTAACATTGCTTGTTTACATAAACCTTGTTTTCTCAAAGGGAGACACTTTTAATATTTTTGTAAAATGCTACACACTACATTTTCAACGTAAAAAGATGAATAAACAGATAAGAACGGTGTGATACATGTGTAACAGATTTGTTACCATGGCGTGGCATAATTTAAACACATTAATTATCTTTTTAAAGCATTGATATCATGCAAAATGGAATAAAAATCTAGACCTAATAACAAGCCTTAAATGGTAAACTTTGCATAATATCCCAAGTTCTGAAAAGAGCTCTAAGAGGGCTGCAGTGGATCAATCATGGCTATATCATTGGTTATGGATTTAAAATGCAATACCAATGATATTTCATTGAATAATTTATAAAATAACTTTTATTTTTGTATAATAATAACTTATTTCACAAATATAATCCTGCACAATGCGTTAACTTATGGCTAGACTATGGTCTTGGTTTAGTTTGTATCTGGCACACCTCATAATGCACGGTAGCTTGCTAACTGGCTTATTTTCAAGTGAGGTCGACTTGGCTATGCTATGGTTGGTATATCAGCTGGAATCGCCAAACAAATTTGCAATTGACTGAAAAAACTGGAAAATGTGAGCCATTGTCCAAATCCGGTAGCAAACTAGTTCCTATGCCATTTCTTCAAAAGGCACAGCTACCTCTTGTTAGCTAACGTTAAATGCATATTTTGTTCAAATGTTAATGACCAGTTGAAAAGGTATGTGGAAAACCCATTCCGCAATTATGAAAAAATGTTAGTTGGCATACACTAACACATACTTTTTACATAGAATAATTAAACTGAACTAAATGCTGTTTAAATGTCATATGGTAAGCAAATATGCCAATGTAAATAAAAACATTGTCACATGATTTTTAGTCGCAGGAAAAATACACTGCAAATTGTACAATGTAACAAGAACGTAATTGATACGAAATGACAAGTGTGTGCGTGATACAATGTAACTTGTCAGTCGATTAATGCATGTGTTAGTATTGCGTCTGCACATTCTGCTCGTTTAAATGTATGGTCTATAAAATGTGACAGGCCAGTACAAAGGGGACAATAATTCCCATAGATGCTCGAGACATGATGCTCCCACCCCCTCTGCTCTCTTTCATCCCTCCCAGTCTACCTAAACCAAGGATACGGTCTGTCAATCACATTCCATTCATTTCAAGAGCCTCTTTTCCCCCACCCCGCCCACCCCCACGAAACACACTGCTTGATCAGTTTATTAATATATTATTAACAAGTAGAAAGCTGTATGACAGTTAGACCCATTACAATGTAGTTTGTGTATATTTGGTGAGATTCGTCTCAATGTGTTAGCGTATATGCACATCATGGAATAATACCTTTAGTGGAGGAAAAGCATTGTCTGAATCGAATGCATACCTTGCTTTCGCAGATCTCTCGTAACTCCATCCTGCTCCTGCGCCTAAATCACCGAACCCTGCTCCCGGGTAATTTCTATCCATTTATGAGATTTGTGGAAAGTAACGAGGAGTCGGAATTGTAACAGATTATTGGAGAGTCCGTCTTCCTCGTTCTTGATTTTTCGTTATTTTCCCAGTTTCATAAGCATGTCTTCAGGAGTGAAAAACAGCATATTGAAAGAGAAATGGAGGGGAGGAGAAAACTGGATGAAAACGAGGGGGGTCTAGGGGTGTACGCCAACCACCTCCAAAATCACTCTCCTTTTGTGCTAATTCCCCATTTAACATATCCACAAATGCAAACGTGTCACGAAATTATGCACAATCATGATTGCTATGATGCTTCTTATTTCGCTGGTAAAGCATGAACAGCTAATCAACATTTGATAACAGCGCGTCCTTTCCCGCAAAGCTAGCTAGCTTCGTTATCTCCTCCCCTTTCTTTACTTTAACTAACGTTACAGAGCTATAACCCCGTTATAACGTTTAATATTAATATGTATAGATTGCATTCAGTGCCTCTAATTCTTATTAAAAATACGCTCAGATCTCCATAGAAGCGTGATTTTGTGCATGCAAAATCGTACCACCCCCAAAATTGTTAGGCTAGCAGATGCTAGCTGGCCCTGTCGACGCATCAAAATAAAACTGGGTTGCTATTTTCTAAGCTAGCTCCAATTTTTTTTTGCTCTTTTCATTTAAAATAAAAAACGGCGTTATTGTCGTCCACGACGTCTGCAACGGTAATTGCAGTCAATAAAACAAAGTCATTTAAAGAAAGTAGGCCTCGTTTAAATATTTTTAGTCATTTTCTTCTCAAGACGCCATGTTTGAAGGCGGCTGGCTCGCTCTCTGTACTCTCTCTCCCCTCTCTCATCGCTCAAACACACGCGCACTCTGTCTGCGTTGACCTCCATTCACCGGTACTCATGCCATGGTCTACCGCCTAGTCTATCACGGCTTGGTTTCACTTCTATGGCTAAACCCATGCTTAAAGATTACACTATGCTTAATTAATGCATGTAAAAAAAAATGTAGAAAGGATAGGTATACGAGCACAACAGGAACACGTCCTTTATTGTCTACATGCTTATGAAAATCATTTGCGTTTTTGGAACATCTGTACTATTCTATTCTATGCATTCTTTCCAAGTAGCCCATACACATGACTTGTATACTGTTCAACCGTATGATCACTACATAATAATTTTAACTCATTCTTATTTCACGTTGAATTAAAAGAATACCTTGATTAAATAGGCAATATGTAACGAAAACATAATTCTGAAACTCTGTAATTTATTTGTTTTGCCTATAAGCATTATGCACTGATTCTTTGTTATAATTCAAACTCTAGATTGTTGGTAGTGTGTCTGAGTAATAATCAACTGACAGTTCAGAAGTATCATGACAAATAGCTTGTGTCAACACATTGCAGATCCCTCCCAGGCCCTTACATAATGTGAGCAGGTTTGTGTTGCCCTCTAGTGGTACAATGCTTAGACATGAGCGACAGAGCTTCATCTCACTGTATGACTCTGAACGTCTTGTGGTTTTCTAATATGTTATGTTTGTTTTGTAGTTGTTATGCTTATCTAAAATATTTCCATAATCACAAAATCTTTGTACCTTGTATACCCAAAAGAACATGTGTCATGTAACATTGAGCACATTGAATTTGTGTATGAAATGTGCTATACAAATCAAATGTATTTTATTTTATTTGATTTCATTAATACCAAAAAGCCCAGGGAAAGGGGTTAAAACTTAGAATTGGAGTGGGCTGGAAGGAGAGGGACATGACCTCATCCCTTCCCCAATGAGGTAGAAGAGCCGTATAAAGAACAAATTGATGTTGCAACTGAACCCATACAGTTACATGACCAAGTACCACTCAAAGGTAAAAAAATTAACAAAAAAATAGTGCTTTCGCTATCAATAGATATCTTGCAATCTTAGAGTAAGTATTAAATTAGATTGACAGTAAATACTTTTTGTTTTGTTTATGTTGATAATTTTCAGAGTTTATATCTTTTGATACAAATTTGATACTATTATATGGGTTTTTGAACGTGTCATCCCCTAGATGCTGTCCCATGGATGTCTGGCGATTTGCTGTGCTCTTCTTGTCTGTACCATCATAGAGCCAGGCTTCAAGGAGGTCGAAGCCGATCTGACCATTCCTCTACTCCCATCTAGTGCGAGAACGGCTGACGAGGTTCAGCCATATGTTAGATTTTCCCAAACCCTGGGCAATGCTATTGGAAGGAAAAGGTGAGTGTTTCACCTTTTCATTTTTTTAAATGTAGAAGAAAAGTTAGTGAGTTCTTTGATATTCGTTGCTAAATAATCAATATTTTTTCAGAAACCAAAAAATTATCGGACTAAGGTAAAAGAAAAATCCCTGTGTGACTAATGCATTCTGGACTTTCCACAACCCCAGAAATATTTTATCAAGACTGGAAAAGCTACATTGCAAGGAGTTAAAAAATATTTTTTTATTATAAGGATAGAAAATTTTAGAGCTGTAATTGATTTCCAATGTTATGATGCTGTTCATAAACCAACGCTCTACCAAGCACATTCAAAACGGTTCTGACATATAGGACTTGTATCATAACCATCTGTAACCTAGAAGTCAAGTGGAGTAAAATGTATTTGTATAGGACAGTTAATACACGTGCTTCACATAAGGCATGAAGGAACATACAAAGCAAGAAAAATAATGAGTAAATAAGTGGAATGAAATTGAAAAAAAGTCTAATAAGATAATGTAGTATGTGTGTAATGTAGTCTAATGTAATTACATTTCTAAAAAGGAACAATTCAGCAAAAACCAATCGAGACAAGCAGTATATACGTTTTTAATCTGGATTTGAAAGTTTTCAGACTTTGAGTGAGTCTCTGAGCCCCTGGAAGTTGATTTAACCTCTCCGAAAAGACTGTTTATTTTCTGCATTTTAAATCTTTAATACAGTATATTTCACCTATCTACCCATTTCTATATTTCAGACGGAGTTGCAACATGGCAACCTGTGTCACTCACAGACTAGCAGATTTCCTGAGTCGCTCGGCTGCCTTTAGGGATTCTAGCTACTTATCCACAGATGTGGGAAGTGAAGGTTTTGGCCGGAGGAAGAGAACAATGAAGTATGGGACACTTTAAGCTCACATTGTACATCAAACATTGTAACATACTGTTAATACTGTTTATAATAACATCTGTTATTATAAATGTATTCAGTAAATCCCATTTTATTGCTTTTTGGCATATTAAAGAACATTAAGTTGTTGATTTAGTATAAATATTAAAAACACTATTTTCTTTTAGTAAAACACGTTTTATTTAGGCAACATTTTTTCGTTCATTCTGACTTGATTAACTCTAACAACCAATTGTATAACAAAACATGTCTTCCCAAGCTCTATTCAAATAAAGCTACACTGGCAGATCCCTGTGGTGACTACTTTAAATGCATCATCATTTCCATTGTAGTGCATATTTGGGGACTCAAAAGGTCAGCTATCTACATTTTCATTAGAAAGGGATGGTAAAAGAAAGAAAAGGTTACAGAAGAATCTTAACTACTTCTGGGGAATCAATGCTCTGCCTAGATGCAATGGTTTGTTAAGTAAAAAGTAAAAACCCACTGCCAACATTAAACACCACACACAGACACAAACGCACACAGACACGCACACACACACACACACACACACACACACACACACACACACACACACACACGCGCGCGCACACACACACACACACACACTGAGACACACAAATACACGAATCTACTGTGGTACGGTTTCCGTTTCCATCATTTGTTTGCCTTGTGAAGGAGAGAGTTTTAGTGTTTATATGGGAAACAAAAGATAATGCTAAAGGTTCTAGAAGTGAGAGAAGAAGAAGTGAGTAAAATAAAAATAAAATGAACTAGAGATATACAGAGAGATGAGGTAA
The DNA here is from genome assembly GCA_017639675.1 of Aplochiton taeniatus. Classification (NCBI taxonomy): domain Eukaryota; kingdom Metazoa; phylum Chordata; class Actinopteri; order Galaxiiformes; family Galaxiidae; genus Aplochiton; species Aplochiton taeniatus. Next base: position 5,016,852 of record CM030187.1, read on the forward strand.
ATATGTGTCCATAAAACTGTTTGTGTGTGCATGTTTGTGCACCTGTGTGTCAGTGCGAGGTTTGGATATGTTGTGTGAAGTCCATAACTGGTCATTTTTAACAGTTTTGAATAATACATTTATGCATTAAATCAATAATTGTTTGTTCATTTGCAAACCATTTTAAACATGGTATGTTACCTGATGTACAATTCTTTATATATCTGAGGTCACTTGTCTCTTTTACAAACTCACATTATGTTCACTGACCGTCAGGCTCACCATTATCGTTCCTAATTTATTCAGTCTCTCCGTCTCCTTCCATTGGTGCTGTCTTGCCCACTTGACTGTAAGCCTTACCACAGTAGAATTACACTCTCCCTGGCTCTCAGGCAAAACTCAGACGCACATTTTAAAATGCTAGACTCTGACGTTGTAGTGCCCGCACCCTGCCAAGTCATCAAAGACAACGCTGATAAATGGTAAGTGTGAAGGCAAAATGGCAAAAAAAAGACAAACTGGTGGTTAATTGAAATTCCGTTTTTTTACATTGTGATGCAGAGTGTTTTTTAAACTGCACAGTATCTTGCTGAAAGTTATTTATCACAATGGCATGTCCGTTATACAATTTCAGTTGTATTTTACATGTCTCACAAATGGCATGCTGTACACAGTTCTTAAAATAACATCTACAAGATGTGTGCAGTTATCACATAGCCTCTCTGCTCTCTGCAATATGCCTATGTTGTAGCCAATGAGTAAACGTCAAACAAATTCACTGCGCTGTATAACAACATGATAACAATTATCCGTGTGTCATCATCCAACACACATCTTGTCACAACAAACATATTTCATTGCCTGTCCATCACTGGACTTTGACATTAGCTTGACACCAGAGATCATTACAAAATGTTATGAAGACGACTTATTTGCATGACATCCCATATGAACAAGCATACATGACTTTCAGTAACTCCACTTGACTGAGTTTAAGTGAAAGTCCAACTGTGTAGACATATTTAGCTGGCTCGTAAAGTAATGTATACATCTGCAATAGCACAGACTATAGTTCTGGGTCTGAAATAGATTCTGGCCTGCATGACCTACAGCTCAGACTTGATACATTTCATGTTATGAGGTCATATTACATGCCCTCAGGCAGAATTTACCCACAGTTGACATAGGTCCATGTTAAGCAGTGGTTACTGCTAATGCCTGTTTGATAAAGATTGCCCATTGAATATTAGCTGTTGCATTTCTTAAAAAAATAAATGTCTATAGGACATGCACACTATCAGTTTCTGTGTGGCTTCCATGTTGATTTCTCTATGCACTGCATGAAGAATCCAGAGCAATCTTTCATACATTCTTATACCCTCAGCTATTTGTGTAGCTGTCGTTCTTTGGAGTTTGAGGATCTGCAAACGATAGGGGGCTCAGTCTGGATTGTAAACATGAACCTTTCTGTTTCAGTGTGCGGCAGAAAGGGGAAGAGGGCTGCAAAGATCTCATGGAGGCCTTCCAGACATGTGTCAAGACTTTGTCAGAAGGATCTTGACAATGTGACAATGTATATGGTCAGCATGACCTCAGAAATGACATAACATCTAATCTGATTGTTCGCATTGTATTTCTTAAAGATACCTTTGTAAAATAGTCTGGATAAAATACAAATAAAAACACATCGGCCTTTTAATTCATCATTTTTTGGGGGGGTGTGATATAATATCTCTCAGTTCAAAATGATTTCATAATTCTCAAGCCTCTTAATGTTCTTAATAAAGGGTAACTTTCTTCTCCTCCACCTTCCCAGCATTCCCTTCTTTGAACATTTCACTGGTCTGAACCAACTATAAAACGGGAGTGGGTTATAGCAGCAAAGTGCACATATTCTTTAATCTGAGAAGTGAGGTTCATTATAGTATTTATATATTTTCTACAATTGATTAATGAAAAGTAAGTATGTCTACTTTGCGATACAGAGCAACGTTTTCAGTCTATGTATGCTGCAAAAAAATCAAGCAATAAACTTTTGACATTTACACCACGTAATTTGATCATCTTGGAGGAAACATTGATTAATCAATGAAATCAATTGGAACTTTGTGACTATAGTGTTGAAAATCATAATGTATGGTGGTGCCCATGATCCTAAAGCGCCAACTACAATCCAGATCAAACTTAATTGTTTTAAAAACAAATAAAATCAAAACATAAACAAGAACAGTTAAAGCATTGGCCGTATTCCGGATTCGTAATGTTTGCTGACAACAAGATATTCAATTATGTATGCTTTGTCGAGCCACCTTCAGGGTGATCTGGTTCTGGCTTGACATGGCCTTTGTGGTGTTCTTCATAATATTTATTTTCAGCTTCATATCTTCATCGGTGACAGTTTTACAAGCATTAAGATTCGGATTTCTTATCTGTACTCATGCATAGGTACACCTGGGTAACCAGACCAGCTGTGACACAGTCATTTTTAAATAATGTCAAAATGTGTTCGCAGAATAAAATTAATTGGCGCGAGCAGTTACAGTGAAGCATTCTCTTCTTCCCGTCTCCATGTTGTACAACAGCTTCCTTCAACTTAATTTATATCATATCCTAAGTGAAAGATGAACATTGTGATTAGGCCTACTTTTATTGATGTTTCTGGAGCTGTACTTATCTGGTTTCATAATTTCATATATTGCAGTCGCCAAAGACAGCTTCTCATGTTTAGATTCAGTTCCCTTTTGGAAGGGTCATGTGGGCATATTTTACCTGGCAAAACTCTCTATTGTCTCTCTCGCTCTATATCTCTCTCTTTCTCTCCTAGATCTCTCCTAGCTCTCTCTTAGCTATCAAAAAGCTCTGCCCCTTAGGCAACGTTGTTGTTGCTGATGCACATTGCTTGAAGGCTTTCATAAAATTCCCTGTCCGCTTAGTGTCTTCCAAAATGTTGACCTAAAAATGTTATGCTTGATCTTTCTTTGCCAGTGATAGCAGGTAGCAGCAAACTGTGTTTTGTTTATAGAGCCACATTTCAAGTGTTTTGAAATGCATGTTGATAGTATGGGTTAAGTAAACACACATTTGCTCATAATGGGTCAAATTGAAAAGAAAAAAAAAATCTAAGAAAAAAATATTCATTAACAGACAATCTGCTCATAAGAGCAGGGTAAATTATTGAAGTTCTTGTTGATCATGTAACCTAAAATAATACAAACCTGATTTTTAAATGATTGAGTCATTGCTGATTCAATACACCGCAAACATATAACCAGCTATACATGAACCAATAAAACACAGCGCGATACCGTTTAATCAACCTTGGCGTAAATTTATTTGACGCTAAATATGAATTGCACATAAAAACTCAGCATACATACATGCCTCTGTCAAAATATTCAAGCAGTTTACCAAGCAGTAGCATTGCCCACCAGAAGTCAAATCAAATGTATATAAAAAAAACTTTCACAGACATCATCATTGCATTCGGAAATGGACCCGCATACGACGGTTATCTGTACGTGGCAGCCTACTCCCACAAACTGTCTCTTCAATGCAGCTGGGCTCTGTTATCGATGTATTATAATGTAATATATATAGTGTGTCTGCTGAGGTGAATGCAGATAGCGTATTCGACGAAGTTGAGGGCGGGGGAAGAGAGGATGGAGAGGGAGTGGGAACCGGATGCTGATGCGAATGAGACGAAGGAAGAGGAGAGAGAAAATATCGATTTACGGCAAGACAAGCAAAGGACTATAATAGCAGGCCCCTTGTATAGCGGGAGATATTATTAGTCAAATTTAAACACTTGAGATCAGTGCAAGTTCATATTTAGATAGCTGTTTCTTACATGCAAATCGTTGAATGAAAATCGTAGACGGCGATGGAGGACACGCCAAAGGAGAGAGAGAAGATGCTGTGATACGCTACTTGCAGGGATAGAGCGAGAGGGAGGGGGAGGGTGCTACGGTAAAGATGGTTGTTTTTCAAGGAACACTTCTTTCCTCTAAAGAAATTGCAACAATGTGGCTATTGGACGAAACACATCATTTCGCGATACAAAGAAACTTTAAAATGTATCGATTTTGACAGACACTGATAGACGTTGGCTAGGCTAAACCTGCTGCATTGAGCAGTAGTGAGGCTATAACATGCTGTTCTACCTGTGAAATAGGCCCTACACATTGAATAACATCGATTACAGCTAGGCTATTACTAGTAGGTATTATTATACAATCTAGGAATACGTTTTTAAATGTATGAGCTGAGATATTGAATTAAGTGATTGGTTAATGCATTAAAATCATCTAGCCTATTTTTTAAATGTAAAGGTCTACTATTATTTGCCTTTCATTTGGGCGACGTATGAAAAAGATACATATATATTAACTCAATTTTCAGAAACAGAAAATTCTTAATAGTCTCCTATTTTTTTCAAGCTAGGCACCATAATGATATTTTAATGATATTTGGTCTAACTAAGAACATGACATAGTGTCACTTCTTTTTCAGTCTTTGCCTACCTCTAGTACTTGAAAATATTGCTATACTAGTGGGAAAACACATTAAGCAAATGTATCAGAAGCTGCCACCTTCTAAAAAGAAATGCTAATTATATAAGAGACACAAGGTGTGAAATAATAATGTTCCATTGTTTCCCCAAAGTTTCTATTCAAGATGGACTAGGTTGGCTTTGACATTTTGTACATGTACTCAAATATTCTAAGCCTCAACCATCTTATTACTGAATACTAGATAGGCAGGCAGGCCTATTCCACATTACCTCTTAGATTGACCAGTTGTTGCAATAAATACGGTGCAGTAGTAGAGTAGCAGCCAACAGGGATAGCATTATGAGTAAGGAACTATCCCTAAGTCAGTCCGCCCAGTATGTCGGGCCCTATCGGCTGGAAAAAACACTCGGAAAGGGACAAACAGGTAAGTCATTCAAGTAAAACGTATTATGTGGAAAAACATATATTCAAAATGTAAGTTGGCTTGAATGCGCTTGCCTTTGTTTTATAAGGATTTTATACTGTTCACATGGTGTAACCGATATGACAATGCATTGTATTGCTTCCCCCCCCCCCCCCTCTCCCTCTCTCTCTCTCTCTCTCTCTCTCTCTCTCTCTCTCTCTCTCTCTCTCTCTCTCTCTCTCTCTCTCTCTCTCTCTCTCTCTCTCTCTCTCTCTCGCTCACTCTCAGGTCTTGTCAAGCTTGGAGTGCATTGCATTACAGGACAGAAGGTAGCAATCAAAATAGTCAACAGAGAGAAGCTGTCTGAGTCAGTTTTGATGAAGGTAAGATGATGGGAGTGATGATGATAGTGATGAAGAGGAGGAGGAGGAGGAGGATGATAATGGTGAAGATGATTTTAGGGATGGGTCTAAAAATACCTTCGCAAAATAGAGTATATCTGAACACTATTCTAGTAAATTCTAGTAAATATAATTGGTATTATGCTGTAAATAGTATGCCATGATTTCCAAGGAATCTTGGGCAGTCATAAATAAATAACTTATTCAATAATCTCTCTCTCTCCCTGTCTCTCTCTCGCGCTATCTCTCTTTCCTTCTTTCTTTCATTGTCTCTCTCTTTAGGTGGAGAGGGAGATTGCCATCCTGAAACTGATTGAGCATCCGCATGTGTTGAAGCTGCATGATGTTTACGAGAATAACAAATACCTGTGAGTGCATTGTAGATTCTGTAGAGTGGGCCAGCTGCCCCTCTCTCTCTGTCTGTCTTTCTGTCTGTCAGTCCGTCTGATCCCCCAGCACCAGACCCTCAGCTGGGCTGTGTAAATATTATACTAAGGACTGTATTCATCTGCATACACAGTTCTCTCTGTTCCCCTCTGCTCTTCAAAGACTCAGTTTTCCTATTTTCTTTCGGTCTTGACATCTTTGTATTCCTTGAACCAAACGTTTAGCTTTTGTTTCCCCTTGGTGTCTTCCGTTTCTCATTTTCTCTCTGTGTGGCAGGTACCTGGTGCTGGAGCATGTGTCCGGGGGAGAACTGTTTGATTACCTGGTGAAGAAAGGGAGGCTGACTCCCAAGGAGGCTCGGAAGTTCTTCAGACAAATCATCTCTGCCCTGGACTTCTGTCACAGTCACTCCATCTGGTAGGCGGCGGTAGCATTCCTGTTAGCTTGGCATTGTGTCCGGGAAACAGGTGCCTTTAACCTGAACCAGCTCTTCTCTCTGGTAATACCCTTTTCTGTAATGCCATGGTATGTGGTTACAAATCGCTTGTGTCCCTTCCAGTCACAGAGACCTGAAACCAGAGAATCTGCTTCTGGATGAAAAGAACAATATCCGCATTGCTGACTTTGGCATGGCCTCCCTACAGGTGGGGGACAGCCTGCTGGAGACCAGCTGTGGGTAAGTATATATTGTGTGTGTGTGTGTGTGTGTGTGAGAGAGAGAGAGAGAGAGAGAGAGAGAGAGAGAGAGAGAGAGAGAGAGAGAGAGAGAGAGAGCATGTGTGTTTGTGTGTGTGTGTGTGTGTGTGTGTGTGTGTGTGTTAATGTACATGTTTACAGTATGCATTCTCGGACTGCTGCTTTGTCTCCTGGGAGAAGCAATATATAGATATTACGTGTATATGGTTGTGATACTGTAGTGCTCTCTATCTCTATGTCCAGACTAAAATGTATTCCCATTATGCGGGGTTTCTTATTTATTATTTATTTATAAACAAGAAAACCCTTCCTTTATTTTGTTTTAGATCGCCACACTATGCCTGTCCTGAAGTCATCAGGGTAACAACCTTACTTCTTATATTTTCATGACCATGTTGCACAGCAGAGGCAAAGCAGTCTAAAAGCGTACTCATTTGACATTAAAGGATACCACTGAAAGCATGTAACTTCAGCATCCATCCACAGCTAGAAGTGAAACTTGAAAAAGTATCACTCTCCGTCTCTCTTTTTTTTGCTGTAGGGAGAGAAGTATGACGGACGTAGGGCTGATGTTTGGAGCTGTGGAGTCATTTTGTTTGCTCTGCTGGTGGTGAGCAAAATTCTACCCCCCTGGCCTTCATATTTATGAACGGTGTACAGTATAAATCGTTCTTTTCCTTCTATCTCTCATGCACACACTTACGCTCCTCTCTCTCTTTGTGTGTGATCTCCCAACTCCGGCTGCTCCCTCCCGTAGGGCGCCCTGCCGTTTGACCACGACAACCTGCGCCAGCTCCTGGAAAAGGTGAAGAGCGGCGTGTTCCACATGCCCCACTTCATCTCCCCTGACTGCCAGGCCCTGCTCAAAGGCATGATCGAGGTCAACCCTGACAAGAGGCTGACGGTACGACCTTTGCCCCTTGTCCTCTCCTCCAATCATAACCGACCCCTTCCACTGTGCAAGGCGTTTAGTAGAAATTTGTCAATGCACAGGTAAAAGATGTGATATGGCAAAAAGGGTCTCTGAAATGCAACTTGGAGTTTGACTAGCAGGAATGAAATACCCTGATTTCTGTTTGTGGTTGTAACTGTAAAAAAAAATTATAATGAAAAAAATAAGATACTGTCAGAAAAGTCTCATCCCAAAATGGTACTGTGTGTGCAGTACTAGTCACAGTAATGAGTATTCAGCCTACCAAATTAACATTTTAGAATAAATATTCTTGAGTAGCTTTCCATGCAATCATTCTGAAAGTGATGTGTTTGTAATTTTCCATAATACAAAAGTCAAACCTTGTGTGAAATATTTACATGCTGGGCTGCAGCCATCTGCTTAACAGACTGCATCTACTAATAGCCTCATCTTCCCCCTCGCCCCTTACCAGTTAGAGGCCATCCAGAAGCACGCCTGGTATCAGTGAGTATGCCTTCATTGAAATGGTCTGCACTGAGGTGGAAGTAAACATATTTATGTAGGGCCTCATAAAGTGTGGCAGTGTTTACTTTGTGTGTGTTTTATACCCCATAGTGTGTGAGCTGTGGCCATATGTATGTGTGTGTGTGTGTGTGTGTGTGTGTGTGTGTGTGTGTGTGTGTGTGTGTGTTTGTGTTTGTGTGTGTGTGTGTGTGTGTGTTTGTGTGTGTGTGTGTGTGTTTGTGTGTGTGTGTGTGTGTGTGTGTGTGTGCCGCCTACAGGGGGGGCCGTAACGAGCCGTGCCCCGAGCAGCCTCCTCCGAGGCGCGTGTGTGTGGGGCGCATCCTGTCCCTGACCGAGCTGGACCCCGACGTGCTGGACAGCATGCACTCTCTGGGCTGCTTCAGGGACCGGGTCAAGCTCACCCGCGACCTGCAGTGTGAGGAGTAAGTGTCCCTGCCCTGCTCTCCCCTTTAGGTGCAACCCACCTCTCCTCTATGGTAGACCCTCAGTCAAATGTCCAATATGTTAAGAGAAATTCCCCCCTGATGCACCTCTACCCTTCCTCCTCACCTACCTGCCTCGTTCTGCCCCAAAATCTTTATTTCCGAACAGGGCGCCAGTCTGTTCAATTGGCCTCTCCCTTCCCTTTTCTTGTGTGGCAGGGACAACCAGGAGAAGATGATCTACTACCTCCTGTTGGACCGGAAAGAGCGCTACCCCAGCTACGAGGACGAGGACCTGCCTCCACGCAATGACGTAGGTCAGTCCCTAGGTGGCAGAGGCGGGCCACTTTTTCTCCTTCACTCGTCTGGGCTTCAATTGGGTGTGTACGACTCCACAATGATCAATCATTGCAATACTCACACTTGATTTAATATGTTTTTTTTATTTTAAAGTCTGAAAGTACACATTCTGAAATCTCCACAGTCAATACAAATTAAGTTATGTTATGCCCTAAAACCCTTGCTCAGATGTTAATAATGAATAAATGAATAAAAAGATTAGCTAGCTAGCGTTGATATGCTGTGTGCTGTGGGTACTGACTCCACTGTGATACGATTAGCTTGCTAGCGTTGATATGCTGTGTGCTGTGGGTACTGACTCCACTGTGATACGATTAGCTTGCTAGCGTTGATATGCTGTGTACTGTGGGTACTGACTCCACTGTGACAAGATTAGCTAGCTAGCGTTGATATGCTGTGTGCTGTGGTTACTGACTCCACTGTAACAAGATTAGCTAGCTAGTGTTGATATGCTGTGTGCTGTGGGTACTGACTCCACTGTAACAAGATTAGCTAGCTAGTGTTGATATGCTGTGTGCTGTGGGTACTGACTCCACTGTGATAATATTAGCTAGCTAGCGTTGATATGCTGTGTGCTGTGGGTACTGACTCCACTGTGCCCCCCCTCCCAGCCGACCCTCCACGTAAGCGCGTGGACTCCCCCATGCTGACGCGTCATGGCCGCTGCCGTCCCGAGAGGAAGAGCCTGGAGGTTCTGAGCGTGACCGAGCAGGGGTCTCCCACGCCGCCCCGCAGGGCCCTGGACACGGCTGCACACAGCCAGAGGTACTGGTGCACACTCACACACACTCACACACGCACACACACACATAAACACACACTCACACACGCATAAACACACACATACTAACACACACTCACACACACACACGCTTAAACACACACTCACACGCATAAACACACACACTCACACACGCACACTCACACACGCTTAAACACACACACTCACACATGCATAAACACACACACTCACACACGCATCAACTCACACACTCACAGACGTCCAAGGATCACATGCACACAGACCTGGTATTCAATGGGTAATTCTGAGGCCAAACCCTTCCTTTGACTTGTTCTGACACCTCTCTAGGTCTCGCTCAGTCAGCGGAGCATCCACGGGTCTCTCCTCCAGCCCCCTCAGCAGTCCCAGGGTAAGAACCTGATGGCCAGGCTTTTCACTTCTTCTCTTGACCAATGTTGAACACCAAGAACACTTATTACTGAATACTTCACTAATCTATTGAATTACTTTAAATGTTTTTGGTTTATTAATGCTGTTCGTTTGGGGAGACGGGTAAAACAGACCACATGGCACATATCCCTTGAGGCAGTCCATTCATCAGTCTTCGTAGTCTTCTTAGTCATTCAACATATTCACAACACCAGTCACCCTGCTGGAGTCTCTTCAGCATTCCCATGCTTTCTGCTATCTTCCGTTAATTTTAATACCGCATGTTTCAGTACATTGATTTATTTTGACAACGTCTTATGCAACAAATCATACACAAAATTATATTTGGTAAAAAGAATATCGGATTGATTTTCCAGGGTCTTTGGTTTTGATAAGCAGCCACTGGTTCCATAGCTTTTCACTCTAGCACTTCTGTTGGGTAGTTCAGCAGACCGTTGTAGCAGAAATGAAAAAGGAAACATTACTACAAAAGGAAGTGCTGAATAAATATATTCCATGGCATATTATTTCATGATAAAAGCTAATTGTTTATTTCCACTTAGTGTTTTTCCTTTAGTTCTCTGTTGGGGATTTATGTTGCAAGCAATAATAGCTGAAAAAAAATGTCATAATAATATTCGGCTGCTATGCCAAGCACACCAACCAGAGCACCATAAAACGCCATCATTCACATATTGCAAAGGAACACTTTTACACTCTGACCACAATCCATGGCACTCATTTCCATCCTTCTCTCTCCATTTTCCATCCCTGTCTCTATTCCATCCCCCCTTTCCCACCCCCTAGTCCTATCAGAGCCCCGTTTTCACTTTCAGCCAATCAGACGTCACCTCCGCCACCGCCAACCCCCTCTCGCGGGAGGCCAAACCTGCCAGTGCCACCGCCCCTCGGCCAGCGCGGGTGCATGACAAGCTCAAAACCCCCCTGCACCCTAAGACCCAGACCCTGCCCATCAAGTGCCCCACCGAGCGGCCCCATCTCCAGCCCATCAAGTCCCTCCCCCTGCACCACCCCTCGTCCGGCTCGCCCTCGCCCTCGCCCCTCCTCTCGCCCATGCCCCGCTTCTTCTTCTTCCCGTCCTCCTCCGTCCTCAAATCGGTGACTAAGGGTTTCTACCCCAACTCTGCTCACTCTGTGTCGCAGGTCACCCCCCAGGGCTCTCCGCTGCCCACCCCTCTGGGCACCCCAGTGCACCACCCCCACCACCCCTCCTCCACCCCGCCTTCCTCCTCCTCCTCTTCCTCCTCCTCGCGGGCGGAGGGAGGCGGTGGCGTGGGCTCTCTGTCCCTGACTCCGCCCTCCAGCCCCGGCGGTGGCATGGCGGCCAGCAGCTCGGCCCACTGGAGGACTCGCCTCAACTCGTTCAAGAACAACCTGCTGGGGTCGCCGCGCTTCCACCGACGCAAGCTGCAGGGTGAGAGGCCTAACCCCTGGCAGGGTTGGAGTCATAACATGTATTCTGATGAGCTGCAAAACCATCCGAAAAACAAAACATTACACAGATGACCATACACTATGACAAATTACATTGTTGAGGTAGTATGATGTATACTGTACGTTAGAGTTGCTTAGTTTTCTGGTTTTTACCCAGCCCTGCTAAACGTTCTCAAGGCTAAGCTCTGAAAAGACATGATAACATCTTAAATGTTCCTAACTAAGATACCAAGTCTGAAAGACTGTATGAGCTAATGGCATAGATCCACATTACATCTGCAAAATGAATAGACTATTTATTGGATTGCCTTAGTATGCAATGTCCATTTTGTTGGGCTGGTCAATTCAGAAGTCAGAGAATTACTAGTGCGGTACTTCCAAAGCATCATGAGTATTTGACACAACCTAGCAAAAGACAGACACTCTAAATTCTCTACCTCCTTGGCAGTTCCCACATCAGAGGACATGTCCAGCCTAACTCCAGAGTCCAGCCCTGAGTAAGTCACCACTTGGTCATTCACTGTTGGCGAACTATCTGAACACTCCTTTAAGATAACCTTCGGTTGAGGGGTGACTCATAATGGAAATATAACTGTGTGTGTGCGTGTGTGTGTGTGTGTGTGTGTATGTGTGTGTGTCACCGACTCCCAGGCTAGCTAAGAAGTCGTGGTTTGGGAACTTCATCAGCCTGGAGAAGGAGGAGCAGATCTTTGTGGTGATCAGGGACAAGCCTCTGAGTTCTGTCAAGGCTGACATCGTCCATGCCTTCCTCTCTGTAAGTCAACACCTAGGAACACCTGGCATGTAGCTCAATATCACTGCTCCAACTGATGGTGTCAGAATATCTGTTTTTTTTGCCACAGTACATGGGAATGTTCACTGTCGCACTTTTTGAATAGTGTGTCAAGCACTTTGTGAATAGAATGCACTGCTTGTCGACAAATGTTCATACTCAAGCTCATTTTGCATTGCTAATGACCAGCTAGCATCATTTGTTAGCCTATTTGTTCTCTTCCATTTTCACACATTAATCTTTCACATGTTCACAAACTCTTCCAAGTCTCACCGTCTTTCTGTGTCTCCCTCACCCACTCCTTCTGTCTCTCCACTGCGCCGTCCACCCCCCACCCCCCTGTACTGTTCTTCCCTCTTGTAAGTCTGTGGGTCTCTCTGCTGCTCTGTCGCCCTCAGATCCCATCCCTCAGCCACAGCGTCATCTCCCAGACCAGTTTCCGGGCCGAGTACAAGTCCTCGGGCGGCCCTTCCGTCTTCCAGAAGCCCGTCAAGTTTCAGGTGGACATTGCTTTCTCCGAGGGGGAGCGCGAACGGGAGAGGGAGCGAGCCAGCGAGCGGGAGGGCAAGAGGGAGACGGGCATCTACAGCGTGACGTTCACCCTCATATCAGGTTGGTGGAGCCTACAGAACAGACTAGGGGGTTCTGCTGAATGTGCTGGTGGTGCCACCCATGGCGGGGGGGGGGGGGGGTGTTCGGCCAGCCTTCTTTGACTCTGCTCTGTGTGTGTCCAGGGCCGAGTCGCCGGTTCAAGCGAGTGGTGGAGACAATTCAGGCGCAGCTTCTCAGCTCTCATGACCAGGCCATGGTGCAGGCCCTCTCTGGTAAGACCTCTCACACACACACACACACACACACACACACACACACACACACTCAAAACCACAAACACTCAGATCTTTCTAGTTCTTGATTCTGCTGTATTCAGCAAGCCAATACATAAAAGTCACGTTCCTGTCCTTGTCTCCTGACCCCTTCCCAGATGAGAAGAATGGCAGGCCCCATGGAACCCCCACCCGCCAGAACTCTCGGCGCTCCGAGGGTGGGGGCGACAGGTGCGAGTGGGGCGAGCGAGGAGACGGTGGAGGCATTGGCGGCAGTGGAGGGGTCCTGCAGCGCAGAGGCTCTGGAAAGGAGAGGACCCGACTACTCTCCTCTAACGGAACGCAGTCCCAACCGTAGAGGAGAGAGGGAGCGTGAGTAAGAGAGACAAAGACCAGGCAGCAGGTGTCTCAAATAAACTGGAATCAAAACAACATATAACTCCCTATATATAGTTCCCTGGAAACTATGAAGATTTAGAGGATGCTCCCTGCAGAAATCACTTTCTCCCTGATCCCTGTTGAATCCCTAAATTTACTAAACCAACAAATATCCTACGCTTGGATAAAAAAGATATGAAATGGACTTACCCTTTAATAAGAATAGAAGGATAATTGAATGAGTTGATTGTTATCGATCTTAGATGCACCTCAGATCAAACTACAAATCTGAAGCACTAACATGCATGCCAGTTAGCGAATCAGCAAGCTAAAAGATGCCAAGATGATCTGTTATAGGCTAGCATCTCATTCTTCTGCAATGTCATATGGAATGGAATCCTGATAAAAAAAAAAGAAAGGTCTTGAAAATGTTGTGATGGTTCTCGAAATTTTACACAACATCCCCGTTTTCCCTTGAGGAAAGCATCATGTCCCGTATCGCTTACTGTTTCTTAGTTCACATAAAAAGGTTCATACAAAACCTGCTGCCATTTCTATTAATACAGTTGACAAAATACACCAAAAGATCTAGACTTGTTGGGGAGACATCACATACCTTGACAGGAAATGTACGCATCCGTCCTCTTCTGTAAAGAAAAACAAGAAATTAAGCTAACAAAGTGAATGTTAAAACAAATATTTTTTTATTTAGTTTGTATTTAAGGTTACTTATTTATTTGGAAGATGTCGATGCTTTAAGCAGAGATGGAGAAGACGTTTTTTCTGAGCTTGTGCCTGAATAGAAAGCCAAGCTGTTGCTTTATGAGTAGAGTATCTGAGTTATGTGTTGGTATCATTTTTTATTTCATTTTTTACTCAGAGACAATACATAACAATGCCCCCGAGATGTATGCATTGGAAACCTTTGCTCTGAAGAAAAGTATTTTTGATTTGAAAAGAAATATGAACATATATGAAGAAACACTAAGTGTGAAATGCTCTATGAACTCCATCACTGTTTGTGGGCCAGACTCTATGGGAGAACATTCCAGGCCTGTGAATAGGACAGACTCCACTTTTCTCATTGAACTCCTGTCATATTGCCACAGTATTCACATATTGACTCAAAAAGAAAAAAAAAAGGCAACAGATTCTAACATTCTTTGATGGACGTTTTCATCAAATTGGATTCAAAATGTTACATGTATTCGTAGTAAAGCCGGTCTTCAAGAAAGTAGTATATCATTGCACCCGGCCACTTCACTGAATAGCACCATTCTGCAAGCAGCCATAGCTTTTCTGACAGTCATGCATTACTATAGTATAATATGGGACAAATGTACATTCATTGCCAGTCTTCCATACTGCACAATATGCAACAGTTGCAAAATGTTTTTTAGAGGGGTATATTGTGTGTTTTTTTCAGTTCCTGTCTATTTATCTATTTATTTATTTATTTATTTATTTATATTTAGTAAGTAGTTTATTCAGTTACTCATCTGCATATGAATATTTTATATTTATTTATTTATTTTGTAAATCCTTAAACAGAAATATATTAGGAGGCTATATCATATTTTACTTGCATTGTCCGTGACCATAGTTTATCCCGCTTCTTAATGCTTCCCACCATACAATGCTAGAAGTTTCTAACACTTCTAACTTACTCTGCTGATTTGTGTTTTCTCCTGATGTGTTTGACCTAACCTCTGAAAACACCCGTGCTCAAAAGTGTCATGTGCACCAGAACCCCAGTAAGGATTATTAGATTTTAACTTGAGTAAATACAAGGCACACCTAACACATTCTGTAGGACCTTAGGACAGACCCAGCAAGATTTGCTACAGCTTTATTGACTGTCAATACAAGTCAAGATTATCCCAATCTCACAACACTTAACATCAACCATAATTCTACTCATCTCTTGCATTATGCTTTGTTGTTTTGGCGTATATGTCTGACTTCAACGGTTGTTGCTATCATTGGCATATAAGAAACTATACCTATCTATAGCTTCAACATCTGTCAACCTTTTTGATTGCTGGCTGCCATCTTTAGCACTGTTGTCATCATCATCATCTTCATTATCCTCATCCTCACCACCACCAACACCACCACCTTCATATCCATCGACGTTACTCTAGCTAAGATTGTAAACTATTCTCCTTCCCCAAGGGTCAGTAGAATAAGGTGTTAAAAAAAGAAATGTCTGTATCATACTTTAAATATAAAAAGTGCACTATTATAACTATTGCCTGTGATAAAAAGAACAATTATGGTTGAATTGATGGTCAAAATAAAGATACATCCACCTTATTGTTATGATTATAATAATAAATGCTAAAATTGTGTGTCTGTTGTTGTGTCAAGTTTCAGAGTTTTTTTGATGGCAGTTGCAGTTGTAAATATATGTTACATGACTCAGCACCTGATGGGTTGCATAATCCACTGGAATGGTTGAATCTTTAGTTGGATATCAACTTTGTTGTTTGAAAGTTAAGAGGAATAAAAAAACACAAAAACAATCATGCACACATTCAATAAAAAGGTATAGCCTACAGGGGGACATTAGCGATAACAATACAAATCTGATCAAGAACATAAAACATGCTAAACTTAAATGAAATTGTACATATTTATCTCCCTTAGATAATTTCTGAACATCCATTCGTCTAATACTTTTAAGACATCTCATATAGACGCGATTTTCTTAACAATCACATTTTGTAGCTAAATATTTTACAAAGGTAAAACAATAAGTAAAATCAATGCTCTCAATTGCACAATTTCAAACATATTTTAAGAATAATGTCATTCTATAATTTCCCATTTTCATCAAGTAGCCTCATCACGAAAATGTAACACAAAATTTAAAAAGTAGCGTTACATGACATATCAAAACAGTGACAGGTAAAATATGTTTGGGTAACATTGGAAAGATAAAAGAAGCGGTGTGGTCTATACTAGTCCAGGAGGTAGCCTGCTGTATATTCTCGTCTAGAATTAGGCCTGTTTGCTATGTTAAATACTTGAGATAGTGTTGTGTTAAATGTTCAATATTTATTTATGTAAGACCCTCAGAGAAACATGAACGCCGGTTGAAGATTTGTGCAACGCCTTTTTAAAATACAGTATATTGTAAAATAAAAATCAAGGAATAATAGAACAGACACTTACAACAAAATGTCCATCTTTTTCATAATTAAAATGAACTTCAATTAATTTGCATAGCCAGTGGTTCTGATGCAGAAGTTGGGTCTGAGCCAATGGCTCCATTTCACGGTTTCCATCCACCCCACTCAGTTAAGCACGGTTACTTACGTTGGTTCCGTAGAGGTGTAGCCTACGACACCGTGTAGCTAGCTTGAAAGTGGGTGCAAACGCAGTTGTTCACCAGTAATATAGATAACTGGCTAACAAACCGTTAGGATAAGGAAGCTCCATCGTCAGAAGTTGTGCACGGCTGTCTAACGTTAGTGTACTGTGAACAAGCTACGAATTCTAGAATTTTCGGATTCCAAAAACTCCAGGTAGGCTAAATAGCAGTTATAAGTAATTAGCTAGCACGTAACACTAGTCATTGTATGTGTGCTTTTGGCAGTGAAAACAATACACATTTGCCGAATCTATAATCTAGCCATTGGTGCCTGGTAGTGGCACCGGCAGTGTATTTTCAGGAATGGCCAAGCTAGCTAGTTAGGCAACATTAGTTAGCATATTAGCTAACATTAGCTAGAGCAATGTAACGTCACTCTCTACCTTTATCATACTATAATTTATAGCTAGCTGAAAATAGCTTAATGCATTTTATTCAATCCCCCAACGTGTTCAGTGCTCAACGTTCCTGTAGCCACATTGCAAGTGTATGGTAACGGATCGACTGTTGATACTTCTATCTCATTATCGATGGGATAAAAAAAAAAAAACAGCACACTAGACAGGCTGGGGTCCAGAAAGCTTGCAACCCATTTGTTTCTGATTCCTTGGCTTGGTTGCACACTTGCACTTGCAACCAGTAACGATTGCTAGCAATTGTGTACTGTTGATTAATACGATTCCTAGTTGTGTTATTTTTGGCGAACTTATACATTATTTGCATTTGTTTGCAATTTCAACACATTTTTGTGTGAGGTGTTTTGCACAGATCCCTGTTGGAATTCCATACACAAGACAACTGGTCTCCTTATGGAAGCCCATTTCGGCCAATGTGATGAAAAAAATGTACTCTAAGTCCTCATAGTGAGAAACTAATGAGTTAGTGTCTCAGAATAATTACATAAATAAATGTATTCATCGAAATAAGTTAGTTAGTATCTCAAAATAATCAGGTACTTTCTCAAATGAGGGACTTCCTTGTCTCGAAATAAGGACAGTATCTTAAAATAATGAGAAACTTTTTCGGTGAGAGACCAGTCTTACTCTGTCAGATGCCAACAACATCTAGGCCTAACGTTAGCCTTTACATTTGATTTACCTTATATTAACCTTACTGGGTTTTACCACCTGAATTCAATTAATTGAGTTACAGTGTTAACAATCTGATAATGTAATTGACATTATCCAGATTAACGTTTACAGTGAGAGATTACCAATGTATGAATTGGAATGAGTCCAGGCCTGGTTCTACGAGGTTTCAAAAGCATGCAGTTAAATAGTTTAATATGTTGCCCCCTAAGTTAAAATTGGAATATTACATCAAGCGCAAGGTAGTGGGTCTTAGACTCATGGACTGTGTAGGTGTCTCCATGCGCACCTTCTATTTTGGTTACGTATGTGCAGTACAACATGCAAAAGGGCTGGGTGAAGGTGATAGAGATATAGATCAGTGGGTATGGTGATTATTAAATGCTCTCTCAGCCAGTCACATTACTGGTCTCATCATACTAAATAGATACACGATACATTCATGAAGCTCACAGCTAAGTTTTGTCTGGTGTCGAGAGCACAACAATATCTACAAGTAGCTTGCTGCTTACCCACCTCTTTTCCGATAGCAATAAGAGAAAGCTAGCTGGTGCACGTGACTTCGTATGGTGAAAATATTGAGTTTCTCATTATTTTGAGATACTGAGTCATCATTTTGAGAAAGTCACTACAGGACTTACCAGATCTTTTTTTTTCCTTTACATTGGCGGAAATGGGCTTCCATACCTTCTAGTACTAGGATTGAGCAACTACTTTCTATACATTTAAATTCCTTTGGAGGTACTTGACTAAATTGGTCTGCTTCCTCCAAGCAACAACTGATATTGTTATAAAGTCAGACCTTATTGCTCATACCAGAGATATAGCCTAAATGATATGTGATTAAGTCCAGCCCCACTCACAGCATATTTGCTGTATCCTCCAATGTTGAATATGCTGCTCGGCAAATGGAGGGTTCCCTGTCCAGAACAGCACGTCGAGTTTTGGATCACTTATGTAATTAATAATTCCACTTGTTTGTTCATACATTATGGCCTTAATATTAAAAACCAAGAGTGCTTACTTTTTGGTGAAATGTGCAATGCCATAGAGTAAGACTAGTTTTGTGCAAATACATAATATAAAGCAATTTTTTAGCTTTGAGTTTTTTTCCAGTAACTAACCAAATGCATACTTTAAGTTAGTCTGTGAAACATTAACAGCCAATGGGTACTTGGACTTGGAGACTTTTTTTAACCTTTCATTTTTTCCCATAACACTGTTTCGATTTTATGAGACTGGGCCATTTAACATTGTGAAGTTGACAGTACCGACAGGAACACGTCCTCTCAAGGGAAGCTATGGTAGCTTACACACTTAGCCAGTGAGGGGTTTGACCTGGCATGTCAGGTCGCATGGTCTACCATATCCTTCATATCATTTGTATGTTCTTTACCCAATAGGAATTCCTCATCTTCTATCCAGTTTACAGGGAGGCCCTCGCTCCATTCCACCACCCCTATTCCCCCTTTGTGGCTCTCTCTCCTCCCTGCTGCTCATCTTTGTTCTTGTCTGGTAGTGTGCCACCCATCTACGCTAAGTCAATACGTCTGTTTGAAGACTACATGAGCTTGGAATTTGATATGACTTCTACTGGAATAGAGGCAGTGCCACTGAAAGTTATAAATTGAGAATTGTATATGTCTTTATTTATTGATTCACATTAGGCCTAGCCAATATAACTTACACATTCTGCCTAGGCCTTACTAACTCCAGTACTGTGCTGACTCGGTAATTTGCCTTGGCCCTCTGCAGAATTATTGGTGTAATCCTAGCCTAAGCTGCTAATTTACCGACCATCATCTGGCTAATAACACCGCCATGACCATACATACCATGCTACACTTATTATAAACTTGACTCTGTCATGCCTCCGTATTAATCAAAGAAACGGGATGCTTGTGATTAAGAAAGTTTCCTATAGCGACTCCTTTGGTGCACAGGCAGCCGAGCTGACAGAAGGTGGGCGTGGTGTGTATTTCTTTTTGTCTGTGTGTGTACATGCCATGTGTTGGCACCTAACTACAGATGGCAATATGCTGTGAATTTCACTGCCGTCAGTTATTGGCATGGTCAGCGCGGCATCTGTCGCCCCAGATCTCTCCTGTAGAGCTGGACGCCACAGTCACAGAGGAAACACCCAGCCATGCTCATTACTATAAAGAGCCCAGCAATGCCCAGGGCTCTGATGGAAGCCTGTTTCGGGGAGAATATGAATTCTCTTCTTTTTCTGTATCTTGACAAAACACAATAGCAGACACATGCCCAGAGAATCTATATAAAACCAATATTTCTCCATTGGGTTTGATGATGTACTTCAGATGAAAAGATAAGAATTACATAACGATATTCTAATAGGCTTGGGTGGTGGTGGAGTGGCTGATCTATCTATATTTCATAGTTAAGTGTCATCTATCAGTTGCTCTGCATTTTGCTTCACTATATCAAATGGTGATTTGTTATTGCTAGCCTGATCAGTCAAACTGCACCAATAAGGCTTTTGTCAATTGTATAAAATAAGTTGTGAATCCCCATTTTTACCAGACCCAGAAAGAATTGTACAGTGCTGCCTTTATAAGTAGAAAGCAGTTTGTGAGGGAAGGTCTCTCCATAGCTTGGGTTTATCGAACTTTTTACCTGAGATCGTTTTTTGTATTGCCAGTGAAAAAAAAAAAAAAAACTCCCACCTGTGATATGCAACATGTTTGAGGGCTACATGAACCCTTCACTGTTTGCTGACGTGTCTTAAGGGGAAGTTGCTCGTATCGCCAAACAAAAGAAGTGCTCACTCAGCGTGTTCTGTTACTGTTAATCTTTAAAAGCCGCCGTCGGTGCTTACAAGAGTTCCTGTCTTTGTAGAATCGTTTGTGTGTGTGTGTGTGTGTGTGTGTGTGTGTGTGTGTGTGTGTGTGTGTGTGTGTGTGTGTGTGTGTGTGTGTGTGTGTACACAGTTGCTGGAGCAACCCTTGCTTTTGACTGTATGAAGAGTCTTCTGTTGTCTCCTCTATCTCCCTGGGTGGGTCTCTCTCTCTCTCTCTCTCTGTAGTTATGGCCGAGGCCCACCAGGCGGTGGCCTTCCAGTTCACTGTGACTCCAGAGGGCTTCGACCTGCAGCTGTCCCACCAGGCTCTCACCGAGATCTACCTTTCAGGCCTGCGCTCCTGGAAGAAGAGGCTCATCAGGCTCAAGGTACACTCCTTCAGGCTGACAGCGCTATACATAGCCCTATCTCTACGCCGCTGCTCGATGGCACATAGTAAACATGGAAATAGATGGAGTGGGTGTGCCAGAGAAGTCTGCCAGGGTGTGTTGTCTGACGGGCATTTTAAAGGTGGGTGCGATCCCTCTCTTTGTTCTCTGCCCGACTCTCTGCCTGTCAGTGTCTGGAACTGCCCACGTGTTTCTTTTAGCCAACGGTCACTGTCTCACATGACAAGGCTGCGCTGTACTGTAATCATATCAGCTCCTGCTCTAAACAGAGGGCACTGACACGCGTACACACAGCTGCCCCCCCCCCCCCCGGCTCATCTCTAACGTCAGCACAAAACAATCAGAGGCTGAGGAATGTCACTCCCTCGATTTTCCAAACTACTATAGGCTGGATGGGAAAAAATAAGTATCTTTGCAATGCTACGTTTGTTTAAGGAGATCCCACACCGTTCCATGGTGTGTGTTTAGTACAGCACAACTTCACCGTGGTGGAGTCAAAGGCATTTAGGAGGGAGAACATTTGGGTAGAAATATTCCATGTTTAACAACGGCAGTGTTTGCTGAGTGCCGTGTCGTGCCATTTGAGGTGCAACGATACAAAGACAAATGGTATGCCTGTCTGTCCCCAATAGAACAGTGTAATCACTGGAGTGTACCCGGCCAGCCCTTCCTCCTGGCTCTTTGTGGTCATCGCCATCCTGGCCACCATGTATACACGCTCCGACCCCTCCATGGGACTCATTGCCAAGATCCAGGAGCACCTGCCTGTCAGGTAAGATAATATTCCGACCTTTCCCAGAGATCTCATAGACAGGGGGATTCAACGTTCGGGCTGCTTGTGGCTGTGCGATGGTGCATTTCCTCTGTGTCACTAAGGCCGACCTTTAAAACAAAGTCGAAATGTAAATCATTTCACGACATCTCTACGTTCTCACCCTCACAACTCCCCGTAGGCTGAATATATTTGAACTTAATTGAATTATTTCAGGAAAATAGCGGCGCTCTGAAGTCGGAGTGTACACACTCCATACGTGGCCTGGTTGTTTACACAGCAAGCACTGTATGCACTGAAGACAAACAGTGACGACGAGATTTTGTAAACAATCCGCTGTTTTCCAGCCCTCATCTCTTTTATCTCTTAAGTTATTCCTCTTTGTCTGTATGTCTGGCGGTTTCGCCCTCAGACACCTATTCTCCTTTGATCTTTTTCTCGTCTCACTTCCTGTCACCTCCCCGTCCTCCCCATCTTGAACTGCCTCTCATCTCCAGGCAGGAGAGAAAAAATTGCACTCACTTCAAAGTGAATTGCTCTTGCTTAAGGCGTCTAATTGATATATTGGGTAGAATGTCCACATTTCATGGTGTTTTGAGTCGCTGCTGAGGCTGTAGCAACTCTCTCTCTCTCTCTCTCTCTCTCTCTCTCTCTCTCTCTCTCTCTCTCTCTCTCTCTCTCTCTCTCTCTCTCTCTCTCTCTCTCTCTCTCTCTCTCTCTCTCTCTCTCTCTCTCTCTCTCTCTCTCTCTCTCTCTCTCTCTCTTTCACCACACTATACTGCTTTCTCGCTGTCTTATCTTATCACATGAATCCTTCCCCCTGCCCCCGGCGGCTCCCAGCCCGTCTCTGAGTGCCCAGTGCCAGACGGTGGTGTCAGCCGTGCTCTTCAGCACGCTGCTCTGGATGGCCCTCATCTTCACCATGCGCCTCTGCCTCAAGCAGCTCCTCTCCTACCACCGCTGGATGTTTGAGCAGCACGGCAAGATGTCCAACACCACCAAAGTCTGGGTGGTGAGTATGGCGCACACACACACACACACACCGTTCCTTGTTTCCTTTTTTTCTTCTTGCAACAGCTTCCCATTTCATTTTACCTTTTGGGGAAATTACTTGGTGCTTTGTGAAAAGAAAATCATTCTGCCAAGACGCCAAGCCTCGCCTTGGTATGTTTTAAAGAGATGAACACCATTAGCTTTGGTGTGTGTGTGTGTGTGTGTGTGTGTGTGTGTGTGTGTGTGTGTGCGCGCGCATGCCAATCCAGGCGCTGGTGCGGATCTTCTCGGGCCGGCAGCCTCTGCTCTACAGCTACCAGGGATCCCTGCCAAACCTGCCCGTCCCTGCGGTGAAGGACACTGTCAAGAGGGTGAGAACCGACCGCTGCCCCACCTCACTGATAGCTGGCCATTAGAGCGCGGTATCATCCCCTCTCTCTCCCCAGCAAACACCTCTCGTCTCTCTGCACTCCAAAAGGAAACCAGCTGGCTTCAGAAGTTCACCGGGCCCCAATAGAAGGGTTCTGTTGCTCTCGTGACTTCCTGTGTGTGATTACGGTGGCCTCTGATTACGTGCCCTCCCCCTTCCCCTCTGTCTTTCTCTCTCGGGGTCGTCAGTATTTGGAGTCGGTTCGTCCGCTGATGAACTCCGGCGAGTTCGAGCGCATGGCGTCGTTGGCGGGCGAGTTTGAGGGCCGCCTAGGCAACCGGCTGCAGTGGTACCTGAAACTCAAGGCCCTGTGGGCCTCCAACTACGTAAGTGGCTGGGCTCGTTGGAAGCCTTCATCCGTGTAGTCAGTCACACATTGACCCTCCATTAACAATGCAGTTGTGTGTGTGTGTGTGTGTGTGTGTGTGTGTGTGTGTGTGTGTGTGTGTGTGTGTGTGTGTGTGTGTGTGTGCGTGCGTGCGTGTGTGTGTGTGTGCGTGTGTCCTGCAGGTCAGTGACTGGTGGGAGGAGTACATCTACCTCCGTGGTCGCAGCCCCATCATGGTCAACAGTAACTACTATGGCATGGTATGGAGGCGCCCAATAAGCCACACCTTGTTTTAATATCAACCTTTGGCTCACACATACATACACACACAACTGGCTCACACTTACATACACACACACAACTGGCACACACATACATACACACAACTGGCTCACACTGCAGGCTCATTTATGATACCGAGCCCGGGATGATCTGCTCTATCTGGGGGAGTCCGTATCTATTAACGTGGCCTGGTGCTACACTGTGTACGCCAGTCCCCCTCCCCCACCCTGAAGCCCCCCTGCAGAGAGGCGGCGACGGGCCCGCTCAGCCAGTGTCGCCCGGTGACCTGGTCCGCTCCAGTACACCATTGATTTAGCCTTCATAGCCGATACGAGCTCAACTACAACCATCCATCCATTACCAGTAGAGCATTTCTAATCTGGTGTTGCCATGGTAGTAGGGGTTAGGCACATGGGTTAGGTGCTACTGTGGTTACTGTTGTGTGATTGGTGGGTCAGGTTGATCTTTGACGTTCCTCTACGGCTTTTTTTGGTGTCTCCTTCTCTCCGACTTCTCAGGACTTCCTGTATGTGACGCCCACGCCCATCCAGGCGGCGCGGGCGGGCAACACCATCCACGCCTTCCTGCTGTACCGCAGGAAGCTCAACCGGGAGGAGATCAAGCCTGTGAGTTCACCCGCCAGCCCCCCCCCCCCCCCCCCCCTCCCACACACACACACACACACACACACACACACACACACACCTAACCTCGGCTGTCCTCGTTGGTCATTGACGGTGAAGAAGAACAGGACCTGCTGAGTTTGTGTGTTAGAGGTGTTAGTGATCAGCACATGAAGGTTTTGGCCTCGTGATAAACAGTATTTGTGGGAGATACATACGATACAAATGCAGAGCTTGAATAGCACCTGTGTTCTAGTGTGTGTTTCATAGTGTATAGTTAAATGGAAGTGTGTGTGTGTGTGTGTGTGTGTGTGTGTGTGTGTGTGTGTGTGTTTGTTTGTGCTGCATCAATCCATCCCTGCTGTTTGTTTGGTTGAGTCATATTGTTTGGTGACCATTACCCCCTCATGTTCTTATGTCATGTCCATCTCTCCTCCCTCACCTGTCCCTTCTTCCATGCCTTTCCATCCCCGTCCCTCCCTCACACTCCAAATCTCTCCTTTTTCCTTATTTTTCCTCTCCTCTCTGGTCTTTCTTTCACGTTATTGTTTTGCTCTCTACCGTCCTCTGTCCTGTGCTCTCTCCTTCTCTCCTTCTCCTTCTCCTGCTCTGCTGCTCCTCCTCTCCCTCTCCCTTAGAGTCGTGTTCCAGGCACTGTCATTCCTCTGTGTGCAGCTCAGTGTGAGAGGATTTTCAACACCACACGCACTCCTGGAGAGGAGACCGGTAATCACTCTAACACACACACACACACTAAGCTAAGCTATGTAAACACAAAAGCTACTGCTGTCCACAAATACTGTATATACTAGTAACCAGAGCTACTGATCTTTATAAGTAATTTATTTTGGTAGATTAAAGTTGTGTAAACCCCCCCCTGTGATAGCTGGTGGCTCTGTGTGAAGCATTAGTGAGTCGGATGGAGGGTTCAGGCATGAGGCAGGCATAGAGAGTCTGACTGGACGCCTGCTCCGAATGTGTGCGTGCATGGTCCTCTGCCGAGCAGAGCCGTTTGATATTCACCGCGTCACAAAATGTCCGCCACACCAGCGTGCTGTCATCTGTCACCAGTCTCACTCTCATTTCTTGTGTCTCGTCTCTCCAGTCTGTCTGGATCTACCATCTGTGCAGGGACTGTCTCTAATCAACTAATATTTCCTCCCTTTCACTTTTCCCTCTCTCCACCCCTCTCTCCTTCTCTTCTTTTGCTTGCTTCTCGTTACTTCCCCTCCCGGTCTTTCGTTCTGTTTTCGTTTCGCCCCCTTTCGTTCTGGTTTTCCTTCTTTGTGTTCTTCTTCTCTGGTCCCTCTGTCCCTGTTTGTTCAGTGGTTGCTAAGGTCCTCGGTGCCTTGCTGCTCCTATCAGTTTGAGCGGATGTTTGACTCTTGTCGTATCCCGGGAACGCTGACAGGTAGTATTAAACATGTTTCTCTGCACGGATCTTAATTTCATTAGAGAACTAATTACAGTAAACTAACATTGATGCCTGTGCCTGTGCATTGGCTGAGAGAATAGGTCACAAGTGAGTAGTCAGCCCTTTTTCAGAAGCAAACACTCTGAATCGCTTCTGTGGTGGATTGTGCTGATCCCCCCCTCATCGAGACCCACTCCTCCATCTGCAGACCCCCCCCAGACCAAATCCCCGTCCTTCCTTCACAAGGCCCCAGCTCCTCCGCACTGCCCTCCCCTTACCCCATCACAGTTCCATGTCTCCTCTCTGGTTTGTTCAGACACAGTCCAGCACTGGCAGGACAGCGACTATGTGGTGGTGTACCACCGCGGGCGCTACTTCCGCCTCTGGGTGTACCTGGCTGGCAGGCTGCTGACCCCCAGGGAAATCGAGTCCCAAATTCAACGGATCCTGGAAGACCCGGCCCCTCCCTCCCTGGGAGAGGAGACGCTGGGGGCCCTGACAGCTGGAGACAGGTGGGCAAAGGACCTAGATCGGTTGTTCTTGTGGCTCAAGTATTTCGCTTCAATAACACCAACGTCTATTGATATTGAGTTACATCTGAAATGATTCAGAATCCCATGGGCCAAGGCGAGGAAGGAGTACTTCAGCTCTGGCGTGAACAAGCGTTCGCTGGACTGCATCGAGAAAGCCGCCTTCTTTGTGACCCTGGACGACGAGGAGCAAGGCATGATGGGAGAGGACCCGGCAGCTAGCTTAGACCGCTACGCCAAGTCTCTGCTGCACGGGAAATGTTACGATAGGTCAGCATTCGTCTGTGTGGAGCGCATGTGACA
The DNA here is from genome assembly GCA_017639675.1 of Aplochiton taeniatus. Classification (NCBI taxonomy): domain Eukaryota; kingdom Metazoa; phylum Chordata; class Actinopteri; order Galaxiiformes; family Galaxiidae; genus Aplochiton; species Aplochiton taeniatus. The sequence goes on from CM030187.1 coordinate 5,043,419, forward strand.
TCTTAATACACTTTGAATGCACAACTCATTTTTATTGTTATTTTTACTTATGTGAACAAGAAAAATCTGTTGATAGATTTTTTCTGCATGTTTTAAATGGTCACAGGATGGTTCCGATTTTCTTGCTGTCTTGGAATCTCGCAGGTGGTTCGACAAGTCCTTCTCCGTGGTCATTTACAAGAACGGGAAGAACGGTCTGAACGCCGAGCATTCGTGGGCGGACGCGCCTGTGGTAGCACACCTATGGGAGGTAAGGGTCGAGCATTCCCAGGAATGGCACCAAACGGATCAGGCCCGGTTTTCCTGACTGACTGTGTCTGTGTGCAGTATGTTTTGGCCGCCGACAGCTTCCAGCTGGGCTACAACGAGGAGGGCCACTGCAAAGGAGAGGTGGACCCCTCCCTGCCGCGGCCACTGAAACTGAGCTGGGACATCAGCCCGGAGGTGAGGTGGCCCCTGGTCCTCCCCGCCGTCGACCCCAAATCATGTGACCCAGGGCGGGTCGAATTGAGTTCAACGTTACAGTCTCCTTTTCATAATGACGAAACACACCTCCTTAAATGTGAACATGCCAGTCTTTTACAGACTCTTGTTGCAGTTTACAGGTACCTTTTTTGGTCCTTTTAAAAGTAAATACGATTATTTGGGATTGTAAGAGAAACGGCAGAAAGAGAAATATATCTATCTATCGATAATGATTTCTTTTCATTCTCCTGGGTATGATTTAAAATGCAGGGGGTGGGGGGGGTTAGTGTGTTCTGAGTAGTGCCAGGAGAACGAGAGCTCTCTCAAAGTGAATCGCTCTTGCTCAAGGCGTCTAATTGATATATTGGGTAGAATGTCCACATTTGATGGTGTTTTGAGGCTGTGGCAACTTCTCTCTCTCTCTCTCGCTACTCTCTCTCGCTACTCTCTCTCTCTCGCTACTCTCTCTCTCTCTCTCTCGCTACTCTCTCTCTCTCTCTCGCTACTCTCTCTCTCGCTAGTGATAGGAGGCTAGAAAGTGTACGCCAAGGACTGTAGGGTGTTTGCCTGAAAAGTTGTAGGCGTAGGCTAAGGCCATACAGTAGCCTGTGTTTAATAAACAACTTATGAAGCGGCTTCCTTGGTATCTTTTTTTTTTGATAATTCAAAAACACGTTTGTACTCCTTACACGTTTGTACTCCTTTGCCGTGCGAGCACGTGTTCTGTATTAACATGTTTTTATTTAGATAACCTCCTGTCTAACCTCTTACACACAACGTCTCACTGTTGGATAGTGGAAGCAGGAGATGTGTTAACCACGCGAATGGTGGCCGGGGGTCTCTCTGTGTCCCCCAGTGTCAGGAGCAGGTGGCCCAGTCTCTGGCCGTAGCCCAGGCCCTGGCAGATGACGTGGACTTCCACGTCTTCTCCTTCCGGGAGTTTGGCAAGGGCAAGATCAAGAAGTGTAGAATCAGCCCAGATGCCTTCATCCAGCTGGCCCTGCAGTTAGCCTACTACAGGGTGAGACCATGGCAATGAAACACTCATTAGTACAGTAGACACCATCCATTGTGGGTCTGAAGAGGATAGATGAACATCTATACACAATGGATAAACATCTGATTTAAATGTAATTCTGTTGTCTCCCCCCCCCCCCCCCACACACGCTTGCTTCTGCTTGGAGATGGCAACATCCACATTGACTCGCCTACCTGCAATTATGCCAATTAATTTATGTCTGTGTTCGACTGCTTTAACCTTACCCAGCACGTTGACTTCCCAACTCACACCTTAGGTCCCCTCTCACCCTAGGTCTGCTCAACTGGTCTATCAATCAGTCCTTTCTGTTCCCGCTCACTGATCCTCGAATCATCCCCCTCTCCCTCCCCTCTGCCATGCAATATGGACACCAGGTTGATCCGTTTCCGTGACATCAAGTCAGTCAATCCCCTCCAACTTTATTGACACTGTACGCTCAACGCTTCCTCTTGGCCACTGCCCTAACTCACCTGAAGGACTGGCCGCCACATTTAACTGTCTTTCTCCCTTAACACAATGTCCCCCTCTCTGTTAAGCAATGGCTCACCTACAAAATCCTCCTCCTAACCTACAAAGCACTCCATAACCTTGCCCCCACCTACCTCACTGACCTCCTTATCCCCTGCCAACCAAACAGGTCACTAAGATCCTCAAATGATGGCCAACGCCCCATCCCCTAACCAAACCTCCAGAGCCGAGGCAAGCTTTCTCCATAGGCACCTAGGCTCTGGACCCCCCCCCCCTTCCTCCTCATTAGTCAGAGACTCAGACGCCATTCGAACCTTCTATTCTCACCTCAAAACGCACCTCTTTAGCTGAACTTACAACGGACTCACTCCTACCTCTGCTATCCACTTCCGGGTCCACACTGTGTCTAGCTTAAACATCTTTTCTAGTTGTGTGCATTTACCTAACCACCCCCCCCCCCCCATGTCACCTATGTTGTTACATTGTTGTTTTGTTTTGGTACTCCTCTTACTTTGTGTTTTGTCAGTTGTGTCCCTCTCATGTAAGGTGCTTTGTGTTTAGAAAAGTGCTATATAAACACAATCTATCATTATTATTATTATTATTATTATTAATTGGGGATCCAAGAATACATTGAAAAAAAAGGTTCTCACCAAAGATTTAGACAGGCAACTGCTAAAATGAACGTGCTATTGTTTTGTTCAGTAATCTTCCTTTATCTGAACTGGCTGCATTGTAGTTCCCAGACTACCTTTTCCCAAAGAGCAACATGTCCTTTTTGGAACATTAACACTAATTAATCCAAAAGCATATTTCACTCCCGAAATTAACCATGAATCCTTCTGGAACTCCCTGGTATTGTCCTGTGTGTTCCCTCCTAGGACCGGGGAATGTTCTGCCTCACCTACGAAGCCTCCATGACCCGCCTGTTCCGGGAGGGCCGGACCGAGACGGTTCGTTCCTGCTCCAACGAGAGCTGTGCCTTTGTCAAAGCACTGGAAGCTGGGGAGGTGGGCCAGTTGTCCAACACACCTCACAAATGTTTGTCACGTAGAAACCCTTTCTTTAGACAGGCTCAGCTGTAGGTATATTTGAACAAAGTCCTCCACTGGTCACACACACGGGCGATTCTGTATTTAATGTCATTGATAGTTATGTAAATGTCACTTTGAGTTTGGACCTTTGCTCTTTGCTCCACCAGGGGGTGGACGTGTGCAGGAGGCTGTTCCGCGGTGCCGCGGAGAAGCACCAGAGCCTTTACCGCCTGGCCATGACCGGAGAGGGCATCGACCGACACCTCTTCTGCCTGTACGTGGTCTCCAAATACCTGGGTGTGGAGTCCCCCTTCCTCAAAGAGGTGGGTGGCGCTCTTGCTCTCATTCCGAGTTCTGAGAGGTGACCCGTGCGCCAGACATGGAGATTTCCTTCGAATCATTGTTTTGACCTATTGATCAAGATTCACTGCTGAGTTCATTCTTGTGGAGGTAATGCATCGCCCTGTGTGTGATGCAGGTGCTGTCCGAACCCTGGCGCCTCTCCACCAGCCAGACTCCCGTCCAGCAGGTGGAGCTGTTTGACCTGGTCAACCACCCTGAGTACATCTCCTGTGGAGGAGGCTTTGGCCCGGTCAGTATGCACCACCTAACCGTGAACCGCGCACCTCTAACCTAGATCTCATCAGACATGTTAGGGGCAATAGAAGTGGGTGGTTTAAAACCTTATTCACCAGACAGGAAGGAATACTGATGGCCCGGTATGTGAGCAGGGGGTGGAGTGGCGTTGTTGGGCCATAAAGGTTCCGTTTGGCCCTCCTCTCCTAGGTGGCGGACGATGGCTATGGGGTGTCCTACATCATCGTGGGAGAGAACATGATCAACTTCCACATTTCATGCAAGCATTCATGCCCCCAGACTGTGAGTACCACCTTTTAGTCAGTCATGACGTTTCCCTGCCCTGCGAGGTGACCCTGTATTTCATTACCACTAGTCCAAAAATGAATGAGCTTTTTTTTTTTCTTCTTCTTTTCTTCAAAGGGTGCCCACAAGTTCGGCGCGCAGATCAGGCAGGCAATGCTAGACCTGTTGCAGCTGCTGTGCCCAGACCAAAGAGAAGCTTCTAAGACAGAGCGGAGCCCTCCGCAGGCAAAGAAGGACCTGTAGAAGACCATCGGCTGTGCCACAGCACACGAGGATGAGAAAAGGGAAGGTTCTACTGACTGTCATATTTGTAACGTGCAAAATTGAGGAAGATGATGTTTGTTTTTTTACCTGGCACTTATCAGAAAATGCCAAGGCTAATAAGAGGAGCTCTTGGTGAGATTCAGGTTGAGAATAGTGTTCTTTGGTAAATGATGTTTGGTAGTGATCCATTTCTTTGTGTGGATGGTTAAATAGATTGAAAGGGATTTTCTAAATGTGTTTATTGTTTTCAGAGGGGATAATTTTCCTATTAATTAGATCTCTATTCTCTGTTACTGTTTATCCTGTACACTTTAACTTGAAAACAACGTCTATGCCATTCTAATACAGATAATGGTTATAACAATTTATTATAAAGATGGGGCCATTCATTATTCAGAGAAGTCCAATATTAATTGTACCTAATTAAGTAGCTTTATTAATTTCATTATTCCCATTTATTTTTTACTTTACACTGGTAAGCAATAGCAATTTTAACTGCAGTATTTATTCCTTCTCAGTCATCATTGTGTTTCGGCGTTAAAAGTTCACCACAGTCATTGGTGGTGTTGAGTCTCCTTTCACATGTCGTATTGAACTATGGAGGAAGTGGCTTGCTTTAGATGAGGAGCTGTAAATGCACAACAGGGCTTCACCAGCTGGCTTGTTTTTTCGTCTTGGTTCCAGTGGTGTAACTCAACCTTAGACAGGTGTTCGGACAAAGGACACAAATAAGGTCATTTACATTTCAACATTTGAATGAAAACTTTTGACATCTATACTGGTCAACCCTCTGAGTCTGAAGCTCTTCTGAGGTTTCTTATCTTTACCGTTCATATTGTACTCTTGTCTATAGAGTAATACATGATTGTTGTGTGTGTGTGTGTGTGTGTGTGTGTGTGTGTGTGTGTGTGTGTGTGTGTGTGTGTTTGCTATCGCGAATGCCAGAACCTTACAGAGTAGTGAAATGACAAAGATTATTCAACTGCCCCTAACCAGTAGCATTGGGCTCTGCTATTAAATAAGCAATAAGTTCACACGGTGACTACATTCTTAATCGCACAATTAAAAGGTTTCTTATCTATGGTAAAGTTATGTTTTCATTGATTATGATGCATTAAGAGGATAATAATAATAACCATGCATTTTATTTATGTAAATAATAGAAATACACTTTTCTGAAACCTAAATGATAGTGTTTTATTCTGGTTGGTCTGAGAATGAAGTATTGATATTCTCCAATGTGAGGTAAATTGTATACTACAGAGGCTCTGAAACTGGGGATGCAATGTCCCTGTTCTTTCCTGAATGTTCAAGGTCATTTCACTAGTATCTGTAATCTTTAGGTAGGCAATCTTTAGGTAGGATACCTTTCTTTTAAAGATTTTCCTGTACATTTTTGTTTTGTTCTTATCTATTATGAAACTGACTCAAACCACACAAATTACATTTTCTGAAATACTTGTTGAATGTCCAGGTACGCTGGGTTTTGGAGTTTTACAGTGACTTTTTAATGTTCATATAAGCCTTATGTATAGGCCAGTACTGTGTGTTATCATTTGCACAAATCCTTGTATATTTTCAGAATCTTAGGTTGCACCAGTTTTCCTACCCAGCTTTTTCTTCACTTCAGGTCAGCTACTGAACAGCTGTGCCTGTCTCACAATGTTCCTATATTTTGCATTTTTAAAGTAAAACTGACGATGAGAGCATGGTCTAACATTTTTTATTTTAAGGTAATTGCATGGTTATATTTTCTACTTTTTCTACACATCATAGATTACAACTAACTATTGAATAAATCTGTTAAATGGATTTCTCATTTTTTACTGTGACTTTTGTACTATGTAAAGATGTGGTATGTGGTGCTACTATCTTCCAGCTTCGCAGCTAAATACAACCCTTCAATTTCCAGCCAGGTTCTCTCTCCCCACTAAATTTGTTTCATCATACATTTAAGTTAATAGTTCCAAATGTTTAGATTCTCTTGCTGTTTTCAAATTCCATACAGCTAAACGAAACCACAGTTGAGGTAACTTGATAGTCTTTACAGGTATATTGAATTACATTATACATGATTCCAAATCTTACTGTTGATGTTTTCAGTATATTTTTTGAAATCATCAAAAAAAGGGTCACCTTCCTTCTCTGTTCCCACTTCAGTTTTATCTTCAGGCATTGCCTTAACCTCAATATTGGCTTTTACCTAAAGAAAAACAAAACACGTGGCTCTGTTGAGGTGCTTGTTTCGTTACCTTTTCCGTATAGCTTAACAACTTAGAAATAATCTCCTTTTAGCCTGCGTACCAGGGAACGAAAATAGAAGGAAAAGACAAAAGTGAAACCCATGGTTGCGCGATTCATCCCTTTATGGCATAATCATTGATGTTGGCGTCTGTTTCCAGTTGAAATCTGTCTTGTTACTCCGTGGCCCATACCAATGTCTTCTATGAAACAAAAATATTTTTTGTATGTTTTTGTAAACAACAAACATACTGTTTGTTCTAATTGAAAGTTAAATGTATGGCGTTGAAAAGGGTTGCCCCAGGACAAGCGGTTCAATAAACGCATTCACACTCAAATTAGTTGATAGGTATCGTTTCACAAAGATGAATAGCTCTGCAAATTATGTTTTAAAGTAAATGAAAGTTCTATTTACATTGTCGTTGTTAATACAGTTAACAAAGGAGTAAATTGTCAGACTGACGTCTATGATAGCATCACAAAAATACAAAAAGCACAAAGTAACGGAACATTTCTTCAAGGATTTTATACTGGTTTAAGCCTATTGAACGATTTACTGTGGGGTCAAAAAGCAGAATCCAATGGCTGGATCTGCTAGGTTTTTAAGGAAATATAAACTATAGTCCTGCTTAATTCATATGTATGAAGCAAATGCGTTTAATTCAAGTTACAAAAGTAAAAAAGACGTATCAAACATTAACAATCACAACGTGCCAAGTTTTGGGGTGTACACCATTTATAAAGTTTGTACTAGCGGAAAATAAATGACTTCACTAAGCTTAGTGGACAGAAACACCTGCAAAACCTTTGGCAAAGGAAGTGTCCTCTTTCAAAATGAATGCACCTGCTATAAGACATGCAGAGACACGTTATTTATGAGACATCTGGTATTGGTTCATTGACCAAAAACAAAACTCACTGTATTGGCAGTGTGAATGGGCCATACTTTAAAACAAAAGGTGCTGCTACATATTATGGAGATAATTTTGGCACAGTTTTTTTTAGACGCATTTCAATTTCAAACCATGCTTTGTAAGTCCTGTCAAGGTTTGATGACATTCCTTTAGTTGCAAATTTCATGCATAAAAAAATGTGTTAGTTTTCAATGAATGTTAAGAACAAACAGATCTTGGTAGTTGACTTTCAGGCACCACAGTATGTCAAAGTATATCGGGGCTTGAAGGGATTTTTTTCATTCTTTAATGTAAGGAACCGAGTTTCTGTGTTTAAATATAAACTTACTAGTGTAGAAATTGTGGGAAGAGTCACAGCCAAGCACTTCCTTATTGCACCTTATCTGGTCCTACTGGTTATCTATTGTTGCTAGATTTGTGCTCTCTGCAGTACTGGGCCTTCTCCTGCGCCATCACATTATTCACAAAGAAATACTCACAGTGGGTATGTGGTCAGAAGGTCCCTGCTTCTGTTGAAAGACTTCTGCTATTAAGGCACCAATCAAATGTACTGCAACAATATTGCTGGCAGTAAAGAAATACGCTGACCTGAGAGCATCACTAGCAGTATCCACTGCATGACAGAATAGGGTTTCCTGACACCTGAAAGACACCAAACTAATTTTAAGCCCAGGCCTGAAGGCATCCACTGGTTGTAGTTATATCACCTTCATGTTCATACTTTCAGAGAATGCCACTAAATTATTGCAGACGCATCATTGAAGACATTGTCGTGGTGCGCTTTAAATGCATTTCTGTTGAATGCCTTGGATTTGATAAATCTTCAAACACATTCTTATTACTGTTGGATAACTTTTAGAACTAATGATTGTATTACTTTTATTGTAAGCATTGGTTGTTCAGCCCTTGAACACAGAAACACGTAATACTTACTATATTATTATATTAACATATAAAAGGAAATTGCCTTCCTACCTATACGAGGTGCAAATTTCCAATTGGTGATCGTAAACTGCAAGGTACAAACTGTTTACCAACTTCCTGTTGTGTTAGAAGCCATGCAAAATACTTTAGAAATACAAACAGCAGGGCCCTTCCTGGGTGTAGGACTGATACAAATATTAAAGATTTGCATTGCAAAGCAACATGGGTTGATCCCTGTGTATTTAAAAATGCCATCACTGTCTTATATTTGAGAAATATTTTGTTTTCTGTTGTTTGTTAATTCGGAGCAGATCAGCGATCAACTTGCAATTACCTATTACCTATAGACTTGATACACACACACACACACACACACACATGCACACACACACATAGACATATACACACACCAGGAACCAGTCATTTGCTGAAGCCAGTAAAAACTGCATCCTTGTTCTAACATTTGAACTTGTGACATTTTTATTATTTTAACCTACCAAATCACAACCATAGTAACCGGAAAAAGAAATTCTGCTTAGATGTGCACAACCCATTCCTCATTATCGTAACAAAAAACAAACAGACAAACAAAAACAGCCATTTCTAAGGCTCTGGCACTCCACCAAACCACCATCAGAGTTATTCCTCCAAATGAACGTTTAGGATAATACTACGTCAGCTGTCTGGCAATAATGACTCCAAGAGTATGGCACAAAACTGTCCAGGCCAAAAACCCAAAACAACACCTGGACATGTGGAACAATTCCATGCTTTGGCAAAGATTTGTTTTTGTGTGTGGACCGCAAGTAAAAAATGGGATTAACTAGCTTAGCAGAAATGTACAGTCCCCCTCCAATCATTTTATAAAACACTTGCCTGAACTGTCCGTCTGCCCGTTTCAGACTGTTATGGCATTGGCTGCTTACTTTGCTCCTGATATGTCTTGTAGCACGTGAAAAACACCACAAGCACATGTTAACAACATTCCAAACTTGATTTTCATGGGAGGGGGACTTTAAATAAAACAGCTTTACATGTGTGCATGTCTCAAGTTTGCAAAAAAATCACCTAAATGATCAAGTGTTTTGGAGCAGTATTCAAATGACTGAACAGATGAGAAAAGCGTAGATTTCTTTAATAGGCATAATCCCCTTTCATCTAGTTTTCAATTTGGATTGAAGCTCCGACCAAAATCCAGAATTTTTTTTTTTAATTTAAAACAATGATTCAGGAAGCTAATAATTTTTTACATCTCCACAGGAGCATGTTGCAGTAGTTTTCCTGTAGAGCACAAGTTCAAAAGTGAAAACAAGAAGAGACTTTACCTTTACTTTAAGTCCACAAGTAACTTTTTAGATTTGTGGGGTTTTTTCTATTGGTAAGGAACATGGTTTTAGTTAGCCAAATATAGAAATATTGTAATTCAATCAAATATATATGCAAGAATGGATCATTCTTATCCAGTAACATAACCTTCCACATATGTACACTTAACATCCCAACATATTTAGAATTCTGTCTTCTTCCTCTCTTCTTTTTTGTGAAAAGTGTCTCCATTTGACCACCTTTTCCAAGTCACGTTGGTTACCTCAAGCAGTCCTTGAGTTCTCATTTGGATTTGAATCTGTAAGTGACAGGCAGAGGAACAAAGAGCATGGGTGTGCCAGTTGTTAACAACAGACGACATGTTCACATCAACGTAGCTTACTTTCTATGCCGAAGAAAGACAGTTACCATATCCACATCTTTACTCATCCTTAGATCTCGTTAACATTAATACAAACTTTACAGCCCCAAGAAAGTTGCAGGGAAGCTATCAACCCCTATGAGCCAATGTGTATTGATTGATAAGCTTGTGAGGTTAGAATATTAGTACTTCTACTTGGTTACTATTGTCTTTGTAAAGGTGGCAGAGAGTTGACTTCCCTTGGATCCACAGAGCGCCAAACCCACCTGCTGTAAAATAGCCTCCTGCACCGACTGATCATTGATGTTTAAAGATGGATCTGCTGTCAGCTCCACAACCACCCGCTTAACTGTGATCACTTGAATCAATGTACAAAGAAGTACAACCACAATTAATATATAGATTTAAACTTTGGAGACAAAGCAACAAGATATTTATGTTATTATTATCAAAGCTTACCATCATTGCAGTAGAAAGGATATTGTGCATCACAGTCCCTATCCCACCATGATTGTGAAAGTGTGTTTACCAACATACAGTCTCCGTCATGGTTTGGTTGTGATGCTTCCCAGTATCTGAACGTACTGTTACTCTGATCTGACCATTCATAAGCATCATTGAACAGACCAAACCACACCCATCCACTTTTGAAAGTAGCATATACAATCTTTTGCATAGCCTGATTCTCAGTTGCGTTCCTACTACTGGCCAGGTCTGTGTGACTTGTTCTGCAGAACTGTTGGGCTCCTTTCCAGTTCTGCGCTGAGTCACTGTACAAGATATAGTTCTGGCCACTGGGTTTTTGCTCTGGGGGTGTTTGCATGAAATAATTGTACAAATTAGAACTTAGGGCATGATCTCAATAATGTAAATGTTCTTATGTTTGTGTTCTTAGCTTGCTTTATGTTTCAATGGACAATAGAGAGGTTTTTGATAACTTTTGCTTAACTCACCATCGAAGCAGATGAAAGAGGTTAATTGGTTACAAGCCATGACCTGCCATGTTCCTTCAACATCGAAAGATCCACAGAGATCCAACGATTTTGGTTCATCCCTTTTCCAGTTTGTGTACTGAAGGACTGCATCACTGTACTCACTTTCTCCCATAGACCATTTCCATTTCCTAGTCGTACCCTGCCTTAGACCAATCCAGAATGGTCCCACCCTACTGGACAGATCCCTGTTTTGCAGCCTCACCTGGTCTGCTTGGTTCCCAATGGTAGCAAGATCTCTGTGTTTCTCTCTGCAGTACTGCTGGGCCTGATCCCAGGTCATGGCAGTCTTCACCAAGCAATACCCTCGAGTTTGTGAGCCAAATGCTACAGATCCTGCAAGATAACTTATTTTTACTCTTTGCAAGTAATATGTTACATCTATAAGCATATGCATATTTATGTTATGTAAAACTGTAGGAATACCACTAACCTGAGAGCAAGAATAAAAATAAAAGTCTCTCCATGACAATGGAATTTGAACCTTATGAACCACACACAAAAAAAGTGAACATGACTTCAGAAATATGTATCAATATATTTCCACAGCTAGAACTTTTTAACACATACACCGATCAGTTAAAACATTAAAACCACTGACAGGCGAAGTGAATAACATTTATCATCTCGTTACAATGGCACCGGTCAAGGGGTGGGATATATATTTGGCAGTAAGTGAACAGTCAGTTCTTGAAGTTGATGTGTTGGAAGCAGGAAAAATAGGCAAGCGTAAGGATCTGAGCGACTTTGACAAGGGCCAAATTGTCATGGCTAGACGACTGGGTCAGAGAATCTCCAAAACGGCAGGTCTTGTGGGGTGTTCCAGGTATGCAGTGGTTAGTACCTAACCAAAAGAGGTCCAAGGAAGAACAACCAGTGAACCGGCAACAGGGTCATGGGCGCCCAAGGCTCACTGATGCGCGTGGGGAGAGAAGGCTAGCCCGTCTGGTCCGATCCCACAGAAGAGCCACTGTAGCACAAATTGCTGAAAAAGTGCATGCTGGCTATGATCGAAAGGTGTCAGAACACACAGTGCATCGCAGCTTGCTGCGTATGGGGCTGCATAGCCGCAGATCGGTCAGAGTGCCCATGCTGACCCCTGTCCACCGCCGAAAGTGCCTACAATGGGCACGTGAGCGTCAGAACTGGACCATGGAGCAATGGAAGAAGGTGGCCTGGTCTGACGAATCACGTTTTCTATTACATCATGTGGATGGCCGGGTGCGTATGCGTCGTTTACCTGAGGAAGAGATGGCACCAGGATGCACTATGGGAAGAAGGCAAGCCGGCGGAGGTAGTGTGATGCTCTGGTCAATGTTCTGCTGGGAAACCATGGGTCCTGGCATTCATTTCGATGTTACTTTGTCACCTACCACCAACCTAAACATTGTTGCAGACCACATACACCCCTTCATGGCAACAGTATTCCCTGATGGTAGTGCCCTCTTTCAGCAGGATAATGCGCCCTGCCATACTGCAAAAATTGCTCAGGAATGGTTTGAGGAACATGACAAAGAGTTCAAGGTGTTGACTTGGCCTCCAAATTCCCCAGATATCAATTCAATCGAGCATCTGTGGAATGCTGGAACAACAAGTCCAATCCTTGGAGGCCTCACCTCGCATCTTACAGGACTTAAAGGATCTGCTGCTAACGTCTTGGTGCCAGATGCCACAGGGCACCTTCAAAGGTCTTGTGGAGTTTATGCCTCGACGGGTCAGAGCTGTTTTGGCGGCACGAGGGAAACCTACACAATATTAGGCAGGTGGTTTTTATGTTTTGGCTGATCGGTGTATATCATAACATAACATTTGACACACAATAATTCCATCAAAAAAGTATAAACGAATTGAATTAGTGCAAATATTTGTTCTCTATTTCATCATATTTTCATTTACAAGCCACAAAGATTTTTCAGTATTGCTTTTATCAGCTAACAAATATTCACACAGATGTGTCCTTTACTGAACGTATTTTAATGCATTAGGATTACACTACTGCAAAACTTATAACAAAAGATAATGAAAAGAAAACAATTAGTTGTAATCGTGAAATGAGCTTCAAGTTTATTTTTGTATCAATTTAAAGATTTTGTTTATGTGAAGTAAGACATTGATTGTACCAGTTTATAGTGCAGACTCTATGCCAAAATAACAGAAATGTATTCTACGTCCTCCACCGATAAAATTCCAAATGCTAAAAAGTTTAGACTGAAAACTAAAATACAGGGAGGCATACTGACTTTAGTGTGGAATGTATTTTTTTTTTTACATAAAACAAATACTTCTAATCAACAAAGTGTTTCCACATTTCAATATTAAGATAGTCAGAGATTCATGTTTAGATCGTTTAAGTCTTACCTGTTTGTTATTTAAAGATATATTTTCTTTGTATTTCTTAAGGCAGCTGATGTCCTTCCATTATATAGATTTTCTTATGTAAAATACTTGTCCCAAGGTCAATGTGTGCCTTCAAATGGCACGCCTCTGTTCCACATTACTTTGATAGTAAAATTTTGGTTTATGCCAATAATAAAAAAATAATCATCTTCCTACAGTTTTTTGATATTCTGTTCCGTAATGTTCTTTACATTGAAGGCTCATGAAATTGCCTTCATTTAAAGTAAGGCTAAATACAGTAGTTCTAGTAGGTCTTATTAGGTAACTTGAGATCTGCTAAAACTAAATCAAGTTTAATCAATTGATTCAATCTAATTTCTCTTAACTTGTCTCTTTTTACCCGCAAAAGGCAGTGCCAACTTATTTAGATCCATTTTGAGTCTTTGGAGGCTGCAAGCATGAATCAATGTTATATTTACTTAATATATTGCCTACTTATATATTTGTTTTCTTTATCAAAATGTTTGGATACTGTGTAAAGACAAAGTCTTTGAATACCTATCATGGCCCAAGATCATACTGAAAACTGAAAACCTTTTATATTAATCAAACTATTTGGTTGTATGTGCTTGGCTGGCTGATGAAAGCTGAAAGAACCTGCCTACTGTGTTTGGGTCAAATATTTGCGATTTCCAGTTTTTTCATTTATATCCAATTCCTTCAGTTTATTTGAAATCTGATTAGAACAAATATCGAAAGGTTTGTTGACAAGGACATCTGAACATAAAAAAATGGATTTAGATAATGTTCATGGAATATTGGGGGGTTTGTTTCACATTCTGTACATTTGTGGTGTTCCCGGTCAAAATTGACGAGCCATTGAAAAGTAATAGGAATGATATATTCTAAGACATTAGTAGAATTGAGAGTTTAGAAACACCCTCATCCATCTGATGGGCACACTGTCACTGCAATGATGCTAACCCTATGCCCATGTGTTTTTCTGCACACACACACACACACACACACACATACTTACACCTGCACCAGAGGCACCCTCCCTTTTTGAGTTTCAAAGGTAACACAACTCCCCCCCCCCACCCCCCGAACATCGATCAGATGGCAATCTTTCCCCAATAGTTGGCCCATCTCTCCCTAACAGGACGCACTTTAGACAAAATATTATTGTATTGTTTGTATAAAAATGCACAACTTTTCCCCAGTACAATCTTTTCCCTGCTGAAATCACTCTCAAGACAATATTTCCCTCATGGGAACCACACCTCATACGGAATATCGTGAAATTGTTTAAAAAGTATAGAAATCTTATCTTGCTGCTTAGATATATTGTCAGGATTCAACAAGCAAATAGGCCCAAGTGCAAAGACATCTCAAAACTAAAAAGGTAAAATGATAATGATTGCTCAGTGCTCAGGTTAGTACACTGACCAGAAAAAGAAGTAACCAAACAAACATTAAGGACGGACAGGTTCTCAAAACAAAGTTTACAGGTTTACTAGGAAGCGGCAGCTCTCACATCACAAACACTAAGTAGCAATGGAACAACAAGCGCTGAAAGTGAGCAACTTCAATACCGGGCAGTCAGCACAGGTGAAAGGCAGGTGCTTGGTGTCTCCTCCAGATGCTCACTGCTGTAGCCTGCTGGTGGAACCGACACTGAGATCATACGATATAAAGCCTTGAGTAGGTATTTGCTCACCATCCAGTCTAAAACAACACAATGAAAAACAAGTTACTGTATATATGTAACGGTTGCAATTCGCTGGGTTCTGACTTTTTGACCCCAGTGCTAGCAAGAACTCAGGCTTCCTACCCTGTTCTGTTCCCCACTACCTGGGATCAAACTAAGGGTTTTACTGCATCTTACAATAACCTTAATGTTCTTTTAATCAAGACAAGATTCCTCTGAAAACCAGAATATACGCAGTATTATGTAGAAACATAAATATGAATTGGGAAAAACAATATCTTGCTAGCCCAATATATTTTAAATGTAAATATAATAATAATAATAATTATTATTATTATAGCTATTCTTTATAGTTGTAGCTTGCCCATATATATAAATAGTGTAGTTCAATCAAATATATATGCAAGAATGGATCATTCTTATCCAGTAACATAACCTTCCACATTTGTACACTTAACATCCCAACGTATTTAGAATTCTGTCTTCTTCCTCTCTTCTTTTTTGTGAAAAGTGTCTCCATCTGACCACCCTTTCCAAGTCACGTTGGTTACCTCAAGCGGTCCTTGAGTTCTCATTTGGATTTGAATCTGTAAGTGACAGGCAGAGGAACAAAGAGCATGGGTGTGCCAGTTGTTAACAACAGACGACATGTTCACATCATCGTAGCTTACTTTCTATGCCGAAGAAAGACAGTTACCATATCCACATCTTTATTCATCCTTAGATCTCGTTAACATTAATACAAACTTTACAGCCCCAAGAAAGTTGCAGGGAAGCTATCAACCCCTATGAGCCAATGTGTATTGATTGATAAGCTTGTGAGGTTAGAATATTAGTACTTCTACTTGGTTACTATTGTCTTTGTAAAGGTGGCAGAGAGTTGACTTCCCTTGGATCCACAGAGCGCCAAACCCACCTGCTGTAAAATAGCCTCCTGCACCGACTGATCATTGATGTTTAAAGATGGATCTGCTGTCAGCTCCACAACCACCCGCTTAACTGTGATCACTTGAATCAATGTACAAAGAAGTACAACCACAATTAATATATAGATTTAAACTTTGGAGACAAAGCAACAAGATCTTTATGTTAATATTACCCAAACTTACCATCATTGCAGTAGAAAGGATATTGTATATTACAGTCCCTATTCCACCATGATTGTGAAAGTGTGTCTACCAACACACAGCCTCCTTCACGGTTTGGTTGTGATGCTTCCCAGTATCTGAACGTACTGTTACTCTGATCTGACCATTCATAAGCATCATTGAACAGACCAAACCACACCCATCCACTTTTGAAAGTAGCATATACAATCTTTTGCATAGCCTGATTCTCAGTTGCGTTCCTACTACTGGCCAGGTCTGTGTGACTTGTTCTGCAGAACTGTTGGGCTCCTTTCCAGTTCTGCGCTGAGTCACTGTACAAGATATAGTTCTGGCCACTGGGTTTTTTGTCTGGGATGTTTGCATGAAATAATTGTACAAATTAGAACTTAAGGCATGATCTTCTTAAATTATGTAAAGATGCTTACATTTGTGAATGCTCAGCTTTTTTTGTTTGAAAGGAAAAATGATTTTGCTCGTATGGAATTATTTTGCTCTACCCACCGTCAAAGCAGATGAAAACAGTTTTAATGGTACAGTCCATGACCTGCCATGTTCCATCAACAACAAAAGATCCACAGAGGTCCAACGACTTTGGTTCATCCCTTTTCCAGTTTATGTACAGAAGGACTGCATCACTGTACTCACTTTCTCCCATAGACCATTTCCATTTCCTAGTCGTACCCTGCCTTAGACCAATCCAGAATGGTCTCACACCACTGGACAGATCCCTGTTTTGCAGCCTCACCTGGTCTGCTTGGTTCCCAACGGTAGCAAGATCTCTGTGTTTCTCTCTACAGTACTGCTGGGCCTGATCCCAGGTCATGGCAGTGTTAACCAAGTAATACGCTCGAGTTTGTGAGCCAAATGCTACAGATCCTGCAAGAAAACTTTTTTTTACTCTTTGTAATTAATACGTTTGATCTCTTTAAACGTATTGCTATTCATGGTCATGTACAACTGTTTGAGTAACAACACTAACCTGAGAGTAAGATAAAGATAAATAGCCACTCCATGATGATGGAACCTTAACCTTATGAGCCACACACACAAAACAAACCCACCTATAACTTCAATCAGATAAGTAGATATGTTAATATAACTTTTTAATTACACGCAATTCATTGACTATTAATATCATTATTATTATTCGACCCATACTATTTCAACTAAAGAAAACAAATATTTATACATCATGAAATCTTTCATCTATTTACCACAAACATTGGTTCCCCTTTTGAACTGAATAACATACTTTATTTACGTAAAGTATGACTCGCTTTATCCTAGTTTACAGTGCAGAATTTATGCCAAAATAACAGAAGTTCAGTCTACGTTTTCCCCCAAAATGCTCAGAAGTCTAGACTGATAATAGAGGGAGATTCAAACAAGTGTTTGCACAAGTTTAAATCAAGATAGCCAGTGGTTCGTGTTTTCGAATCATTGAAGTCTTACCTGATGCTACTTGCAGATGTATTTTCTTTGTGTTTTTGCAGCTACTTCATGTCATTCTATTATATTGTGCTTTTAATGCAAAATCCTTGCAGTCCCAAGGTCAAAGTGTGCATTTAAAAGTTACGCTTCATTTCACACTACTTTGGTAGGAAAATTTCATAATTAACTGCTTTTTTAACAGCATAATTCATGCAATAGAAATGTCCTTCCTGTTTTTTATTTTATTCAGATATTATTGTTCTCTAGACAGAAGTCTCCTGCATTTGCTTGAATTTAAAGTCAATTCAATACTGGAGATCACAGCATAAGATGTGCAATAACTAATCAAGTTAAATCCATCCATTCTGTCTATTGGATCTCTCACACCTGTTTGTTTGTTCCCACATCAGCAGTACCACCCTCATCCTACCAACACATTTTACATACAAGGACTACCGACTGGGGTCCCTGGGGACCCCAAGAATAAAATACTGCAACAAACAACCATCATAGCAAATGTTTTACTTATTTCTTCCCCAAACATTTTTTGTTATGTAACTAATGCCATCTGAAAAAAGTTATATCTAATCTAATAGTTCTATTTATTAAAACTGCAAAGGCAGAATTTGGTGCTTTTGAGTGGGGTTACAAGCACAAATTAAACCAGAAACAAAAAACAATGAGCTGAATGAATTAGGAACACATTGATTGACAAAGTCATGAAAAAAAGTGGGGAAAATGGAATAAAGCGTCTGTGAGATTATCTGTGAAGTATACCTATGGGGTTGAGTAGTGTGGCATTTTTTTTTTTGGGGGGGGGGGGGTCCAGGGGATATCCTAACTCGTCCAGATCCATTTGGACTCTTTAGCAGTTGCAAGTGTGATTCAATGTAATATTTTGTTAATACATCGGCAACTAACAATTAAAAAAGTACATTGAAAAAACTTGCAGTGTGCAGATGTTGACTAATCAAGCTATATTCGTTTGCTTCCACATAAATATTGCACATTGTGCAAAAGCAAAGCCTTTAAAGACTATTAAAATGTATTTGATTTTGTGAAGTCTTGCCCATTCAATGAGACTGAGACATTATCTTTGCTCTATATTTCAAAATCAAGCAACACAAAGCAGTGATGTTTTTTAGTTTTTTTTACCATTCAATTACAACACCACCATTTTAGAATATGTAATAAATGAAGAATTGTTTTTATAATCATACTCATCCAATAGCAGCTAGCAAAGCAACTGTACCCACATTTTACAAACGGAGCAGGGTGGCTTTGGGTATTTGCTTGGTGCTATTGGTGTAATATTTTTCCATTCACTGTGGTATTTAACCAGTTACATACTTACTTATCCCAGGTTTGTTTGTTAAAAGGTCAAGGCTGCCATGTGGTTTGCTCTCCTAAAAGATTTTTAGCTCTCCAATTTTTTGTAAAAAAAATTGGAGCGTTGGGTAAAGAATAAAATGTTATGTCACAGCAGTTTTTCTAGGTTTGAAGACCACTTTAGTCTTTGGGACAAGCATAGCTCACTGAAGAAATACTTTTCTACATTGATAAGATGTACATTTGAAGCCCATAAGGTAAGAGGTGAATATCATTTAAAGTTGAGTCTTGTTGAATCAATATATAAAAAAATCCACCTATATATTTCTTCTAAATGAATGTTCATGTTATGAAACAGAGATACAAATATTTTGAATGGAGTGGCTACATTTTGAATTTTTGTGTCTGCCTTGTGTCTATGTAGCTGTCAGTCTAGCCAGAGTCTATACCCAAAATAAAATTCTGTTCCAATCCTATTTCTATCTCTCTGTTTCAGCACCCATGTTTGTTCAGGTGCTCATTCTCTGAGGTCTGGGAGAAAAAGTTCACTACAAAGGGATATCGAAGGCTCATCTAAATTCAGTCCGCTATCTGCTAATTCGCACAGATGGTTGGTGTACAACAGTCCCCAGTTGTTGTGAAGAAACCTTCTGAAAGTTATCCTCATTATTGTGGTGTTGTGTGCCTTTGTTCAGGCACTTTTTTAACACCAATCAGTTTAGAGTGTGTTATGGTTGTTTGTTCGTTGTTGATCATCATTGAAAATCTCTTCATTCAACTTTTCATCTCTTATAAATGGATAGTTAATTGAGTGGAATTCTGTGGCTCATTCTTCTGGTCCTAGGTAACCGGATATCAACCTCTTCAGCCTCTCCGTTCTCTAGTATTCCTGGCCGGCCATCTACAATCTGGCCTTGACCTTGCCCTTGCAAAGATTTACTGTAAAGATTTTACTGAGTTAAACATTTATTGTTCGGTTCTACAGTTTTTCTTTTACTTATGTCTTTGTCAACTCCTTCTTTGGTCTATTTGTAGTTGTCCTTGCCTTATTATTTGCCTTTCTGTCCGTCTCTGTCTTATAATTTTCTGTAAAGCATCTTCATTCTTTCAACTCTTTTATTATTTGGGCTTCTTATTGACTTCCATTTTCAGAAGAAGGAGAGGATGAGAATGATGAAGGAGGTGAGACAATCATGTTGAACAATTCAAATGTAAAGTTTGTCTAATCAGGTATACATGGAAAAAAGGACAAACAGTCATGATGCACTTTCAGATTGTATCCTTCTACATTTCATTTTATTATTAATAATAATTGAAACATCTTAATCAGGTCATGCAATTATTAGACCCAAACAAGTTCACCAAATATATTAACATCAACAAGCAAATTGCCATCCATGCAATTGATGGGACCTACATTGGGTAGATAGTTCATAGGTAAATAGTGTTGCTTGTTGGCAATGGTCCTAATGGTAAATTTACACAAAAACAATCTCCAGGTGGAGTAGAGTAGCATGCGTATGCAAAACCACTGTACAGGTTCCTGGGTTCCTCCTGTGTTGAACTCTGTGAGCAGAGTAGAGTAGGGTATTGAGTGCACACGTAATGCATAGATAGGCCACCAGTATCTGCTGATCCTGAATTCCCCTTTGCTTTCTCCTTATTATATACAAATGTTGTTTGAATTTTTTATTAATTGAAGTTGAAGCTGTAGATATGGATTTGGGTGGTATTTTAATAGAGTAAATGTTTACTCTTTTGAATTCTGTGTAGAGGAGGAAGAACGTGACAAATTCAAGTTAATGATTTTTTGCCAACCAGTACATTGAAATTCTTACTCCCACTCTTCCCGCAAGCATACAATAAGGCCTATATAATTAAAATAAACAATTTACTGTTAAAAAAACATAAGATGACTGCAAATTAAAGTTAAAGTGCAAGCATTTGGTCTTGACATAGTAAGTGGCGTATGTAGGCCTGAAGTCTAAACCCATGACCAGGAAAATAAGTGCTGTCCATTGCGAATATTATCAACTGTAATTTTTTTGATTGTTACATGAGTGCTGAAATCGCATAGTTTAACAGGACAAAGCATACATTCAAATACAAATGGTAAAAAAATTGATTTTAATAAACTGCATAGACCGGTGGAAGAACTGGTAGGCATTATTCTCTATTTTCAGTATCAGAAATTATTTCAAATTAATCTAAAAGGTCGATGGTCTCACAACTTGTTGCTGCAAACATCCATGTAGTGGAGAGGCTAGACTTTGATGTACGTGTTTAGTCATCCCTTAAAATCTACATCTTAATAGTATTTACATAGTGGTTAAAAATAATGCAGCCTAGTCTTGCATGTTCTTGGACCAACTTGTCCCTTGCAGAACATCCAGGGAAGCGAATGGAGAAGGACCTTCTGGAGCTCCAGACTCTGTTGGATGTCCACTTTGACCAGAGAAGGAGGAAGAGGAGCTCATTGGTCTAAAGGAGAGAATTATAATGCTATTTCATCTTTGTTTTCATCTTCCTAGTTATCTGTCGCCCTTCTCTCTTTCTTTACGGCTTATTTTTGTTTGCCAGTGCTGTGCTTTGATGGTGACAGATGCATAGATTAGCCTGTCATTAATGAGCTGGAGAGAACATGAAGTGGAAATGGGCTGGTAACACACAGTATTTCATCAAGCTTTCAGCCTCTGCTCTCTTTCAGGAAAACCGTCGAGCAGAGAGCTAAGTAGGAACGTGTTAGGGCAGAGAAAGAGAGATGCAGATAGACAAAGATTGTGATAACAGACTACTAATCAATAAATAATATAGAGCATCTACATATAACACGTTTATGTATTACAACAGTGAACTATCCCACATTTTTCACATTTCATATCCATATACACTTTTCAACATAGTTCCATTTGGGCTCTAAACTGTGTTCTAAACTGAGGAAAGACTACATTTTCTTCTTTATGAGGAGCAGCAGAAGGAAATTGAAGAATCCAAGAAAAGAGCAGATGATGAAGCCAAGAAGATAAAAAGTGATTTCCAAATTGCGGGCTCCTTTTTGGGTCTTCTTGGCCATGGTTAGCAGACTGCTAAAACAAAACAGTGGATACTGGATTCTAGCCTCATAACTGTGCACAAGACACATTGTTAAGCCATTGATAACCATGTTTCATGGGTGTTTCCCTAGGCAGAACAATGGCGGGGGAAGAGGCGAACTGGCAGAGATTAAGAGAAAGACCCTTGGCGGAGAGATACCAACCCACTGGCTATGGAGAAACTGAGAGAGGAAGGCTTGAGGTGTACTTCTCTACTTTGAAAACAGTTACAGATGTACCGTATTTGTAACAGACAACTAGCAATCAGAGAAACTTAGAGGCCTTATAAAGACATTGTGCTGGATTTAGTCCTTAGGTCAAATAAAACGTGGTCACTAATGATGGTATCAGCTTAGTGCTAATCAATACTGTTGGCTAGGGAGATGTGGGAATGGATTATAGCTCGAGTCAGAGAAATTTGACCTGAGCGAAAAGATGAAATGTCAGAAGTACGAGGGGGTCGGGGCTCCCAGGTGGCTCATTGGGTTAAGACGCACACCACAAAGACTAGTTTGTGATGGGTTGTGAATTTGCTTTGAACCGAATAAAAAAACGAATGCCTTTACTTTGATATATACTTGGGTCAATGCTTTCGGAATTTCTTTTCCAGATAAACGTCCTTCTCAACAGAATTCAACATGCTCAGAAATTGTGAAATCATTTGCCCACATCAATGTACCTTGACAGAAATGCAAATAATAAGAACATGCATTTGTATATGGTCTCCTTTAGGGCTCCTTCAAATATACACAAAGCTTGTCTGGGGATGCTTATATGCAAAAGCCTTTGAATGTCTTTGGAACACAAAACAAAAATACGTTATTGGCTTATAGCGTTGTGTTGGTGAAGAATTGATTAACAAACTTATGCAAAACAGTAGCTTTTACAGACATCTTAACATATTAATAGGGCAAGAAAACCATGTGTTGTTTCCCCTACAATTATTAAACATGTTTGAATTAAAAATATCATAGAAAGTGTATGATATCAAATGTTATTTTTGTGTCCAAGTATAAATTACAATAATGTTTATCAGAAGTAAAAACATATATTCAAACTACAAACTGGTAGATAGTATTACAAACTGGCAAATGCAAAACATTTACTGCACACAGAACATCCTCAAAATCCCCAACATTGAATCAGTAGTATTGTTAACTGTCACTGTCAGGTTGTCTGTGAGACTCTGTGTTGCAGTGCCTCTGCCCCAAAGCCCCTAATTATGGTTATGAGGTCAGAGGCTTGACACGCCCAAAGCTCTGCCAGGTTGGGACAGCGTCACTCCTTCTGTAGTGTAAACGTGGCATGGGCATCATCTCTATTCTCCTGCTGACATGGCTCAAATCCTGCCTCTTTAGCCAGCTCACTGACTCTCTCTGCAAAACCCTTCTCCTGTTCTTTGGTAAGGTCCAATAAGTACCTTGGATGTAAGACAAGGGCCATTTAAGGTTCAAAGGGTAAAATATAATAATATAATAATAGATAATAACACGACAGCTTTACTCAAATCTTAGCTAGGTTGTCTGCCTGTACTGTGGCATACGAATGTTGGCCACACAGCCACTGGTGAGTGCCAAATATTAAAATGGGATAGTCCACTGTCATTGGAATGCCATCTTAGTATCCTAAAATAGACACAAGCCGATGACTAAAACCTTAACACAACAATTCATAAACAGGAACACTTTGTAATATGTATTACAAAGTAAACAGCTTGTCCTACAAGTGACTCTATTGTAAAAAGGAATACCATTTTGGAAAACTCACTTGGCCAACTCAACAATGAGCACAGCGTTCGGTGCGGCAATCTGCCTTAGCGTCGGACCCAACTGCTGCACCAAGCTTTGGAAAGTGAAAGGAAAAAAAAAAAAAAAAAAAAAAGAAATGAATCATTGGCTGAGGCGAAAGTTGGCCACAGAAGAGCAACAGCAAATACACAAAATAAATCGTGCAAGGGCAAGAAACCAATGAAAGCAAACAAGGCCACTGTATGATCATTGCTGTGGCACACATTTTTTTTTCTTCAATGCAGTGGCACCATGACTAGAACAATAACTCTGTCAGGTATTGGAAATGTGTTACATGCCTATTTCATCACTATGTTAGGACACTGGCAGTATAAATTACTCTTTAGAGACTACCTAACTGTATTGAAGGTCTATGGTAATGGTAACATTCTATCAGTAAAGGTTGAGCACCTGGTAGCAAAATATATAACGTTGAAGAATTTATTAAATTTCTGTTTCTCTGGCAGTTTACGGAGGGAGTCTAGAGGGAGGAAGGTCACCAACACGCCATTCAGAATCATGAGCTCTGGAAAAGAAGAGACTATGGCATCAACGAATACAAAATGGAGGTCCTTGTGCTAAAGTAAAGTGCTACTGCGTAAGTACTTTGCTAAAGGTAAACATATATGCAGTGCCTATTACTGAACGGCAGACATGTTACCACTGATGGTGGGCTTGTGATGGGTCTCAGATTGTGATGCGGGCCCCTTGACCCCTGCCTTCTCTGTCTCTGCTTGAGGAGCACTCTGACTGCAACCTCTACAGGACAGGGACTGAAACAGCGCCTGCACATTGCTATAGGAGATATCTTGGGCTGTCTGCAACAAGGTAGGAAACAAAATTAGGGAACAGAAATCCACTTTGTGACTTTTCTGGATATTATCGCTACAACCATGGTGCATGTGGTTGTCCCATGTTTCTGTCACCTTGACGTGTTGTCCGTTCTGTTTCTTCAGCAGCTCCTCTTCGTCCGTGTCAATGCCGAAGGAGAGGTACGGACTGGAGACAATGTCTCCCCAATACCCTCGGACGGCCACTTTGTCACCCCTCTAAAAGAACGAGGAGCTGTCAAACTCGTCTCAGTCTTAAACATGACTGAAGTTAAGGAAATCAAACGTACCTGATGGCCACTTTGTCACCCCTCTAAAAGGCAATCGGAACGGGGAGCTGTGGAAAACTCGTCCCAGTCTCAAACGTTGACTGAAGTTACAGAAAACAAACGTACCTGACAGCCACTTTGTCACCCCTCTAAAAGGCAATCGGAACGAGGAGCTGTGGGAAACTCGTCCCAGTCTAAAACATAACTGAAGTTAAGGAAAACAAACGTACCTGATGGCCACTTTGTCACCCCTCTAAAGGCAATTGGAACGAGGAGCTGTGGGAAACTCGTCCCAGTCTTAAACATTGACTGAAGTTACGGAAAACAAACGTACCTGATTAAAAATGCGTGTGGAGAGTAAACTCTGATTGGCTATTTGGTAGAGACCTTCTCGCATCTCATAGGCCATGCCCCGTTCCCTCCATCGGACATACTGTTGTTTGTTAATGACGCCACACTGAATGAAAAAGAGTAGTAAGTAGGGTAAGAAAGGGGTCCTGCACACACCTTAAAGGTGCCATATGTAATATTTTGTCATCCACTCTACCCACCCCTCCAATGAATCATGTCAGTGCTCACCGCCCAAATGTCCGTTGGCTTTAAGGGTTAGATGGCAGAAAGTATTTCCGGGTCAGATGGCAAAATGTTAATTGAATAAACGTTTGCTTGCTTGGCTAACAGTCGTTTTTTTGTGACATTACCATACTTACTAGTGTCGTTTGTTATCAAATGTTATTGCCATGCTTACATGCAATGAACTAATTGGCAATGTCACACAACAAACAGTTAAAACAACCACGTTTTAACGTTTTACCTGTAAAAAGCTTCTATGATAGAAAAAGGTATTATGTGTTATTTGGGCTTGAAAGCATCCCTTTCTTCTGTTACACTACTAATAGTTTTATGCTTAAAAAGGGTACACATATTACATACGGCACCCTTAATGTCACTTTGTTGCATGGAAATATTATTATTATTTACCTCTTTCTGGTGCAGTTTCATGGTAAGGTCCCAGTCAAAGCAGCCGATTCGATGATCATACCGGGTCCCTAGGTGCTGCCTCACCCTGCCGTCCCAGGCTTTGACTATCGATACCGGGGCATGGCGCCCACAGGATGGGGGTTGGACCCACAGCTTGAATATTCTGGCCAATTCATCACGCTCCTTAAACTGTTAAGACCATAACTTTGCAATGCTTCTACATGCTATTATTGCTTATCATTACATATTTTCGATATTTGTTTGTCTTGAGCGTTCTGTTCTATGTGTTATAAAACATGGTGCATGGGACAGGAGCCTACCTTGAGCATTGTGGTGTCGAGGCAGGAGTGCACGGCTGTTTCAAATGTTTCTGTAACTGCCAGACAGAGTTGTGATGCTGCATGTTTCAGTACATCCTCTGTCTGACTGCGGATCTCACTGTTTCCAAACACCTCAAGAAAAACCTCGGTTTTCTCTGGGGACACAACCAGGGCACAAGCTACCATGAGCAACCAGTCATGCCAATACATGATCCCATGAGCTTAGTGGACGATTAATGACTGGGATGTAATAATAATAATAATAATAATAGTAAACTTTATTTATAGAGCACCTTTCAAAACAGGGTTACAAGGTGCTTTAAAATAAGAATATTTCTGCACAAATGTGTACATGAATGTAAATACTTGATAGTAAATTAGTCACCATGAAGTCCCATGCTTTCTTGGTGTGTCAGAGCCAGGAAGAGGAGCAGCTGTTGTCGGGCCACCACCTCCATACTGTTTTCTATAACCCATATCTATAAGACATAAGATCAACGGCATAAACAAACAGCCTTCTCAATATATAAGAATGCCCCTTTTGATTGACGTCGACAGTCTGAATATGCTTACATTTGCTATTTATTAGACTGTGTATGTGGGTAGAAATATAAAAGTGGGCTCTGATTCTAATAATTATAGTTGAAGGCCATTACAAGGCAAACAACAATACATTTTTACATTCTATTGGAGTTAATTGATTAACATTTGACTGAAAGAGAATGGTAGGTAATGTCATATTGCAAATAGATAAACCTTATTTTTGATAATGAAGTTACCGTTTTTCTACAGTTGCTTCAAGAACTTTATCGTTTTGGTACAGTAATGTTTTACTGTTCCTTCAACTCTTTCAAACACAGCTTACCCTTCTTAAAAGAATATTTGGACAATAACTTTTTTAGAATGCTAGGTTAATGGTAACTATTCTACTTTTAATTTAAATAATTTAAATATTACATTTTTTATTTAGAATTTGCAGTGATATATCATGTTTTTGGTATAAAAAAATCCAATATTAAATGTGTTTTCAATCTGCTGCCAGATTTTCTTTTTTTTGTGCCAATCCATCCGATCAATCACTTCTGGGCTCGGCACACACCACTAAACTATATTACTGAATATAAAATGCTAAAAGTTGTAACATTAATACCATGAGTACAAGAACAGCTAACTGGCAATGTCAACTAACAACAACCCAATTTAAGACTGTAAAATATATTTCCATAGACAAAATATGTATTTAATTGTGTGCTGGAAATGCCATACTATTGTCAAACACCCATCAGCAATCTCTCCGATAATAATTCCGATCTTTGGGGGGAAATATCACCACATTTTAGAATTAAGCCAACAGTAATTACTAATAAAGTAATACAATCTATAATCTATTTAGTATTTAGTAATCTATTTCATCAGAATAAAAGTTAAGGTACAAGAAGTGCCCCCTTCTGATTTGCAATATCCAGTCCAAACAATAAGGTTTTGCAACTCACATGAAGGCTTTCCGTTTCACTCAGTTGAGAAATGGTTTTTAAAACATGTCTAGGGTCCCCACTGCCCACTAGCAAAATGTTGAATTTTCCTTCCCGTCTTATTTTACCTGAAAGATTTAAGAGGTGAACAATTTAATGGGCATATAAGAAATTAAAGCATTGGAAAACTACAATAATTCACATAACAAATGAGTTTGCGGACGGGGAAAATATGGTCAGGTTATGGTCATTTGCCACACCTGTAGGGATAGACAGAAGGTCACGCGCTGGGCTGAAGCCCCACCAAGTGATGCAGCCTGCGCCTTCCATAGTTCTTCCGGTGGTCATCCTTTAAACGAATGGATAGCAGCCTTTCATTTGTATGAAGAATGAAGATAGGCCTAGCTAAAGATGTCGATATTCAACCACTTTCTCGGAGGATCCCTGCCCTAAAAAGTTGCTCATTTGGAATCGGTTATGTTTTTCAGCAGGTATACCTATCCTGAAACGTTAGCAAGTAACATTCAGTTTTAATGTATTTATTCGAGTTAGCTGACATAACGTTACCAAGTTTATGTACAGTTACCTTACAATATTACCGAACGATTGCCAACAATCGTGCCATGAACACAATGTTAGTAACTGGTTTGCTTTAAAACAACACTGTCGTTGTCAGTCTTTTCAGAACTCACCTGACTAGAAGTGTGTATCGAACTGGATGTTGTTTGTTGCTAAGCAACTTTTTGTAGTGAGCAGAGGGGCGCTCTCTGTGTATTTCCTATGAACTGCAGCAGGGGATCCATCTTGCGCCATTCGAGCAATCTTCACGATACAACACATCATGCACAATACTTCACACGTTGATCTCCGATATACTGTTTTATTTGGATCACTGAAGTAGAAGCATATCAAAATAGTTGGCATCGATACTTTTTATTACAGCATCTCAATAAAATGTGTAAGACTCTTTTACAGCACAACTAATTCAAGCAACAAAAAAAAAAAACAATCATGGACGTCCTTAAGTAACAAAATTCCTACATTAAAAGTTCACATTTGTAAGGACGGGCCTACAGCTAGATATTTAGACAGCACAAATAACAAAATGTGTTTGCTGTGCAATTGTAACAACTCTCGAGATAAAACGTTCTACACAAAAACAAGTAGTAGGCTACAAGGAACTGACAAAAAGTTAAAACAGCGTTTTGAGGGTGTTGTTAACGGTTAAAACAAGACAGTTTACAAATATAAACAAAGAAAGATCTCAAACAATGAAGACTAAAATTGGACACAATAATTGTTGCACTTCAACGAGGTTTGGCCTTGAGGGCAGCCTCCACCTCTTCTTCTGGCAGAAGAGTGTGCCACTGAGCTACTGGGCGTCTGGGATTGGCTAACATTTCTGTCCAATGGCGGAGACCGACACCTGTAGCTCCATAACCCATGAATGTTTTGCCGATAGCGTCGTTGCTCCCGAGCTTGTCGTAGTCAAACACAGTTATAACAACCTGCACTTTCTGAAAAGAGGATATAGAGATATCAAATCAGTATGCCTCAACACTGTCTGAATATTCAACGGTGGCCCATCTATGAGTAGCACATGTTAGCCCAAAAGATCAAAATAATCGATTCATTGGATCAACCTATTTCCAGTATGTCCAATTAACATAATCAAATGATGTTAGGTGAACCAATTTGAATTTGTTGCAGTAATCTAAATCCAGTAGATGAAAATGTGTCACCTATAGAATCATGTTAATCTAACAAATTCACACGAACTATTTTATGAGTGTAGGCCTACCTGTATCTGTTCAAAGGGAATCTCAAAACTGAAGCTCTCATTAAAGTACGGATTGAGTGTGTTCTTCTTGACAGTTGTCTTCTTTTTCTTAATTCGTTTTCCATTTTGCTGGAGAACAACTTTTACAA
Organism: Aplochiton taeniatus; assembly: GCA_017639675.1. Classification (NCBI taxonomy): domain Eukaryota; kingdom Metazoa; phylum Chordata; class Actinopteri; order Galaxiiformes; family Galaxiidae; genus Aplochiton; species Aplochiton taeniatus. Next base: position 5,072,926 of record CM030187.1, read on the forward strand.
ATGGATCTGATGAAGAAGTAGGGAGAAGATATAGATACATTCTTTCTGTGTTATGTTTCAGTGTTCAGTCAGACTTAAGAGGTGTGATTTGAGGCAGCAAAATAGATGTAAAATCTGAATCATAATATTTGGATGACATTTTTTATATTGGATCATTACCAGATAAGCCACCCACATCCATCTTTTTCAGATTTTTGGCCTCCATTATGTTGACCGTGAGTTTTCCCGCAGTCGGTACATAACGCAGAGAGATACAGATATCTCCCAGTTGTTCTTGCTGAAAAGAGAGTGGTGAAATAAAGGTAAAATGGATATAATTGGACATAATGATTATGGAATTCAATCTGAAATATTGCAGAGGCATGGAACCCTCTAACCTTTTATTTACTAACTTAATATGAGAATGAATTGCTGTTTTGTTTGGAAAGAACACATTTGCTTGTGAATTGCCAATGGCAGTAGTTATTAATATGTAATATTTGTACAGCTCTGTATCAGTAAACATCAAAAAATTAATTCATATGGTTCCAAAATAATTGGCATACCTCCTCCTTCTCACCACCCTCAAGATCCCTCCATTGTTGAATTGGCTGTCCCAAATCCACACTGTTCATTGGAATCTTTATTTCCCCAATTTCATCATGTTTGGAGAAACGGTCAAAGTCAAAGACCTGCATCACCAAAGTCTTTCCACCCAACTCGGCATATGGAATCTTGAACCAGAAACAGGAGTGGGTTGATGTCAATGAGAGCAGTAGGATTGGCTGATGAATACATTTTCAAAGGGCAACAGATTTAAGAAAACGTTGGGTCCAATTTAAAAACAAAAACAACGACAATTTCTTCCTAAATGTTACGATATTAATTTCACACAAAATGTACAAGTGTGGAGAAATACGTCTTTCAAATGTACACAATCAAATTAGTTAAACAAAACATGTAAGACAGGAAAAATAAATGTGTCTAAATTCAGATTATCATTTCTTTTTTAAAGGAGTAACTTGAAACATGCCATTCAGGTAATGTGAGACAAACTATGTTTGGAAGCAGGGGCATAAACCTGGCTTCTGCCCCCTGGACTCATTAGGCAAGACCTGTTACTGTGCATCATCGACCACCTGGAACATTAACACAAGCCACGGCAGAGCCACAACGACTAGGAAAAAGAAATAGAGACAAGTAGAGAACAAACTGAGCCTTAGAGGCAGTGAACCTTAAAGATGAAGGTCTCGTTGAAAACAGGTGAAAGGTTCTTGCGCTGAACTTTAGTCTCATACTTCTTTTTTTTGTCTGGTAGCAGATATACTTTGACATAGGGGTCAGAGGTCCCCCCCATATCCATGGCAGCAAGATCCTGAGCCTGGAGGATACCCACTATGAGCTTTAGAAGAAAAAAAGAGCAGGAACAAGGAATGATCAGTTGAAGGTTTAGGGACCAACAAGGCATCGTGAAAGTCTTCTAATCAATTAGGGGACACACTTTTAGTCAATCCTAGGTTTTCATCTCAAAACAGATTGTAAGGGACACTGATGGCATTTGGATAGAAATTATGAATTCTGTTCCAAATGAAGGAGGCCATACCTGGGCGTCTGTAAAGTTGTAGTCCAGGGAGAACTCCAGTTTACCTAGCTTCTCCTGTTCCTCTTTTTCATCTTCCTTTTTGTCCTCACCCTCCTACATAGAGCAAAAATAATTAGAGCATATTTTATACGTAAACGTATGAGGTGGATAGTGTCATATATATGGAGAAAAAGGCATATTTCTACCATGTTTTATTCATGTTTAGATTTTGTAGCCAAAATTTGATCATATCCTTAAAAAAAACAGGACTGTTTTCTTTCATTCTTCTTACTCTACCTTCTCGCCACCCTCGTCTTCATTTCCTTTTTTCTTTCGGCGACCACCACCCTTCCTCTCCCTCCTCTCCCTCTTTGGCTTTTTCTTTTTCCCAAAGCATTTTTTGAAGACACAGAAGGCAAAGCATCCCACTAAAGCCAGCACCAATACCACAATGGCTCCCACGGCCCACATGGGGACTGGAAAAGAAAGTGCTAACGTTACACTCAACATTACACCAGAGAAGACATAATGGTTCCTAGGATAATCACCAAACAGAAGGGATAGCAAATCAAACATGTATTTTTAAGATGTTACAGTGATAGGGGCACTATAAAGGCTAGTCCTTGACGCAGGGGCCCGGGTTCGAATATGGCCTGGGGCCTTTGGCTGCATCTCTTCCCCTCTCTTTCTCCCACCTTTCCTATCCACCTACTGCCCTGTCTAAAAAAATTATATTAGAGTGATGGAATTGTATGAATAAACTTCTCGTTCTTGTTAAAGGCAGAAGCAATGCCTGTGACATTAAACTACAACTTCTCGATGTTAAAAAAGGATGGAAGTATTCCATAACTTAAATGACTTAAACGATACCAAACAAGAAACAGTATCTGTGGTTCTCAATGTTTCCCAGTTTTCTCACACATGCCAGGGAAGACTTACGAGGCAGTCTGCCAATCTCGTTCATAAACTTGTTCTTCATGTTGTCGTAGTTGTGGCTGGGGTGGTTTTCCGGGAGAAGGTGGTGTTCTGAACCAGGGTGATGTTCTGAACTAGAGTGGTGTTCTGAACTGGAGTGGTGCTCTGAACCAGGGTGGTGTTCCGAAGGGTTCTGAGGAGCAGACTCTGGCTCTGCTTCATGCTCTGCTTCTGAAGGTTCCGCAGCCCGGCGGGCACGGATTCTCACCCTGGTCAACCTCATTTCAGCTGGGAAACAGTCATGGTAAGATAAAGAATTGTTTCAAATAGTTGAAAAATGTATGTCCCTGCCTTTTCCTTCTTGCAAAGTATAACGGTGTATATAGACACTATATAATCTGTGGTATGTGTAGGCGTCACCCCCAGTTCCAGAGCGTCATACTACATAGGACAATCCTAAGCCAGATGCTCTACATGGCTGACCCTAATCCTTGTTACTCCGGTTCTCGAGCATCAAAGCCCGCCCATAACACGCCATGCCTGTCGTATTACTCTGCATTTACCCCCTCCCCTCGGTTTTCTTTTCTCTCAAAATGTAACTGGATTAACCAGCCACAATATTAATATAAAATCCTTGACGTTCAAGCTTCAATAAATAAGCAAAGTTTTCTCCCCATCCTTTCACTACCTTCCCAATATATTTTCTGTCAGTATCCCAACTATTCCATAGGTTTCAGAAGCAATGGATCTGATCAATTTGATTGATCAATAATAGGGAAAAAGGCTTGGTGGTACACACTAAGGGAGACTCTCTTTCAAGGTTTACATAACATGCCTCTAATCCATCTAAAACCTTACATATCTATATGTTCTGCAATGTAATGATGTATCACTATGTGTCCTGTGGTGTTATTCAGACTTTTAGAGAGAGTAAGACATCTTTTGAATAGAAAGATAAATGGCTGCAAAACTAACAAGGGTTATCCATGTTTACGTATGTAATATCATGTCTTTGGGCAAACATCTCTGAGCAGTAAATGCACTGCAATTTACACTAGAATGTATTACCTCATTATATTGTTACTGTTCAATCTACTTCTAATGAAGACATTAATGACAAATCTACAATATTTAGCACAAAGTTTGACCAAACTTGAAATATTTGATTACAGTTAAACAAACAAAATGATTGAGCTTACCTTGAAATGTATTTCCTTAGCTGTTCTAACAATTTTTTTATACACTGCTTAAATGAGAAAATATTTTGTATTTGTTGCTTGGCTCTTGTACGCACTCATATACCCATAGTTCTTTTTTTGCCTGTGCACCAGACACTATTATGCCTGTCTGTTTCTCTCAATCCATTCTGTCGCAGCTAAAGCACTGTCAAATCACTAAAGCAGTGCTCAACTGTAATCCCCCTCCTGCCCTCCTCTCTATGAGCATGTCAACAACACATCTGTTGCTTTTGTCTTTGATTTAAGAAAACCAACCTGAGAAAATATGTCTTTCATATGTGGCCTTTAGTAGTAAGTGAAGATCTTCAGACCATTGATCTGTGGATGTTCTCCTTACTGAGTTTGGGAATGTAGTTGCATAGTTATTAGACTGTGTGGCGTTGCAGTGGTACTTATTTATCCATTTGAGAGAAGTGCATTCACCCTCGCCCACTAATCCCTGCAACATTGCTGGATATTCCATCCTGTTCATCCCTGATTTACGATGTCACTCTCATTTCAGAACCCTGTGGTAATCTGAGGCCATGCCACGAGAGCTCCAGTGCTCCTACAGATGCTGGAAGGACTTGTCCAGCACAAAACATGACTGTACATCGCATGTCAGTTGCTTTCTTTGGAGCTTCAGAACAATACCATAAATGTATAAAAAAATAACCATTTCCAAAGACAATAGGAAAGAAACTGAGCTCACAACAGCACCATGATCTATTATTGTACCAATTAAATAATTACATTTTGGAGAGAAGATAAAATATTTTGAACACATTTAAAAGGTCCAGGTGTATTTACACTTTGAGCTCGAAATGTGGAAATATAAATTGCTTAGGTCAAATGTCCAGTTGTCTGCAATGTGTGTCACTGTTCTACTCAACAATTGCCTCTGCACAGTAACTTGCCTGAATCAGTAAAGCTACCCAACAATTTGAATAATGCCTTACCATGAAACAGGTAATTTACTGAACACACGACCCTATATTTTCAACCCATAAACATATACTTATGTGTAGCCTTTCCTTTTTTAATGAAATGGTCAGACCGTTCACCGTCCCTCTGAGAACTGGGTTGTCTGGTAGCTTTATGGTAAACATGAAGTCCCCACCCAAAGTGACTCAGCACAGATTAGACCCAAAGTCCTACTGTTATCTCTGCTGTCCTGTTCCATAGGCGCATTCATGATTATAGCATATGCACAGGGTGTTCTATTATATTTCATATTACAGTTGAGATGACTGTTCCCGTATGCAAAAACAAAAACATAATGTGCTCAACAGTAGCTTGTGCCATACTGTCTATACTTTACATACTATTTAAGTGCCATACAATTCATAAACCGCAAACGCAAAAGTCAAGTCATGGATACATCTTTTAATCGCAATATTTGCTCCCATACATTGTTACTTCTTTAGATCAGTAAATTAATAGATACAAGAGATGTAAATGCATGAAATATTATGGAGCATGTACTGCTGGAATGCTTGATCTCTTTCAAAAAGAAGCCACTGATTCTTAGCACCAGAGTGTGAGGTCATTATTGTTGAGGTATCTATTGTTGTGAGTACTCACAAGTGTATCTTGTAAATGAAGTTGAAAACACCAAAAATGGTATACTGCCATTATTATAACGGACATGAATTGTTCTGCATTGTACAGATCTCTTGCTTTGTCTGTGGCTCTTCTGCTGGGTTCTCTCAAAGAGTGTGTTTGTCAAACAGGTACTCTCCCATGGCACCGTGGGTCTCAGAGGAAGTGAGACGGGTCAGACTACCCACATAGTCACCCAGCTTCTTAATGGTGTCGTGGCTGTCGGAGAGGAAGTGTTCCTCCAGGAAGTCACACAGCTAAAGAGGATGTAAAACGCACTTCAAATCTTGAACCAAAGCTACATAATTCATAGTAATTGCCCACAATTGGCTTTGTCACAAATTGCAACATTGTCCAGTGTAGGAGGGGGGTCATCACTACTCAAAATTAGCATAAGGAGATATACCTGTCTTTTGGACTTACATGAGGGTCAGTGTGGGAGCTAGCCCTGTTATGCACTTCAAGGATGGATGTGTTGAGTGCCTTTTGATACTCCAAGGAGAATGAGATGGCATCCAAGCCCCCCCTCCAGTTCTCCTTGATTGGTTTCTAAATGGGGAAAAAGACGGTGCTTGAGTGAAAACACCAGCGAACTTAACTTAAATCTCTGTTATTCCTATTCCCTACGATAGATAATTTAATGATTAAGACCCAATGGTAAACAAAGACTGTATAGGGTGATTTTGGGGGGGGACAATATATCTATATTTTTTTCTGACAATACTTGTGCAAACCATGCACTATTTTCACTCATTTCATAAATCCCCAAAATTGAAAAAAATGCAGGTTGTTTGTCAACTTTGCCTTGTAAACAGGCACAGATAAAATTGTACTAGGTAGATAAAGTTGTTTGGGTTAAACTTTAACGTGCTATTCATAATAAAGATTTAAATATAAATGCAGTTAGGAGATAACCGTCACATGCTTTCCAGGAGAAATTAAAGGCTAAAGTTTCCCTTAGTCTAATTAATTTCACAGCTAAAGCACGTTGTTAAGTAGGCCTACATCTAGAGACGTACCGTAATAGTTTGGAAGAGTACACGGCCACCTCTCATGTTTTGATATTCCAGCAGCTTCTCCGCCTGCTCCCGCTCCTTGATCGAGCGCTCCAGGAAAAAACTTGAAAAGTTTGGCAAGGCAACTTCATCCCTGTCAAAATACATTCCCTGGGACAGAAACAAAACTGCTTACATTGACAAGGTTTACTTAGAAAATAATGATTGCATATTTAGCATTCTTACTACTACAAGACATAACAGCCTTTGTTAGCATAGTAAACATGCAACAAAGACACCAATACACTTATGCTTAAATTGCATTTCTAAGAAAATATGTGAAATGATGACAGATGATTCTCTATTCCATTAAATATTGGCATCCTTTGTAAAGAAAAGTATAGAAAAACAAGTTTCTTATTTAGTTTATCAGTTTGTTCCTAAAGCCATTCATTTTTGTTATAACAGAAAATAAATTATTATTACAAAAAGAAGAAATTATTCTACAGAGTGTTTCTTTTCTTTAAATCCCCAAAGTTAACAGATATTTTCCATACCAAATATTAAGGACAATGCAATGAAGGACAGAAAATTAAATAAAGCTAGTAAACAGCTGGCTGTAGAGCCAGAGCCATAGTTGCGTATAGTAGTTGAGGGATCTTACCAAGGCAAGGTACGTGTATGATGCAGTCAGCTTGGTGTTTATTAGCTTGTTGATGTCTGCCTCACTCTCCAGATGGAGATTCTGTCTAATCAAAGACTGCATCTGAATTAGAAAACATTTGCTGAGTAAGTTAGTAGCTCTTCTTATTGTTCTGCTTTTCAGCATCAGGGACTAGCTTGGGGCTCTAAATCTTCATCCGAGAGAATGAAGCTTTAGCAAATTTGCAAGAAAGAATATGATACAGTCCCAAGATCCAGATGGTCAACTGAAACACACTGTGTAGTGTTAATCAATTAAAACGACAACGATTTCTAGAGTAGCAGGTAACGTTGCTTGCATATTTTTATTAACACGTAGAGATTTTTTTTTAGCAAATCGAAGTGGCCAGACTCTCTTTAGAAAATAGCCAACGTTAATGTTTGCTAAGTAAGGATGGCAATATTTCATAGCCAAATAGAACTAACCAAATAAATTAGAATATCTTGCGTTTTGGGGGGGAAACGTTAACAAGCATAGTATTATAATAATACTCACCGGCTAAGTAGGATGTACACAGGCCAGATTTCGCACACTGTCAGGGCAAGACGATCAAGAGCCTTTTATGGTTGTTTTTTAACCATATCATGTGACAAAGCTACTTCCTCAATTCATAATACTTTATCGTCCCCTAGAGGCAAATGTGTAGGTAGCCTGCCTTATGTGCGTAAAAAAGAATTGATTTAGAAAAAGCATATAATATCAGATTGGAACCTTTTGACTTGAGGTTGCTTAGCTGTGCCTTTGTAGATATCAACAACTGTTGTATGTGTTTTTTAACGCTCGACTAATTATTCATTCTGTTGGTATAATCAGAGTTCGAGTTCTGTGGGAGTCAGTGGATGGTGAGCTCCCATATGGAGGGGTCTAAGCTTCCATCCATGACAGCAGGAGAGTCATACATCTAAGGGGGTCGCTAATACATGACCAATTCATTTAACATTTAATCACAAATAATACATTTTTCAATCATGTAGGTGAGTATAATGTCAACGAGACAAATGGGCTAAATGAAACATATTTTCCTAAAGAACTGGGCACTTCATTCTCTCGTGAATTACAGTATGGCTACACTTTACCACCAAGTCACCATGGTGCGCAGTAGTGGTGCGCAATCTACGTATGTCAGATCTGTGTTGAGAGTGCACGAACATGCGATCGTTGGCAAGAACTAAATAAGTCACTGCCATCTCAATACATATTGAATAGAAAGTAGTGGACTAACCACCATGCCACCAAATCTGCAAGCGTGGATATTTTGTTGTTGTTGTGATATGGGGTGGGGTGGAGTGCGCCGCACACGACTTGAAAAGTGGGCTGCTATAGTGTTTGACACACACACACACACACACACACACACACACACACACACACACACACACACACACACACACACACACACACACACACACACAGAAAGTGCACCCGTTAAGCTATTGTTCATGTATCTCCGCCAGTAAGGTCAGTTACTTTACAGACCCCTACAAAACTCAGATTATAACCCGAGCCCACACACAGCCTGTAAATGTTTAATTGTATGTTGTGCCTTATGGTTTCCCAACACGTAGGCCTCTGTATCGTGTACAAAAGATAACCCATTAGGGCCTACTCTTTGTTATTAATTTTACCTCTTCGCAATAGGGTTCTACTTTCAAACATTTGCCTAAAAGACACCTACATTGAACAACCAGTAACAATTAAAGTGTCTGCGAGTGTGTAGTATTGTTTGAAAGCTAATACCTTGCATTTGTGTGACTATAAGTGATAGTTCAACATTTGGGAAATAAGATATGCCCCAATTTACCATATAGTCAGACGAGATGATTGATATCAATTTGCTGTATGTACGTCCAGTATTGAGATAGTTTCGTGGTTTTCGTAAAAGTAGCCAAGAGACAGAGAAGCTCGAGGTAACCGCTAGCGTGGCTCCCAAAAGTGAATAAATACTTCTTTAAAAAAAGAAAATCTAAAGCTGTGTTATTTTCATGTTACATCTTCTGTATTATGCACGTGTCGAAATTAAAATGTAAAAGCCTGGCGTTGTTGTTGAAACAGATAGACGGTTGGAGCTACTGTGGCTACAAAGAAAGGATACAATATGGGCGCAAAAGTAAAGAACGTCATATGACACAGGTTAATACAGTGTTTTTGTTAGTATATGTTTTATCTGGCCGTGCCGGGAGCGGATATAGAGGGGGTGGCTTAGAGACGTGAATGTTAAGCCTTTGGAACGTAAGTCTTTACTTTATGGTGCACACATTACTAAATTTAAACGGGTTGCACCACATCTACTAGTTTTGACGTTGAGCTTAGTAGCTACTAAATATTTACACCTACCCCTAAGCAGGTGTAAATTATAGCACAAAGCCGAAACCATGGAAACAAAGCAAAACAATTAAAAATTAAACACACATTTGAGTTGAGCACATTTTGAGCCAGATGCCAATCATATTCGCCGTCATTCTGTGTTCGCATTCACTGCTTGTATTAATTCATTAATAGACTGTATAACAAACCAATACAAGAAAATAAAGCTAGCAAGCAAGCTAGCTATTTGAAATAGTATCTCGTTCGTTGTCAGAGATTGACGATTGGCGAGTTTGATGAGATTGTGGTATTAGCGGTGCAAAAGTAAAGACAATGGCAAGGGGTTAGGGTTAGCGTTTTTAATATGAATGCTGATTGATTTCCGTGTTTACATCGTAGCTTGTTGATTGATTGGTTATTATGTTGTTGTCGTCAAGCTCCAGCGACAATCTAATCTTTACTATTCAAGTTACGCATTACATAGGGTTGACTAAATTCTACGGTGAATGGACATAGACAGTTTCTCACATCTTCGTTGATAATACCATGACAACAAAATACCATCACAACAAGAGAGAACTACTTCCTAAATCACAGCTTAATCTAGAAACACCAAACAAAATGACCACTAGATGGCAGTATATACAAGGACGTGTATCACCAAATACATTTCTTTATGATTCTAATACTGTACATTAAGAAGTCCATGTACATAAGGAAGTTCAATATACTCCCCGCTTGGTGTCAATTTAGAGATGCCTCTATTTCTTTAGTGACAGTACTTGGCTGTTAGTCTGGTGATAAGAGGAGGACTTACTCGGAAATGGGTCTTGTGAATACTTTAACGTTCTGTTGACGTGTCACTTTGATTGCAACTTTCCTTACAAGACCATATTTGCTGGGAAGTACTTCTGTAATAACTCCCATAGGCCATTCATTCCTTTTAGTCTGACTCTCTTTCATAAAGGTTGAGATCTTTGATGTCCTTTGCTCTATCTTCTACAGGGAAAGCATCAATAACAGCGTTGAGGTCGTTGTCTCTATACCACAAGAAACGGAAGTAGTCCTGCAATCTTCCCGTACTATGAAACTGTGAAACATTTGCTCTATGTCAGCTGTTACGACCACAGGCTCTTTTCTGAATCTAAGAAGGACTCCTAATAGGCTGTTGTTCAGATCTGGGCCAGAAAGCAGCACTTCATTCAGGGAGATACCTTCATACTGTGCGCTGGAGTCCAATACCACCCGAATATGTCCTGGTTTTTGTGGGTGATAAACTCTAAAGGTGGGGAGATACCAGCATACTTTACCTTCGTGAAGTGGGGGTGCGAGTTCCGCATGATTGTTGTCGATGATCTTTTGCATAAAATCAATGAAGTGTACTTTCGTTTCAGGTCTCTTCTCCAGTGTGCATTTGAGTGTGAACAGGCGACTCTTTGCATGCTCTCTGTTGTTGGGGAGCCTTCTTCATGGCTGCCGAAAAGGGAGAGGAGCAACCCAGCTGCTTGCATCATCTTGAGAGAACTCTTCATTCATAATTTGGAGGAAAGCTAGATCTTCCATGGAGGGAGCTAGCTGATTATCATTTGCTGTTCTACAGAATACTGTGTTTCCAACTTTATGTATTTTAGATTTATCTGATGTATTTTGAATGTGAATTTGGGATGAGGTCCTATTGTGATGGCCTTTTGTACTGCATATCTCCTTTACTCTAATTTGGTTTTCACAGGGGATCAAATGTGTGGGGCGTCCATTTTCAAGTATGCATGTTTTCATGGTGCATGGTGGTGGTTGGTTTGTTGGCACCGCCAATGCAAACATCACCTATGATGACCCACCCCAAGTCCAGCTTTTGAGCATATGGGGCATTGTTGCTACTGTTAAACAGTTTTCTAACTTTGTGGACTTGGAGAATGTCTCTTCCTAGAGGAGCAGAATGTCTGACTCTGAGTCGTGGGGTGGTATCCCGTTAGCCAGCTGCTTCAAGTGGGGCTGATGATATGCTGCTTCCAGCGTTGGAATTTCAGCCCTGTTGTTGGGTAACTGATTGCATTCTATTAAAGTTGGTAGTGAGAATGAGTGAGAGTGAATTTTTGGCCATTGATGGATTCTACAGTGAAGCCGGGTGGCTCTTCTACCCTCTGTTTCTACCACTCCTGCACAGGTTTTGAGGCTGTATGGGGCTGTGTTTCCTTGCAACTGGAACATGTCAAAGAACTTGCTCCTTGCTAGCGTCACATTGCTTTGGTCGTCTAAGATAGCATACATCCTTTTCAGTAGGATGGCCAGTTGGATATATATTCACCATGCAAATCACACGGTGCACAGTTTAGATACCTTTTTTTGCCTTACATAACATGTTTTTATCAGTTGTCCTACTGTATTGGTGGCAAATCACTTTTAATTGACACTTCAGCCACCTGTTATGCTTCTACATGTGCGGTCAACAAAACATTACTTCATTCACTATCTTATTGGTGCTTTTAGCCACCTGTTCTGCTTCTACATGTCAGGTCAGCAAAACATTTGTTCATTCACTATCTTATTGGTGCTTCTAGGATTCTCAATGTTGTTCGTTCTTACTCTGTTGGCTAATTTATTGCAGGACAACTTCTGAACCGTTGTTAGGAGGGGTTGGTTTATTTGAGAAATACTGCAATAACAATTTATAGGATGTATATTTCGATCAAATCACAGAAGTCCGAGAGGAAAATACTTCTGGAATTCTCTTATTTTCGACATTGAATGGAAAATGCATGGTTGATACCTTACAAATACTGTATACCAAATAAGGTTAAAGAAGTCCACTTTAAGATTTTGCATTAAATATATCCCTGTAATTCACATCTATCAAAATACACTGATGAGAGTGATGAATGTATCTTCTGTTGTACTGTTAAGTAATATCGAAATGTTACTATATGTCTTTTCACCTGTGTACTGCTTATTTTTTTATAATAAAATAAAATAACACCATACCCTGTGTATTATGAAAATAGTCAAGACAAAGCTAAGAAATACACTGCACATAGCACTACACACTTTAACTCCATACTCCTGGTGTGGTATGAACTGAAGCTGGCTGGTGATACATGTTGCCAGTGGTGTATAAAGTACCTGAAAGCAATACTTAAGTAAAAGTGTATACTGTATCAGATTAGAAAATTACTCCGGATAAAGGTTAAAGTCTGCCATTAGGATATGACTTAGTATGCTTCTTAGTCCTCAAGTATTCAAAGTACATTTCTGGTATTAAATGCACCTCAGTGTTGAAAATAAAAGTAAAAGCTGTTAATTCTCCCCCACCCACTCCAATAAAACAGCCACAATTTCTCTGTGAGCTTTTTCTGTGTCTTTATTCTGTATGGTACCGTGTTACTAAATGTGTATTCTTCTACATACTGTATGTAAGGGCAATTCATTAATTAATGTTACTATTTATTGATCCGCAGGGGAACAAAATACTCAGACTGAAATAGAAAAAGGGAACAAAGTGTTTGACCTCATTTAAGAGGAAACATGTACACCATCTCAAAAACCTCCTTACTTACATTGGAGCCTAAACTCTAAAGAAACAAGACCCTCACAACATCAGGAACTGTGAGATTAGCAAGAATAGAAACAAAATGAATTGAAAACATTTCTAAGTAGTATTTGTTTAAACGTTATCTAGCCTTTATGGGGTCTCCTCCAGGCCAGCTATCTTTCAGAGAACCATCAAAAGTCTACTGAAGGGGATTCCATGGGTTGTTAACTTGGATGACATCCTTGTGACAGGCAGAACAGACCAGCAGCATCTGCTGACTGGTAAAGGTGTTACAAAGACTGGAGGGTGTGGGGCTACATGAGAACTAAGGGCACTTTCCTATGGGGGGAGCTGTGATTCAGGGACACAGAGCTGATGCCACAGGGCTCCACCCAATAAAGGATAAAGTAAAGGCACTACGAGAGGCACCCACACCTATGACTGAAACAGAGATAAAAGCTTGCCTGGGACTGCTAAACTAGTAGCACAGGTCCTTACCCAACTTGTCAGCGGTGTCAGACCCTCGTCACAGCGTGCTGTGCGAGGAGGCAAAGTGGAAGTGGGGAGAGAAGCAGGAGGTTTAGTTCCAAAAGGCCAAGAAGCGGATGGAGTCACCAAAGGTCTTAGCTCATTATGATGGAGAAGGACTCATCCTCTCATGTGATGCCTCACCTTATGGGGTGGGGAGCAGTACTGTCACACCGCATAGAGGCTGGAACTCAGCAACCCATAGGGTTTGTTTCTAGAACACTAACCCCAGCCAAAAAAATAAGTATTCCTAGCTAAACTATTCAATTCAATTCAATAATTTGTATTGTAATTTCAACAGGACCATGGTGCAACATACAAAAATACAGCAGCATGCTATACTGGACTACTTAAAGTGCAAAAACACAACAGTGAGAACGAGTACAGGTATACATTAAATACACAGGACAATAAATACACAGGACAATGATCGCTTGGACAACAGAATAGGACAGCATTGCATGGGGTATATAGTCACTGAAGAAGTGTCCCAGCAGCAGCAGGATGAGGAACATGTCCATTAACAGCATGACAGCATTATTACCGAGGGCATAGTGCTGTCCACAAGAGAAAGCTCCAATGAAGAGCAGGCCTGCAGATATAGTCCAAGAGGTGTGTGTGACTGTTCTAGGCAGGGTGTTGGGAGGAGTCATAACCAGTCCAGGTGGGTGTTGGGGGCCAGCAGTGTGTTGCGCCTCAGGGAAAACAGCTGTTTTACAGTACAGATGCTCCGGTACCTTCCGCCAGACGGCAGGAGGTTGAAGAGTCCGTGAGAGGGGTGTGGGAGGGGTCATCCACAATGCTGGTTGGCTTTGCGGATGCAGCGCCTATGGTGCACATTGTCAATGGTGGGAATACAGACTCTGATGATCTCCTCAGCTGCTCCCCTAATCCGTTGGAAGTTCTTGCGGTCCGTGCAGTTCCCATACTAGACAGTGAAACAGCTGGTCAGTACACTCTGTATAGTCCCCCCTGTAGAATGTGGTGAGGATGGAAGGGGGGAGGTTCAATATCTTCATCCTCCGCAGGAAGGGAAGACACTGCTGGGCTTTCTTGAATAAGCTGGTGGTGTTGGGGTCCAGGTCCCATATGGCCAGCCGTGATATGCACGCCAAGGAACTTGAAACTTTCAACTTTGTCCACAGTTCCACCGTTGCTGTGCAGTGGAGAATGCTCACCGCGGGCCCTCCCGAAGTTAACAATTATCTTGTTTTATCAACATAAAGAGACAGATTGTTGTCTCTGCATAGAGGCAAAGAGGGATTAGCAGTAATGTGTTGGGGCACAGAGGTTTCCCAAGTACATGTACGGCTGGGAATGTACCATATGTACAGATCATATCTCTCAATGAGCAATGACCTAATACAGTTCTCCAGATGGTGTCCCCTTGGATCCTCTTCCTGTGGTTTCCCACGGAATAAGACAGGAGCTGCATGTGTGCTTGCATCCTTGGCTTGACACCACATTGGCAGAGGAAGGGGATCGCGGTAGGCATTGGCGTCTATCAATATGGGGGTTCCCTAGAGCTCTCCCTAGCTCCTCCAGAAAGACCCGAGTCTTGTTTACCACTGTTTGCACAGGATTGATTTCAGGCCACTCTACAAAAGCATGGTATGTTGACACATCCAAGATGTTGTAGAAGAGCACCAATGGCCATCTGGCTGTCATCCTTTTGCATGTGTAGGTGCCTGTGACATCATCTAGCTCGTCAACTCCCCCTTTGTTTTTGTTTTGATTCAGGATTAGTTCCGGCTTTTTGTCCTCCCTACTGCTTAACATTCTTGTGGAGCGTGTTCATCAAGGTGTGGGGTGCGTGTGTGTGTGTGTGGGGGGGGGGGGGGCTGCATGCTGCTTACCACTTTGGACAACTGAAATTCACTCATTATCTATGGTTCAAATTTGACTCATAACACCACAGATAAAAAAAAGTAAGAAATCGGTTTTGTTGTGTTTGTTAGGTCATTGTTGAGGATGTAATGAAACCTTATTAGGATTTCAAAAAAGATTTTAAGTGAATTAAAACATCACTATGATAGCAAGCATGGGTGGTGCCACACGACTTGCCCTGCATAGATAAGTTTAGGCAGCTACAGTGTTTCTGTATGTGACCCGAGGTAAGCATACAAACACATTTCCATGTAAATAAACAGTGAATGTTTAAATTAAATAATAATTTTATTCCGTTGACAATATTTCCTAAATATACAAGTTAGGTTACATAACGTAACATGCTAGCTTGTTCCCTTCGACATGTCAATACCAATATATGAATCTTCTATAATACATATTCTGACTGTCCAGGTAATAATTTGACTTGATGAGGGACATTATTTAAATGAAGTGAAGAAATTATTTCCGTGCCTGGACTGCAACTTCCTCGTTGCTGTAGTACTAGAACCCAAATGCAAATGAATGAGAACAACTGGGGCTGGGGCAGTGCAGGCTATGAGGTTGTCTGTATGCAGTAGCCTAGATTGGTATTAGATATGTAGTTCACTTTCAATTTTTTGACAGACATTATGCCATTACGAAACAATATGAGGAACATGAGCCATGCATTGAAGCTGAACTATTTAAGTCTGTTAAACTGCTAGGTTCCTTTTTGTGGGCCAACCAAAACTACTTTTGTAGTGTTATATTCAAATATACCGTCAATATACTTGTCACAAGTCCCATTTTCTGTACCAAATCCTTATGGTAGACTCGTGAATAGGCTACAAACCTTAGAGAAAGTAAATAAGGTCCACTTCTTTATTACTTCCTGACTGAGTTAATAAAGTCATTTTGACTGGACAGCCATTCCTGGGATCCATCTGAATGGTCCGAACCTTTCTCCACTTGAACAATATAGATCTGATTGTAATTTAGGTGGACCCCCAGAGCCTAAGAAAAGCTGTGTAAGTCTTTCCAGACTTTTAAGATATGACGTTTTTTCCTAAGAGTCCTTCAAAGTTTTTAGATTTGTGCCCAATATAGGCCCTTGAACAGGTGTGTGCTGAAAACGTCACTATGATAGCAAGGGCCTCAGCTGAGGCATGGGTGTTGCCACACGACTCGCCCTGCACTTTGACCTGTCTAGATGTGTTAAGGCAGCTACAGTGTTTCTATATGGGACCCGAGGTAAGCATACAAACACATTTCCATGTATTAACACAATGAATGTTTGAATTAAATAATGATTTTATTCTGTTGAGAATATTTCCTAAATATACATGTAAGGTTGCATAGCAAATCATATTAAGCTAGCTCGTTCCCTTGGAGATGCCAAATGAAATACAAAAAGCCTCTATAATACATTTTCTGACTTTCCAGTTAATATTTGACTCATTAGGTTCATAATCTAAATGTGTCAAGTGCTGATGTTGGCGCTTCAACTGCAACTTCCTTATTGCGGTATTGCCATCAACCAAATTCAAATGAATGAGCACAACAACTTTATCTGAGTTCCATGGATGGGGAAAAAAATCATCAAAAAAGTATAGGTTTTCTGAGAACTCAAATGAAAGGAAATGTTGTTACTGTAAAACTTGTGAAAGATTATGGAATTTGTTGGGGTTATTTATTTGGGTTATTTATTGTCGCATAATTTGAAGTTTCTGTGTCATGAACACAGGCACAAGTATTGTTTGTCTTAGCAACATGTTTGATTATCTCTGAAATAATTTGGTTTTACAGAGACCATTCGAACTTTATTGTTTGAACGAAAACCGAGTGACAATGGGTCTGTTAATAAGGAAGTGACAGGCGGGGCAAAGGTCTATGTGATTGTTCCTGGTAGAAAACGAGAAGTGACAATAAGCCAAGCTAGTGAGCGCACAGACAGAAGAGCAGAGATAATCAAGGGGAGGATGTCAAAGAGAATTAAAAGTCAACATTGACAGAACTTAGCAAAGTACCGGACTGCAACTGTCCAGGCATGAAGAGGGTCTTCACATACAGTACAGTACAGTACTCTTACTTATAACAAAATCATCTGTTGATGATAAGTACAAATAGAAAGAAACAAATAACTCTTGTCATTTCATGAACAAGACAGAAAACATTTCATTATTTTTCGTCTGAAACAAACCTCTTCATGATCAGTTTTTTTTATCACTTACAATGAGATCATCTCTCTTCCTGCTGGGTCTTTTTTTGACTCAAGTGAGGGTAAGTTGTATTCAATTTTGGTCAATTGTTTTAGTTTTGGTTTCAACTGTCAGCAAATGCAATCTTCACAAGAAAAGTATACATTTACTGTGATAAAAACAAATTTGTGGACACAGAGGCACATGCACCCAATTTATCTGAAGGGACACAGTTTCACAACTCCATTGAGGGGGCACGTGCCCCCTAAGTGTGAATGGGCACAACACCGCTGTGTGTACATCATATAAAATGTTTGTCTGGTTGGTTAAACCTGTCAACTTAAAAAAATGTTATGAGAGTGATGCTTTTTGAATTGTGGCTCCTGCTGAATATCTCTAGGGGGAAAAAACACATTTGTCCAAATACCAAAAGGTATAACATAACACATGAGCAGTTTCATCAATTCATGAAATTGTCAACTGATCATAAAAAAGTTATGTCTGATTCCAGTTGTGATGTATAGACTGTTGCCATTTCTAAATGGCTTGTTAAACAGATTATTAAAAAAGAAGCAAACACGGGAAAGTCAGCACTGAAAACAAAGTGTTAACATTTAGAAATATAGCGGATATGATATATTTTTGGGTGTGTGAGTGTTACAATGGATTATTTGGACTGGCATTATATCAAGGTCTGTTTTGTTTCAGTAGTATGCCACTGTGAATTATAGAGGATGCTGATAAAAACAAATACTGATAGAGCTTCACAGTATATTTTCAAAAATATATAAATGTAGAGTCTAAGCTCAGGTACAGGGCACTGAGTTTTTTTGTTACTAGATAACATTAACTGGAGACAAATCAATGGCTGGATTGTTTGACTCTTAGGTACACACGTGTGACTCACATGCAATCTCTGTAATCTTATTATGTTTAAATATATTTTGGATCTGTTCGGCAAGTAGAGTATTGTGTACAACATTTGAGTTTGTTTCTGCTCCTTGAATATTTTTGTGTGATGTGGGACCCCCTTTAAAAAATGTCACAGTCTATTTCCAATCTAGTCCATACTGACAATAAGTCATAATTTGATGTGGAAATAAACTTGGTTGTTTAGTTTACCAACCAGTTAGAGATCGGCTTTGTATTTGACATGGCCCTCTACAACAGAATATAAGTATTGTTCTTTCAATGGGCATTGGACATTATGGAGGAATACATCATACAGTTAACAGAGAGTTGATGATGAAGTCCATAAAAAACGTTGTGCTGTTTTATTCATTGTGGTTTATGGTATGCCAACCCAGGTCAGTTAACGCACTGCTGCATGCAAATTATAAAGCATTTTGATAAAAGGTGAAAACAAATGGTTTGTGTAATTTATTCATTAATACAAAATAAATATGTCTTATTTTATGGTTCTTTCAATGGCCCAGCAAGCTATTGTATTCACAGCAATGTAACTGTTTAACATGTTTTTTCCTCAAAACTAATGCTGCGTGGGCAGTTTCACAGTAAAATAAAGCTTCTTGCATAAATGTATGACATTTTTAGCTACTGAAGAGGATTCTGTAGAAACATAGATTATTATTACTTTCCAAATTGGATTTAATACTATACTTGGTACACTTTGATTACTGTGACTGGTTTTACTTTGCTAGCCATGCTATTATGTGTGCTTAACATGACTTTGTTTCTGAGTTTAGTTTGAAACAGCTCAAACAATTGAAACATCTACATCAATCACTTCTGCAACGACCACAACAGCAAATGTAGCAAGTACCCTAATCACCATGAAAATGGCAACAACCGCTTTGAAGCGTACGTACGTGCTCTGAAATGCTCATTTCAATCGAAATATGCATGGATTTATGAACAGATTTGACAATAATATTTGTTTGAATAATATTTTGATTCTGATTCAACTGACTTGATTTGTTTATTATACAACCCACCATTTATTATCATGAGCGTGTTCGCATAAAAAAAGGCGGCGTTTGCATGTGACCAATCGGAAACATGGATAAAAAAAGCAGAGACTCATATTTTACACACGATGAGCAAACTATACACACTTCATTAACCAGCTTTTCTCTTGCACAGATCAGCTGATACACATCATGTTGAACAACACCATGTGTTACTGTAACAAGCAGAAGAGGAAGAGTTTCACGATAACAATGCTAAACTGTACTATTCCTTTTGCACTAGCTCCCCCCAATGTAGCTGATGTTAATGTAACTTCACGCACTGAGACAAGTGTAACTCTGCAGTGGACCAAGTTGAATGAAGAATACAAATATATTTTGGACTTCAACAATGGGACTGAGATAAACATCACAGAAGTTGGAGGTGGAGCAGGGACAGTCCCAGTCTCATCTCTCAATCCTGGGACTAAATATGACTGGACTCTTTACACTGTGATCTATCCTGAGAACATCAGGAGTAGTGGAAAGAACTTCACTGCAATCACAGGTAAGTCACTATGCTTACAGTTTAATAGGATCTTCATGTAAGTTTAAAAACGTATGTGATGGTTAATTCAAGAGTCAGAAAACATTCATGAGGTAGCGCATTTCAGTCCCACATTTTTTTATAAGAATGGTGTTATGTTTTGTCAATTATCATGAGCTACTGCACTACAACCACAAGTGTAACTGAAAATCATTCGTCAACCGACTGTAGGTTCAAGTGGCCTTAATTGACCATCTTTTCTCTTGCACAGTTCAGCTGATACACATCCCGTTGAACAGCACCATGTGTTACTGTAATAAGAGGAAGAGTTTGACCGTAAAGATACTAAACTGTACTTTTCCTTTTGCACCAGCTCCATCCAATGTAGCTGATGTTAATGTAACTTCACGCACTGAGACAAGTGTAACTCTGCAGTGGACCAAGTTGAATGAAGAATACAAATATATTTTGGACTTGAACAACGGGACTCAGATAAACATCACAGTAGAAGTTGGAGGTGGAGCAGGGACAGTCCCAGTCTCATCTCTCAATCCTGGGACTAAATATGACTGGACTCTTTACACTGTGATCTATCCTGAGAACATCAGGAGTAGTGGAAAGAACTTCACTGCAATCACAGGTAAGTCACTATGCTTACAGCTTAATAGGATCTTTATGTAAGTTTAAAAACGTATGTGATGGTTAATTCAAGAGTCAGAAAACATTCATGAGGTAGCATATTTCAATCCCAATTTTTTTTTTTTATAAGAATGGTGTTATATTTTTTCAATTATCATGAGCTACTGCACTACAACCACAAATGTAACTGAAAATCATTCGTCAACCGACTGTAGGTTCAAGTGGCCTTAATTGACCATCTTTTCTCTTGCACAGTTCAGCTGATACACATCCCGTTGAACAGCACCATGTGTTACTGTAATAAGAGGAAGAGTTTGACCGTAAAGATACTAAACTGTACTTTTCCTTTTGCACCAGCTCCATCCAATGTAGCTGATGTTAATGTAACTTCACGCACTGAGACAAGTGTAACTCTGCAGTGGACCAAGTTGAATGAAGAATACAAATATATTTTGGACTTAAACAACGGGACTCAGATAAACATCACAGTAGAAGTTGGAGGTGGAGCAGGGACAGTCCCAGTCTCATCTCTCAATCCTGGGACTAAATATGACTGGACTCTTTACACTGTGATCTATCCTGAGAACATCAGGAGTAGTGGAAAGAACTTCACTGCAATCACAGGTAAGTCACTATGCTTACAGTTTAATAGGATCTTCATGTAAGTTTAAAAACGTATGTGATGGTTAATTCAAGAGTCAGAAAACATTCATGAGGTAGCGCATTTCAATCCCACATTTTTTTATAAGAATGGTGTTATGTTTTGTCAATTATCATGAGCTACTGCACTACAACCACAAGTGTAACTGAAAATCATTCGTCAACCGACTGTAGGTTCAAGTGGCCTTAATTGACCATCTTTTCTCTTGCACAGTTCAGCTGATACACATCCCGTTGAACAGCACCATGTGTTACTGTAATAAGAGGAAGAGTTTGACCGTAAAGATACTAAACTGTACTTTTCCTTTTGCACCAGCTCCATCCAATGTAGCTGATGTTAATGTAACTTCACGCACTGAGACAAGTGTAACTCTGCAGTGGACCAAGTTGAATGAAGAATACAAATATATTTTGGACTTAAACAACGGGACTCAGATAAACATCACAGTAGAAGTTGGAGGTGGAGCAGGGACAGTCCCAGTCTCATCTCTCACTCCTGGGACTAAATATGACTGGACTCTTTACACTGTGATCGAACCTGAGAACATCAGGAGTAGTGGAAAGAACTTTATTGCAATCACAGGTAAGTCACTATGCTTACAGTTTAATAGGATCTTCATGTAAGTTTAAAATCGTATGTGATGGTTAATTCAAGAGTCAGAAAACATTCATGAGGCAGCATATTTCAATCCCAATTTTTTTTTTTTATAAGAATGGTGTTATATTTTTTCAATTATCATGAGCTACTGCACTACAACCACAAATGTAACTGAAAATCATTCGTCAACCGACTGTAGGTTCAAGTGGCCTTAATTGACCATCTTTTCTCTTGCACAGTTCAGCTGATACACATCCCGTTGAACAGCACCATGTGTTACTGTAATAAGAGGAAGAGTTTGACCGTAAAGATACTAAACTGTACTTTTCCTTTTGCACCAGCTCCATCCAATGTAGCTGATGTTAATGTAACTTCACGCACTGAGACAAGTGTAACTCTGCAGTGGACCAAGTTGAATGAAGAATACAAATATATTTTGGACTTCAACAATGGGACTGAGATAAACATCACAGAAGTTGGAGGTGGAGCAGGGACAGTCCCAGTCTCATCTCTCAATCCTGGGACTAAATATGACTGGACTCTTTACACTGTGATCTATCCTGAGAACATCAGGAGTAGTGGAAAGAACTTCACTGCAATCACAGGTAAGTCACTATGCTTACAGTTTAATAGGATCTTCATGTAAGTTTAAAAACGTATGTGATGGTTAATTCAAGAGTCAGAAAACATTCATGAGGTAGCGCATTTCAATCCCACATTTTTTTATAAGAATGGTGTTATGTTTTGTCAATTATCATGAGCTACTGCACTACAACCACAAGTGTAACTGAAAATCATTCGTCAACCGACTGTAGGTTCAAGTGGCCTTAATTGACCATCTTTTCTCTTGCACAGTTCAGCTGATACACATCCCGTTGAACAGCACCATGTGTTACTGTAATAAGAGGAAGAGTTTGACCGTAATGATACTAAACTGTACTTTTCCTTTTGCACCAGCTCCATCCAATGTAGCTGATGTTAATGTAACTTCACGCACTGAGACAAGTGTAACTCTGCAGTGGACCAAGTTGAATGAAGAATACAAATATATTTTGGACTTAAACAACGGGACTCAGATAAACATCACAGTAGAAGTTGGAGGTGGAGCAGGGACAGTCCCAGTCTCATCTCTCACTCCTGGGACTAAATATGACTGGACTCTTTACACTGTGATCTATCCTGAGAACATCAGGAGTAGTGGAAAGAACTTCACTGCAATCACAGGTAAGTCACTATGCTTACAGTTTAATAGGATCTTCATGTAAGTTTAAAAACGTATGTGATGGTTAATTCAAGAGTCAGAAAACATTCATGAGGTAGCACATTTCAATCCCAATTTTTTTTTTTTATAAGAATGGTGTTATGTTTTTTCAATTATCATGAGCTACTGCACTACAACCACAAATGTAACTGAAAATCATTCGTCAACCGACTGTAGGTTCAAGTGGCCTTAATTGACCATCTTTTCTCTTGCACAGTTCAGCTGATACACATCCCGTTGAACAGCACCATGTGTTACTGTAATAAGAGGAAGAGTTTGACCGTAAAGATACTAAACTGTACTTTTCCTTTTGCACCAGCTCCATCCAATGTAGCTGATGTTAATGTAACTTCACGCACTGAGACAAGTGTAACTCTGCAGTGGACCAAGTTGAATGAAGAATACAAATATATTTTGGACTTAAACAACGGGACTCAGATAAACATCACAGAAGAAGTTGGAGGTGGAGCAGGGACAGTCCCAGTCTCATCTCTCACTCCTGGGACTAAATATGACTGGACTCTTTACACTGTGATCGAACCTGAGAACATCAGGAGTAGTGGAAAGAACTTTATTGCAATCACAGGTAAGTCACTATGCTTACAGTTTAATAGGATCTTCATGTAAGTTTAAAAACGTATGTAATGGTTAATTCAAGAGCCTGAAAACATTCATGAAGTACAGCATTTTAATCCCTCCAAAATATGTAAGAATGGTGTTATGTTTTGTCAAATATCATGAGCCAATGCATTACCACCACAAGTGTAAGTGTTAAGTTCTTGCAAGGGGAGACCCAAGCTTTGGACACAGACACTGAGATGGAGTTGAGTATGATAAGAAAAGGCTTTATTGCGGGAAGGTTGTGGTTCAAGGGGAGCAGGGCTCAAAAGACAATGAAGAATATAGGAATGAGATCCGGGGGGAGAGACAGGTGGAAAAGTGAGTGTGGCTTGGAGGCGTCGTCCAGGAGATGTAGGCCGAGTAGCTGGTAGGGAAGCAGTGAGGCAAGCAGGATGACTGGCAGGGATCCTAATGGCACAAGGAGACACAGCAAGGAAAACAGGCACGAAACACAACTACTCTGAAGTCAGACTTCAAGAGGAGCCGAGGAGCGGTAACTACCGCTGGAGTTGAAACAATAATCTGGCAAAGAGTGGTTGAGAAGCGGGGGTTCACATACTGTTGGGTTGATGAGTTGATGGAAGGCAGGTGTGCAGGCTGAGCAGGTGAAGTGAATGAGTAATCAGGGAGCCTGGATAGTGAGAGGAGTGCCACGCCCATCACACACACACACACACACACACACACACACACACACACACACACACACACACACACACACACACACACACACACACACACACACACACACACACATATATGCTGTGTTCGGCATTGCCTCCTCTGCGTCCTTAACATTCTAAATATTAACTAATTTCTCAGCATATTTAGTATATTCAGGACGCAGAGGAGGTGATTCTAAACACAGGGATACACCTAGAGACAGACAAGGAAGCAACGGAGACACAGGGAGAAAGAGAAACAAATAAAACACCGGGGATCTACTTAAAGCACAGCTGAGACAGTAACTGAAAATCCTTAATCAACAGACTGTAGATTCAAGAGTTTAATGTTGGCCAGCTTTTTTCTGGTTCAGATCAGCACATGCACATCATATTGGAGAGTACCATGTGTTACTGCAATAAGCAGAAGAGGAAGCGTTTGACCATAAAAATACTAAACTGTACTTTTCCTTTTGCACTAGCTCCCTCCAATGTAGCTGATGTTATTGTGAGTTCACGCACTGAGACAAGTGTAACTCTGCAGTGGACCAAGTTGAATGAAGAATGCATTTATGTTTTGGACTTTAACAATGGGACTGAGATAAACATGACAGAACATGGGCGTATACCAGGAACTTGGACCGTTACCTCTCTCACTGCCGGGAAAAGATATGACTGGACTTTGTTTTCTGTAATTTTTCCTGGTAACATTAGGAGTATGGGACTTAATGTTACTGCAATAACAAGTAAGTCAATATGCTTATAGTTTTATGTAACCTTTATGCAAGTTTAGAAATTGCCATAGAGCTGTAAAAAAAAAAAGTTTACGTCCATTCATGAAATCAGCCCATGAAATCAAGTCGTTTTGCCAGCAAACAAACTACAGACTTGGATTTAGGGAATGGGTGTTTTTAAAATGATCTCATTCCAGTGTCCTCTTTTTCCTTTACTCTTTCTCAAGCACTGAGACTAGTGTAGCTCTGCAGTGGAACTAATTTAAATATAAAACATGAATAATATCTGTGAAGAGATGCTTGACAGTAATATCTGAAAATCTGGGCTACATTCACTTGTATGTTCCTGATCATATCTTAACTACATTAGTGTTAAGAATGTTTACATAGGTCTAAATGTTGATAATCTTATAGTTTTTGCCTTCCAGAAATTAGCTGTACTGATTTGTTCTGGAAAACCACAAACTCATCTATCCAGGCTGAGTCAATCCAGGGTATATTCACCAACGCAACAGCGCAAAATATAGCGGGAAGTCTTTACACAGTTAACAGTACTGAGCATGGAGGGGTGTTATTTATTGACCTGTACCCTGGATCCTGCTATGAAGTGACCCTTTGGCATGGAGAGCTTAAACAGTGTAATATCACATTGAACTTGGGTGAGTCCCATTCTTCCGTTGAGAACAAAATGCTGTTCTTTTAATCGTGTGTTCTATTGTGCAATTGTTTTATGGAATGGCTCACTACAGTCAACTGATATCAGTTATCAGTTATTATGCTCATGTTAATCAGTTCTAGGTTTGTGGGTACTACAGTGGGATAGACAAGATGAATTAATCTGACGTAGCTTGCTTTATGAGACAAAAGCATGAAGCAGCAGTTTCTGTTTGTCTTAAAATAACATTTGACATTTCTTGAATCTATCCCTTTTACCAACAGCCCCCTTACCTGTAACCATGTCGACAAATACAAATGATTGTCCATCACTTCTATCTAATTGACCATGTTATTTCAGTCCCACCAGACTTGTCTGTCCCAGACTGTGGCTATGCGGCGGCTGGATATAGCATTTCTCTTTCGTGGACTAAACCTGTGGGAGTTTGGACTGCTATGGAACTCAATGTGACTGGAATCGCCCCCCAAATGGAGACGGACGTGGGACAGTTGGTGACACAAATATCTGGTGTCCAACCTGCCCAGACTTATCAGATAAAGGTGGCCTTGCTCTCTGGGAGCCTGAGGAGTAATGTTCTCACCTTTAGCTGCCCCACGGATCCACGGGGTGAGTGAGCAGGGCCTTTCACCGTTTACGACAGGAGTGCATGTGCATATCCAAATGTATGCGGAACTTCATTCATTTTGAAAAAAGACTTTGACTGATGGTACACACAAATATTGTCAATATATGTTTTTCAAGAGCAAGACATGTGGACCTAAAACATTTGGGTCCACAAAAAGACAGAATATAATATCTCTGGATTTAATGACAATTTCATAATGTATATGGTCCCATTTGTAAAGAAGCATTACAATTAATAATGCAATAAATAATTTGCTTTCAAAGAAACGTATTTCATTAAGTTTAACTAATAGTTAATAGTTTAGTAGTGCAGTGCAGCTAAACTTGCTTTTATTTCTTCCAGGGGTGATTGGAGGGTCAGTGATGGCTGTATTGATACTCTGTGCCTTGGTTTGTTTGGCTCTCTTTATTTGGCGTAGGAAGCCAGACCTGCTCAGGTCAGTGCATCTAAGAAATGTATGGCTAAATGTGAAATCCCCTCTTGAATATATGATTAATAACCTTTTTTGTTTGTTTCAGATACAGAAAGCCAAAGTTATTTGGGAGCACCAAACTATCCAGTGACAAATTCAAGTATGTATGTCGAATACAGCCGTAAAGGCCTTTCTAAAATATAGCTCCACTGATTTGTATTCACATGGGCTTTCCCCAAATCATGGCATGTTGGCTCACGTGCCCTTTTACAAAATATAGGTCATTACCTGTCAGGACTGCTTAACCCTCTTGTTGTGTTTCGGTCAAATTTGACCAATTTACAAGTTTTCTCTCTGAAAATTTTTTCGTTATTTTAATCTGAATGTCATAAGGTTCCATGACTTTGTTCACACATGGCATCTAAACACACAAAAGAATTTGGATAATTTTCCTTACATTTTGGGTGGTTTAGTTCACTTTTGTACACCTGTGGTGTTGCCGTTCAAAAATGACCGGCAATTAGAAATGAATGGGTGAGACTACAATTAGTGTATAAAACTGAGTTCAGGCACATGGGAACCGTTCCCCAACAGCATCTTTCCCCCCCACACCTGTTGGCATTCTCACTAACAATTCACCACTGTTTCAATAATATAATAGAACTTTTCTTGAGCTCTGGTATTTCAAAACTTTTTGAGGGCTTATCACAATTCATTCTGTGCCAGCACAATGACCAAACGATATGCTGTATGTGAGGCTCTTGAAAAGTATCTTATCTTATGTCTTTTGATTATATCTTTGATCATGACACTGGTTAGGAGGAGAGAGGCCAGGAAGCTGACAGTGCATTTGAGAAGGAAGTGTCAAAGGTTGAAGATAACACGGAATATGATCCAGACCAAGTGACAACCGCTGTAGAAACGATCCAGTGATGAGGAAGAGGGCCCTGCTGAGGTTGTTGTTATATTTTGGTCAAAGCTGTCAATAAGACAAGTTGTCAGCGATCAGGGAGGTTTAGCAAAAGTGGGGGGAGCACCTGCCACTCATCTAGAACCAAAGTACAGATATCACAAGTTTTCATGTGTAGTTTTGGGCCTATGTCCTTTCTTTACTAATAAAATCATACCAGTCAGATTTGATCGGTAACACAACAGATATTATTTTGTACCACGATTTCAAAGTCGTCCGTGATAAATAGCACAATATGTTTTGATCTGAGTGGTTATTACGGTCAAAATAATCCATACATTATCCTTTTTTTTTTTCTTCACACAAACGAGTGGTATGAACTCAGGTCAATGAGGCCTACAGGCCACAAATAGCAAATAGAAATTAGAAACTTGTAATGTTCACAAGAACTTAAGTTGATAAAACGATCTAACAACATTAAGTGATAATAAATGTATTATTATGGATAATGGGCCGGCTATAATGGGCCGGTTATTTTTTTGACTGTGAACACAAAATGTATGAACATGAAAAAAACACAACAGGAGGGTTAAGCTTACAAGGAGACATTCACATCTTTATATTATGCTTTTTAGAACGTAAAGCTGATCCCTTAACTAGTATGTCTTAGCTTAGTATATCTGTCTGACTAATATGGACAAACACCCTACACTCTGTTTTTCACATGTAAATATGTTAATGCAATGAGTAAGTGGGTTGCACAACACAGTTAACCGTTTGTGATGGTAACATTCATGTTAACAATACTAAACCTTTCCAGAGCCATTCCTTTGGGTAAGTTTCCGGAGCACTTCAGTCTGATGAGTGCCGACCAAAATAGAGGATTCAGCAAAGAATATGAGGTAAGGAATAACAATGTATTGTCTTTCCCTGGGTGGTGATGGCCATATGGTCACAAAGTGTCACGGCTAGCAAGGCGTTGGACCCAAATACAGGTTTTGGCTACATTATACACTGCTCAAAAAAATTGAAGGAACACTTTGAAACCACATCAGATCTCAATGGGGGAAAAAAATCATGCTGGATATCTATACTGATATGGACTGGGTATCGAGTGAGGAATGAAAGGATGCCACATCGTTTGATGGAAATGAAAATGATCAACCTACAGAGGGCTGAATTCAAAGACACCCCAAAAATCAAAAGTGAAAAAATGATGCGGCAGGCTAGTCCATTTTGCTGAAATTCCATTGCAGCAACTCAAAATGGTACTCAGTACTGTGTATTGCCCCCACGTGCTTGTATGCATGCCTGACAATGTCGGGGCATGTTCCTAATGAGACGACGGATGGTGTCCTGGGGTATCTCCTCCCAGATCTGGACCAGGGCATCACTGAGCTCCTAGACAGTCTGAGGTGCAACCTGGTGGCGTCGGATAGACCGAAACATGTCCCAGAGGTGTTCTATTGGATTTAGGTCAGGCGAGCGTGGGGGCCAGTCAATGGTATCAATTCCTTCATCCTCCAGGAACTGCCTGCATACTTTCGCCACATGAGGCCGGGCATTGTCGTGCACCAGGAGGAACCCAGGGCCCACTGCACCAGCGTAGGGGCTGACAATGGGTCCAAGGATTTCATCCCGATACCTAATGGCAGTCAGGGTGCCTAGCCTGTAGAGGTCTGTGTGTCCCTCCATGGATATGCCTCCCCAGACCATCACGGACCCACCACCAAACCAGTCATGCTGAACGATGTTAGAGGCAGCGTAACGTTCTCCACAGCTTCTCCAGACTCTTTCACGTCTGTCACGTGCTCAGAGTGAACCTGCCCTCATCTGTGAAAAGCACAGGGTGCCAGTGGCGGACCTGCCAAATCTAGTGTTCTATGGCAAACGCCAATCGAGCTCCACGGTGCCGGGCAGTGAGCACAGGGCCCACTAGAGGACGTTGGGCCCTCAGGCCACCCTCATGAAGTCTGTTTCTGATTGTTTGGTCAGAGACATTCACACCAGTGGCCTGGAGGCGGTCATTTTGTAGGGCTCATCCTGTTCCTCCATGCACAAAGGAGCAGATACCGGTCCTGCTGATGGGGTTAAGGACCTTCTACGGCCCTGTCCAGCTCTCCTAGAGTAACTGCCGGTCTCCTGGAATCTCCTCCATACTCTTGAGACTGTGCTGGGAGACACAGCAAACCTTCTGGCAATGGCACGTATTGATGTGCCATCCTGGAGGAGTTGGACTGCCTGTGCAGCCTCTGTGGGGTCCAGGTATTGCCTCATGCTACCAGTCAGCTGAAACTGATTAACAACCCCCTCTGCTACTTAACTGACCAGATCAATAGCCCAGAAGATTAATTGACTTCATGCAATACTCTGATTAAAAAGTGTTCCTTCAATTTTTTTGAGCAGTGTATTTACTATCAAAATATGCATAAATATGCAAAATAACCACACTAAGGGAGGGCTTCAATACAAAACAAGGGCAAACCAGAAACCAATGAAATACAGGGAAACCTAAACAAGATAACAAGTCAGGTGCAAACAATAAAATAATCAAGGCCTCGATGTCCAGGCTGTGACAAAATCCACCCTCTTAAGGCGCAGCTCCAGAAGCGCTATAAACAACAAAATCCCTGGGCAAACGGACAAGCTCGGCCCCCTGCGGATTGACGGAGCAGTCGCCGGATGAAGCCGCCCCCATTGGCCGGACGGGGCCGGTACCGTATCCAAGGCCAGCGGGCGCCCCCCTCAGACAGACGGAGTTGGTGCCAGTCCAGACGTCGGCAGGCGCCCCCTTAGGGAGGCCGAAGGGTCGAACTGGCTCTGGGGCTTTAGGGGAGGCCAAAGGGTCGAACTGGCTCCTCAGTTCCTGGAGAAACTGCCTAGCATTGGAGCAAGCAGGTCTGGAGTTCCCAGTCCAGCGCTTTGTTGCTTAGCCACCTCAAGATGTGGAGAACCTTTAAATGTTCCGTTCTGTAGGCGGCTGGGTGGCGGTGGAAATTTCGAAGACACTGCAGCACAAACCTCTGACAGTCCTGTCAGTACCCGACCTGTTCCTCCTCATACAGGAATAGTGTAGGTGCAGGGGCTTGTTGGGGCTTTACTTGTTGGGTCTGGAATTGGTGTCTGCATTCTATCACGGGCTAACAAGGAGTCGGACCCAAATGCAAGTTTTGGCTCATTATATTTATGGCAAAAACTGGAAAGAACAGAGATTACTAACACAGATAATGCTGACACAAAATAACTAAACTACGGCAGGGCTTAAATACAAAAGAAGGGCGAACCAAACGCCAGTTCAACCGAAACAGGATAACAAGGGTCAGATCTTAACTAAAATAATCGAGTCCTCAATGCCATGACACAAAGGGTGAACACCAGTAGTTTATTATGCTGTTTTAAAGTGAAACTGTTCAGACACTAAGTTGTGAGGTATTTCTGTTGCAGGACTTCATTGCTGTCGGCAGAGAGCAGACGCATGAGGCAGCCGACCACAGCAAGGCTAAGAATCGATTTACCAATGTGTTACCATGTAGGTTTGACTAGTGACCTTTACGTTCACTCGTGGTTTTCCTAAAGCACTTCATTCTGTGACATTTTAAGGGAAAATTGATTCATTCCATTCTGATTGTGAGCTGTCTACAATAAAAACAAACAAAGAACACAAAACAAGAGAACATTAAAAAGAGAAATTCACAACCAAGTAAAAACCAAAACATTGACATCGTAAGGAAACTGTTTCTAATGATTAATTTTATATTTAAAAGCATTTGAAAAAAATGTAAGATAAAAAAATTATTTTGTAATGTATTCCATGCCAAATGTGCTGAGCACACAAATGCTCTTTTCCCAATTACCGTAGGCCATTTGGGACAGTAAGCATAAAAAAAGTACTGAGAATGCAAAGAGTCTTGTCCGGAACTTTTTTGCATGATTAAAACACATAAGTATTATGAGAGCAGACCAACAATTGCCTTTTCTAAAGGTGAACCAATGACAGCCTTTTATAAAGGTGAACCAATGACAGCCTACGGGTGGCCAGTGCAGGCCATCTTACTTGAAAGTATAACTAGTAGTGGTGAGTCAGAGCTTTACAGTTGGTAATAAACCTCATATCAAGGAAGAATAATATGCTGTCAACTATATGATGACACTGAGCCGAGGTATGCTTTAGAAGATAACGATAGTCCCACACTGGTAATCAAAAGTGGCGAAAACCCAGGTATCAACAACCTGTATTTCACTTCCCTCATGAGTGACCACAGAAGGGATATATTGTGGCCTATTCCTAGAGTTGGTAAACAACATAAGTTTGGTCTTAACTGCATTAAGAACAAGTTTCATCTTAAGTAGGGTATTTTGGGGAAATAATAAAATAATTTTGCAGGTATTCAATGGCTTGTACAAGAGTTGATGCACAGCAGAATATAACATTGTCATCAGCATAAAGCATTTATAAGACTGGAACAGGGAAAGCTCACAAAAAAATATTGCTAATAATGCTAGTGACTCGGGTCAGACGGCTGACTTGACTCGACTCGAGTCTCCTTTCCAAATGACTCGACTCGAGTCTCCTTTCCAAATGACTCGACTCGAGTGGCAAATTTTTGTGACTCGTTAACACTCTGCCCCGTAAGGACCTTCGTACATAATCAGTGCCATGTGTTTTTGGGGACATCAATCGTGAGGCCCCTTATCTGTACCATACCCCATAAGGGCCTATTAGTAAGATAGTTTAAGAACGAAAAAACTGCTTGCTTCGAGAGTCCCGAGTTAAGAAGTGTTTTAAGTGATGCACAAGTGTTGCTTCTTGTTAAGGGCAACAAAAATGTCATTTATCACCTTAAGTGCAGCTGCGATGGTACTATGCTTTTTTCCCCTAAAGCCTGAATAATGAATGCAGTCTGAACGTTTATATTCCAAACCTTTTTTCTTTGCGGTAATGAAATGAATTTCTCCAAATAGATGACTGGTGTCGTGTGAAGCTTACCCCGCTAAATACTGATGGGAACTCAGACTACATAAATGCCAGTTACATTCCAGTAAGTTCTCAAACATATACAATTATTTAACAAATCTCCTATTCTTCATCCTGAAAGGGAAGTATATTCAATTAATAACTAATTAGAGGGGACTGATTCAGGATAAACAATTTGTTTTGATTTTAAGTAACTTAGCTTTATAAAACTTGATGTGAAGTGGACAAAGTCCCAGTGGTCTTAGTGGTTAAATCATAATGCAGCGCCACAGACTAAATCAACATGTGCCAACTTCATGCATACCATTTTTGTCAAACAGTAATGCATGAAGGAAATGATCAAATGTTGCTAACTGCAATGCTCTCTGCCTGTCTCAGGGTTACAGCAGCAATAGAGAGTATATTGCTTCCCAGGGTCCTCTGCCTTCTACAGTCAATGACTTCTGGCAAATGATCTGGGAACAAAGGGTAAAGTGTGTAGTCATGGTAACCAACTGCACTGAGGGAGGACGGGTGAGTAAAGACTGCTTCAAATGGTTGGGCGGAGGGGAGTCTCTAGGTTAAGTGTTATATTGTAGACATACCTTGACTACCTTTTGAACAAAGTACTACATGTATTGAAATCTGCATTTGCCATTTTGGTAGTAGAAACCTTTCTAATCTGGTTTCTTCTCCTCTGTTGAGATCTCATAATTCTGCATGTCAAGCTTGCAATAGTGCATTTTTCTTCTGATACAAAATCCACAGACCTAAAAGACAACTGTTTTCCCCCATTAGACCAAGTGTGAGTGCTACTGGCCTTTGGGTTACACTCCTTGCGAGTATGAAGACCTGTTGGTTACCGTCAAATCTGAGCAGAAAGATTTGGACTGGATACTTCGCGAGTTTGGAGTGAAAAATGTAAGAATGTATTCATATCTTGTATGTGGCATCAGTGCTTTCCCAAAACAAATCAGTGCTTTAGCTAAGCTAAATGTGTGTTACCATCAAATCCTGCACTAGAATATCAATTTATTTTCTAGAGATAGGACACAACATTTTTTGGGGTTGAATTGTAAAAATAGAGACAAAAAAAAAAGTCTCTGATAAGTATGTCCATCCATTAGTGTATGCTCATGCTGGAACCGTTTTACAGAGGGAAACCTTGGAGGAGCGCACAGTGAAACATTTCCACTTTACAGCCTGGCCTGACCATGGAGTCCCTGATGGAACAGAAGCTCTGATCCAGTTCAGAGGGCTGCTCGGAGAGCACAGGGAGAGTGAGGGTACTGGATCACCCATCGTAGTCCACTGCAGGTACGCTACACCGGTAGTAGACAACCAGTGGCGCCCCCAAGGGGTGGCCTGGGTGTCACGTGCTACCCAACAAAATGTACCGGCCACCCCACGTCCCATGCTTTACCGCCCTTTTTTAACTTAAGATTCTGTATATATCGGCTACATTTCTATCCTTGAACGCAGCACTACGTAGGTGGTGTTGCACTGTTTAACGGCCAGCGCATCTACAGGACTGCCTGTATTGCATATCATGAGCAAAAACTTGAGCAATGTTTGGTGTGCCACCCTAAGATTATTACTGGCCCAATCAGGCCACCCTAAAGAAAGTTTTCTGCGGGCGCCACTGTAGACAACTGCAACGTGTTACGGGTTTGACCTCTGCAATTTTGCTGGATTCTTTAATAATTAGTATAATTAATTTACAAAACCAATGTTCTGAATCAAATACTTGATATTATGTGCTATAAGTGATCATTCTTTGTGGCATTGTGCCTGTATGTGCTGTCAGTGCTGGGGTGGGCAGGACTGGCACCATCATTGCTCTGGATGTGGTGCTTCAGCAGCTGGAGAGAGAGAGGGCTGTGGGCATCCCTGCATTTGTACACAAGATGAGACTGAGCCGGCCACTTATGGTTCAGACAGAGGTAACCACAACCAGGATAAACCCTGTTGGACAGAATACTTAATCTGCCATTTAATCCTGAGAGTAATGAATCAGGTTTTTTCCAATTCAAAGGCACTCATTTTGTTGTTTTTCCTTTCCTAGTCCCAATATGTCTTTTTGCACCAATGTATCATGGATATTCTGGAGCCAAAACAGAAGATTGAAGAGAATCTATACGAGAACACAGACCTCATATATGCTAATGCAGATGCACTGAGAGAGTTTAAATCAGCAATAACAAGTGTTTAAAGATTAAATCATAAAAAAATTGCTAATAAATTCAGATGTTACCCCATTTATTATTGATATGCATTATTTTATATTGGTTGTCTTTTCCATACCCTGTCTGAGAATATGTTATTGTACTTTTTTCTGAGCCTAAATGTGCTTAGCTTATACCAAGCTAAATGTCCATGAGTATGTTTTGGTTAATTTCGTAAGCAGGTTTTACGCATATGATGTCCAATGATTTCAGTTGCTATTACTGGCTAGGATAATGTTTCATTATTCTAAATAAACCACAGCGATAGTACTTTTTTTACCTTTATATTGTATGCCCTAAGAGGTATTAGTATTGTAAATATGTGTAGCCCCCCCCAAAAAAGTTATTACGGCTATAATATTAAGTGAACACAATAAAATACATTCTCAATGGGCATGTGTTCATTGTATTTGCTAAACAGAAAAGGCAGAATTGGTCTTTAAAATGTAATGGCAGACTATAACATTGTGTTGTATAGTGTGAAGATGGTGACTTTCAAGCATAAAAGATCCACTTTTGAAAAACGTAATGTGGACCTACCCACGCATCAGTACAATTTCTGAAATTAAATGTTTGACTTTGTTACCCGCAATAGAAATTGGAACCTTATAACCTTCAAAAAACCTACCTCCAAGTCTGAATAATACCAATTCAAGAGCAATCAGTTAATTAAATTGAGTGAGCTATATTTTACAATACAAGTAGAAAAGTAGCAACGCTGTATTTTTTTTCCAAAAACATTGACTATAAATTAATTGTGTACAAATGCTGGTAAGGTAAATATGCACACTTACACTGAGTCAGCTCATTGTTTACCTTTAAATCCCCCTCTAATAGGGCTTAATTGACTGCCTCATCCTTAACAAAGCTGTTCGCATTTGAAAAGTATTTTCGAATTAGTTTATCTCTGGCTTCAACTACTTCAAAAGCATTTGTCGTTGTCCCTTGGTACTGTGCCTCTGGATGCACAGGCTCAAAAATATTTGGAAGGGGAAGAGATGGGACCGAGAACTTCTTGGCAATGTTGTGTAGGACACAACAGGCCATGATGATGTCTGCTTGTTTGTCAAGGCAGTCTTGCTGAGCAATGGTCATCTGCATCAGGCACTTAAAACGGCATTTCAAGGAGTTGAGTGTTTGTTGCATCACAGAATGGAGCTTAGCATGAGCTTCATTGAAGCGCAAGTCATCAGTTCCTCCAGGTACGGACACAGCAGTCAAGACATGCTGGCTTAATTTGTAGTTTTTTTCACCTTCAGAGGATACAAAGCAAGTCTTAGATTAAACACAAAGAAGCTTTGTAGTTGTCGTCAAACAGCTACCCCGCCCCCCCCCCCCCCCCCCCCCCCCCACACACACACACACACACACACACACACACACACACACACAGACAGACACGTTCGTTTGTAACGTCTAACCATGAACATCAAACTTCCCTCCAGTAAACCTATTTTGTGAATTAACCGAAAACTTACCAATTAACCAATATGATCCGTGATGTTCACGTTCCATTTCCTTTCCTTTCACGGATGACTCCCAAATTGTTTGTGCTGGTGTGCTGCCCACATGGCACCCTTCAACACTCATAAGGTTTCCTTTGCAATCACATATTACTTGGGCCGTTACAGAGGTATAACCCAACGTGTTGTGAAAAGGGGAACTGTGACTGTCTTGGCTGGATGTTTTGACCTTAAAGTGGGCACATGCTAAGACTCCAAGCACTTTTGGAATTCCGCAGAACATCTCGATTTTATGTGCTACATTGTATCTATCGTCACGAGTAATTGGAAAAGTGATGAATTGGTTTAACATGTCCGTCAATATTTTGGAAACCATACCAATGACTTCTGGCGTTTTTTGGTGATTGATTCCAGCTTTTTCTTGAATGGCCAACGACGAGATACCATTTGCATAGTACTCTAGCGCAACCATCACCAAGCCATTTAACACCTCAGGTTTGAGCTTATACGTGTGCTTCTTTACGGCTAGGCGGATGCAGTCCATAATGAAATTGATGCATGGTCTTGTAAGGTGGAAATTTTCAAACAAAGCTTTGTCTTCGAAGTCGTTGAATACATTTTTCGATGACTCGCGCTTGTCGTCCGAGAGATGATCTTGAACAGCAAACCAAACAGCCGGGGCAAAAGCCATGTTTGTAAAGTTCTGTTATGGAAATCAAAACTCTGATAACTTGGAGTAGCCTTACCATAGATATCTATGTGCTTATTTTGCAGTCTTCGCATTGCCACAGTACAATGTTATATTTCCGGTGACATTATTTCCTGAGTTTTCTTCTTCGTCTTTAGATTTTGGTGACAATGCTGCCCTCCACGGGATGAACGGTAAACCAATACTATTCCTTGGATAAGCACAAGTGTAGGAGGTAGAGCTCTATAACTCTTATAGCTAATTTATTTTGCACCTAAGTAGAAGCAGAAAACATTTGTCCCAATCTCAAACTCTCCCTAAAAAAATTGGTATCTTCTTGCTATCCTTTCTACATTGTAGAGTTACATA
This sequence comes from Aplochiton taeniatus, assembly GCA_017639675.1. Taxonomy (NCBI): domain Eukaryota; kingdom Metazoa; phylum Chordata; class Actinopteri; order Galaxiiformes; family Galaxiidae; genus Aplochiton; species Aplochiton taeniatus. Next base: position 5,110,295 of record CM030187.1, read on the forward strand.
GAGTAACCCTGAGTAACCTTCGACAATCATCAAAGGTTTGATTTTTCCAGTATTACTAACTAATCCACAATGACCTAACCTCAATCTTCTAACGTCAACTTCTTTGCTTCCTCCCATAGCTGTCCATTTTACTGAACTTTGAACAGAATTTTAAAGTTTTACCTTGTCTTTCTCAGCCCCACCACATGCTTCATACTTTTGGGAGATTACCAGCTTTACACACTTTATCAATCATTGCTAATAATTAATCTAGCATCATGCCAACATAGCAAAATAACTCATAGCTTAAACTATCCCTCCCTTGTGCACGAAGTCCTCCTACCCCAATGCCATTTTTAACTCTGAAGTAAACGTATATATTAATTGGATCAGTATTTCTGTAGCTACTCTCTAATTTCCATTTGTCTATTTTCATCAAATCTATTTTCTTTTCTATATCATTACGTCATATATGCCCTACACTATACCTGATTGTAAAAGCCTTGATTCACCTTTACGTCCTAACTACCTGTTCAACATACCTTGTTCAATAACAGTCATAGACAGCCTTTTTATACTTTGATGCTGTAGGGTAAATGGGCTTATAGACTACACTTGTTTTGGGTTTTAATAGACACTTTATCAGTATTATAGATTGTAATATGAATTATACAATTAATTCATAAATTAATATTTCAATCAATCAACTTGATTAAGAGTTATTCAACTATTTATTTGAGACACCACCACTAATTTGTCTTTACAAGCAAGGCTTTATTAGCAAGGCTTAGTGGAAACCTTACGTTAACATATCTTACTATTAACGTATAGAAAATGTGGAAAGGTTAACTCTCAATTCTGAAGTGTCGTCAATTCTAAGTTATGTGAAAAAGACTGATCTCATACACAAGGACACAAGTTATTGCAAACAATAATCTTTATTTTTAGTCTGAACCAAGTAAATACCGAAATATACAATGAATATATACACTTAATACACTTGAGGTGATATAGGAATGGTTAAATGACAAGGTATGAAAATAGATATGAATTTTCAACTTGGCAGCATGCAAATGGTTTCACTAATTTGGCAAGTGAGGTCTCAGGAGTTAAGTAATCCTTATAAAGGTACTAACTAAACAACACAACAAGTTATGGCACCAAACGTGAATGTGTAAAGATGAATGTATAGTTACTGAATTTTAGAACCAGATGTGGGATAGGCCGTGAGGTGAAAGGCCATGTGGAGAATCCTTTGTTTGTGGAGCAGGTATGTCCTTGCACAGAACTCGGCCATCAAGGAGTTGCTTTCCGAGAGTTCAATTGACCGGTAGGTAATTCAATGTTGTGTGTTGGTAGCAGGCCTGTCTGAAACAGGCGCGTGGTAGGATATTTCAGAAGTTCTTTGGTTGGAAAAGAGGCCTGTATGAATCAAGCACCTGATTAGATATTTCTTTGGAAGGAATCTGAATTTGAGGAAGAGGGGCTGTAGCCCTATTCTGGTTGAGCTCTCCGAAGAGAGTCGAGGTGAAGGGCAGAAGAGGAAAAGGAAAAGACCCAAAAGACCAAAGTTCATCCTGTCGATCAAAAGGCCAAAAGGGTTGCACCTTGGTGTAAATTTAAAACTGACAGGTTTGAACTAGATGGACAGTTTCAATCTATTTCCAACTTCAATCATTTGTAAATGTTCATGTAAAGTATACCAAAGCTTGTGGCTTGGTGTTATGAATATTTCAATATCAGACATGTTTTTTCGAGCTGGGAACAGGTAATCTTTAACACAATGCACAATAACAGCGTGATACACAAGTGATCAAAACATAAATGTGTACTTCAATTCTCCTTATTGTCAATGTCTGATTATTCCGTTCAGTGTTCTTTTGGCAACAAACTCTTAATCCTTATAAGATATGAGTTGTCCATGGGCAAAAGAGGGTTCTGGTTTGGGGAAGGAAAAGTGTATGTCCGTTTGAATTGATTCCCCACCCCCCCTTTGCATCTGGAATGTTGAGGGTGGTTGTTTGGATTCAAGGAATACTCGGAGAAGGAGCACAGGGGTTAACCACTGGAGATTTTATATCACCTTTGGTTACCTTGCAGGAGGATAGGGGAACAGGCCTCAGAGCTGAAGCTTATCTGATAGCCGGCTTGTAGCCGTCAGGACCATAAACCCCACTGGTGGAGTGTGAAGAGGCTTGGTTTGCCTACAATGCAAATATATCCACCAAAGGCCGAAACTGACCTGGCACAATTTCTGAAGCCCTGTGTCCTACAAAAAGTCGACCAGTGAGTTTGATTTGCGTGCTTTACAATTATCCACACTACTGCTCTCTACTAACATCAGACACTTCCCCAATGACCCATAAACCCTTTTACAATCCTCCAAAGGTACTCCAAACATCTGCTCGAACATCCTCTATTTTAGTATGTGCATTAAGTTTCCTGTATTAAATCTCATATCTTTCCGGTCTGTCTTTTCAAAGTTTCATATCCATGAATAACAAAGTGTAACTTTAACCAAGATTCTTCCCCACAACTCTGGCTTTTCTTTAAATGGAGAAATAAATCTTTTAAATGCTTGACTAACCCTAACCCAAGGTTGTTGTATTTATAATGACTCAGGCTTTTCAAAGTCAGAGTTGTTTTTTGAGGTGACAGGAACCACTGTATCTTTTAAATCCACAATAATGTTTGTAATTGAACATCTGAAATGCATCACAACGTATATTTCTCATTAATATACATTCCTGGGAGTTTTCACAGCTATCATATTGTGCAAGCATGATAGCAAGTTCCCAAAACCTTCTACTGGTCCACTGCCTCCTACTTTGCATTCAGCAAATCAGAATTTCTTTTAGCTCCCCCTCATTGCACAAACATCTAAATCTACCACAAATGGTCAAAATGCCTCCCAGTTTACCAGAAACAAATCTTGAGGAATCACAGGAACGATGAACTCACTGCTTCAGCAAAGGGTACCTTATTCTCATGTCTAAACTTCTCTAGCCTTGATATGACGCCCCTTAAATGTAGCAACATGCTCCCCTCAACAGAACCTGACCGTATGCAATCTGCATTTACATAGTCATTCATGCATCTTCTATTGACTTCTACTCTACCAAAACATAACCTTCCAACTCACTTTAGCCCTTGGTTCTTCCAGTGGGCATACTCCTCATTGGCATCATGCCCTCACCTTTTCCCTTGGTTCATCCAGTGGGTATACTCCTCATTGGCACCATCCCCTTACCTTTGCCCTTGGTTCTTCCAGTGGGTATACTCCGCATTGCCACCATCCCCTCACTTTTGTTTGCTTACTCTCAACTCCTCATGCCCTTTATTTATGGTTTGTGGGTTGTAATTTTTTGGGGGGAAATTTGAAGTCGTTTTTATTTACAACCACAATCCCTACTCTAAGTTTATCGAAAGTTATTGGAGGTATATAGATGATTTATTTTTTATTTTGAGTGGTAGAGCTGAAGACTTAAAAGTTTCATACTTTCATGAACTCGAGAAAGGAATCTAGCAAATTTACATTGTGTTAGGATCAGGAATGCATTTTTTCCTTGGATGTCAGATGGTACTGAAATGGAAATGTTCAGGTTTATGCAGAAGACAACCCATTAAATGAGGTGAGACTTCAGGCAATTATCAAAGTACAATTGTATTAATGAGTACAGAGAGTAAGTCAGTACACAGAGAAATTACTACTGTGAGTTCACTCCAAATACATAGTAAGTTTGGATTTGTTGACAACGTGGAAACGAGGATTTCGGTCTAAACTAAATAAATCATTCATTGGTCAAGGGGGAACACGTGTTATCTCCCAGTATTGAAAAGGATACGTATGCCAACTCGTATCATGATGGCTACGAACAGACAACACTAGCCTTAAGTTTCTCAGAGAGGCACATGTCATCTCTTTGGTGCTCTGGCCTTCACTCTCAGCCTTCCCTCACATCGGAACAACAGCTCAGACTTCACTTTCTCTTAGGATGCCCAAATGTATCCCTTACAGTACCTCTATACACACAGGTATATACAAAGGAAAGGGATAGAAATACTTTTCTACAGTTTAGCAGTTACCATTCACCAGCATTGAAGAAAAGCCTACCATATAGTCAACTACTGAGAATGCAACACATTTGCAATTCCGAGGAATCTTTTGAATCAAAAGCGAAATACATTTGTGACAAGTTTAAAGTGAGAGAATATGGAGATGAATTATTGCATAACCATTTGAATGTGGAACGCCAAGTTCAACGTTCGGATCTCCTCAAACCTAGTTCCAGAGACACCTCTACTCATGGTCTTGTTTTTGTATCAACGTTTGGTACCATATCTAATTCAGTAGTCAGTAGACACTGGCACATATTGAAGAGTGACTGGTAACTGGACACTGTGCTTGAGATATCCGGATATCATTATAATTCATTCCAAGATGAATATAAAATGAAACTATATCACATGTATCCATGCTTCATGATTGCATGATAAAAGGTGAGCTTGCTCGGTGTTGTCAGTAAAGAACAGATTCCTTACCTTGTGGCCACGTACTATTCAGATGATGCAGTTATCATGTTCCCACGCCTTTTAAACTTCAGCTTTTCTGCTCAGTCACACGCGTTCGTCCATCTTCGTGGCTGGAGAGGAGGGTGTCATGTTTCTCGAAGGCCAAACATAAAGTGTTCATCAAGCCATGCCCATATTGCTATTTTTTTTTATGCAGGAGGTAATACGTTCAGTCTAAAGCCCCAAATGAATGACCCTAGCAACGCAACTAGGTGAACCAACTGTACGCTGTCTGAGGAGGCATCCCAGTGATCAGCAGTCAATTTGTCTGAAGTCATGAAATAGAGACAAATTACATAAAATAATTTAGCAAATAGAAGAAAATGCAGAGAGAGGGCCTACTGTATGGCCCTAGCTTTTGAAATGAACACTCACAAGAGCTTATAAAACTGAATGCAGCATTCAGGGTTCCATATTACTGCTGTGCTATAAGGGGTAATTCACGTTACAGTATTACAATACATCAAAGCAAGACTAATTAGTTAATGCTTTATGCAGTCCAATTAGCTAGTACTTGCTTGACAAATGCTTAGGGACTAGATGCAAAACAATACTAATAAAGTCCTAATAATGACTGTAAACAGCACCATATTATGGGATAACCTTGGAGCCCTGTAGCAAGAAAAGACAAAAAATAATTGCAGACGGTGTGATAAGTAAATATAGCCTACATTAATAATGGTTCAATAAAGTATTGCAGCCAGGACAGCATAGGATATGTTCAACTGTTTATTACAATAACATATTAATGCAAAGAAGCCAGTGTAGTGCACAGTGATCATGGCCAGGGTAGAAGCCAGTGTAGTGCACAGTGAGCATGGGCAGGGTAGAAGCCAGTGTAGTGCACAGTGATCATGGGCAGGGTAGAAGCAAGTGTAGTGCACAGTGAGCATGGGCAGGTTAGAAGCCAGTGTAGTGAGCAGTGAGCATAGGAGCAGGGTAGAAGCCAGTGTAGTGCACAGTGATCATGGGCAGGGTAGAAGCCAGTGTAGTGCACAGTGAGCATAGGAGCAGTTGTAGGATCCATGAGGTGAATGACTTGCGGTTTAAGTGGACCGCATGGAGCATATGCAATTGGTTGATTCGTGTGACCTGGATAATTGCTGTTGAGCGAGTCGCCTGCCTGAACTGACCAGGCCGTCGCCTCATCTATACTCTAATTAGGACACAGACATGCAATATGTGTTAACAAATATAGTATTATTTTTTTTTTTTGAGTCACAAGAATTGTTTGTGACAAGCCATAACCTATTTTGGCACATCATGTTGTGTGAGCTACGTGTATTGGTCAATGTGAGGCTTTTTAAGAAAACTACTATATTTCGTCATGAGACAAAAGTCTTTTGTAAAACAATATTGGTTTCTGTAAACACTGCATTTTATTACAACATAAATCAATATAACCTTTGGGAAATTCTCACATGATAGAGGACAAGCAAACAGCAAATAAACCAGGAAGTGGAGGGAAAACCAAATAAGTAACCACGTAGTTAGAATAGATTGGACAGTGACTGGAAATATGATCACACATCTATGGAAATGATGTTGCCTATCTCAAGCCTATCCTGATGCTTTTGCAATCACTACCAATAACAACATCTATATTTAGCAATAGTGGTTGATCATCAGTTTCCTATTCCAGTGATGCTTTTGAAAGATAATAAGTCTAACACCATATAGGTTATCCAGATTAATTGTCTTATGAGCTCTATTTGCATGTTCACTCAGAATTGAACTGAACAAAGCTTTGCTTCATTCAAAAATAATTAGTACAATACATAAGGCCAAGGTGTATAGGTTGTGATGGAAACATGACAAACCAAAAAGGAACTCTAGAGTTAGATTTCTAGACATGCCAAGGATCTTGCTATGTTACATTCAATGGGGAACTTAGTCAATGTACTGTGAGATTCCACGTACTTCTCCTAGGCAGTCAGTTGAGCAGACCTGCAGTACTTCTGTTCACCACAGGAGGGTTCCTGGATTCGACCGGTGCATCCTTCCACGTAGACGGCTGGTATGATGCTGCCACCAACAGACCAACAGCATCCTTCTTGATCTCGGCAGTCTCCGTTCAAATGAGGAGAAAAAATCCTGCACGATCTATACATTATATATATATATATATATATATGTTTGACAAGCAAGGTGATGATTACAAACTCAAATACTAGAAATACGTTTTTATTCACAGTCTAAGCCAGGGTTGGTTTCAAAACATTCGGTAATGTGTTCATTAAGCGTGTATTCTTTTGCATGGGTTGGTTCCTGTTGATAGATATATTGACCTTGAGATTAGTTAGATATTACTACTGCAAAGTACATTTTTACGCAGATGATACCATTCTTTACTGTTGTGCACCGCCCGTAAAGCAGGCAATGCCAAACCTTACGAGGGCATTTACTTGTGTTTAGAAATCCTTTAGAGATTTGAGATCCTTATTTCAAAGACTAAATATATGCTTTTATCAAGGGCATGAAGTTATATTACAAAGCATATCATATCTGCTCCCTAAATGGAGCCCATATTGAGCGTGTTGAAGTTTACAAATACTTGGGCATTTCCTTGGATGAAAAGGTGTCATTTAAGACTCGTGTTTGAACTCACAAAGAAGGCGAAGAGCAGAGCACTATATAGGATGAGAGTGTACTTTCTCTTGAAAACAGAATGACAATTGTAAAATCAACCCTCCTGGCAGTTATGGACTAAGGTGATATTGTGCATATGCATGTAGCCCCAACTATTTTAAAGTCCCTTGATGCAGTTTACCACAGTGCTTTGCGCTTTGTAACTTGGAATAATTTTGGAACTCATTGTTCCTGAGAAATAAGAATGGTCTTCGCTTATTGATTGGAGAAAAAAAAACATTTTTTTTTTGGGTTACAAGGCATTGCTGGGAAAGTTGTCCTTTTACATTACTTCCCTTTTAAAGCACAAATCATAGTCATAGGACACGCTCACAGGACTATATCCCCCATGGAGATCCCCAAAGTGAAAACAGACCTTGGAAAATGTGCTTTAGGTTTTTCTTTTCTTTTTTCTTTTTTTTTTTGCCTCAGACAAATGGTTCAACGTTTTGGAAGTCGAACAGTTTGTTCTACAATTCTATAGGAGGATTTGGAAGTTGAAGAGTGTACTTGTTTAGGTTGAAACTATCTATATATCAATTTTGCTGAAAATATTGTAACATTTTTATTATATGCTTATTTTATTTTATATTTTATTTAATTGATTAATGTCTGTTAAGCTGTTGTAATTGATCTATTCTGTCTCAAACAGGGCACTGCTGGAAAAGAGCAGTTGGATAACCCTGTATAAATAAATAATAATAATAATAATAGTTTAGTGAGTTGGAAGTCTATGGACTGTGCATCCTGTTCTTAATATGTAGCACACAGCTTTATGTTTTGCATTTAAGTGACAAGCACATATATTAGTATCATGCACTTCATAAGCATAGCTATGTCATGGTTAATATTAGGCATACAAGAGTTTCAGTGGAAAACTCTACTCAAAGTTAGTTTGTCAATTAATCCAAATGTATACGCCCATGTGCTGTTTGAATGCCTCCTATTAAAGAGGAGTCCTGTATGTAGGCTCCCCTATACCTCTCTTTCCACTATTGCTCTCAAATAGCCTACCTGATTCCTCCCATCCCCTGCACTTCAATGTTCCCACCTCCTGACTTGATGCCAGCTAAACCTCAGTCAAGGAGGGTGGCCTGTAGTCAAAATGGTGTTTGTGCGCGTGCGTGCGTGCAAGAAACCATGTTTGGGCTCTAAAGGGCTATTAAAGATGAAAATAATTACAGACAAGAAAAAAACAAAAAGACTGACAACGATAATTTAAATGGTTTATGCTAGGATCCTGGGGATCTGATTTATTTTTTTAAATTAGAAAAAAATCGGAGCAGGGTTCAGCACCATCTTATATCATAAATTAGCCTCTATATTCACCCGGGTCCTCCCACCCTCTCCCTGATTCTCTCATCCGCCCACATGTATCGTCTGTAGAAAAAGGAATAGTGCAGAAGGTGACGTTCCTTCAAGGGAACATAGAGAAACAGACACGGAAACGTGCGCGCGAAGAAACAGGGAAGGAGAGGTGTCTACACAGGCTATACAAAATCTCCATTGACAGAAAAAAAAAGAATAGTGGCAACCCCGGCGTGGAAGCGTAGAGACACTTAAAGGGCGACTTATTTTTTTTGGCAATAACAAAGGGATGGGAGAGGGCATTGAATTCGAGGAAAATATAATAAGCTAGTTGGAATGGCATATTACTGCTCTATTTCATGAGAGACTAAAACCTTCAGCATGCCATCAGCATGGTCATAAGCTATAAGCAATAAGCGGCAATAACGGTATGTTTAAGAGAACAGCAGGCGAAATCCTATGTTGTCTTATTTAATCGGAAACATTTCTTCTTAAACAAAAAAAAACAAAAAAAATTCAAAAAGAAATCTGCATGGATATTTTCTCAGAAATCATAGAAAAGAACAATCTTACAAAGAGAACTACGATTTGACTGATCTTTTGGGTTAATGTGCGTGTTTTTGCACGCACAAGAAACGATACCGAACCAAAACCAAGTGAGTATTAACCGTGTGTGTTGTATTTTGGTTGCATTATAATTTGGTTCTTACATCGAAACCTTCGTTGTAGGCCAGATCAAGAATACAGCGTCTACATTCAACAAGTATTGTTATATCCCTCTTGAATACTGAATGCTCTTGGCAGCATTAAACAATGTGGATTCTTAAGAAATAATGTGATGGACACTTTTTCATTGCCTAGTGTAGGCTACTGAAAATTATCATCATTTAGCTCACACGTCTATCGTTCACTTGATCAGCTAACATTACAACAGTGAAAATACACCCCTGCACCGTTTGACATTTAGATTGAATTAAACCCTTAATTCCAAAACACAAATATCGAATATTGCCTATTGCACACATGGTGGGTGTTTCCCATATGTACCCTGGGTCAGAACAGTTGCCTCTTAAAGGGATGTGTGTTTTACTAAACATCTCTTGTGTGTTGTCTTTTTGATAGTGGCTGTGTATTCTTTATGTGTGTGTGTGTGTGTGTGTGTGTGGGTGTGTGTGTGTGTGTGTGTGTGTGTGTGTGTGTGTGTGTGTATGTGTGTGTGTGTGTGCATGTGTGCGTGCGTGCGTGCGTGCGTGTGTGTTTGTTGTACATTTAGGTGTATGTATCTGTGACTGTCTGTTGGTATGCGTTTGCTAAAAGGTGTACTGGTGAAAACCAAAGACCTGAAATATAGTCTTTTTTTTTTATGTATCCAATGAGGGGGCCCGACATAAATACATGCTGTGGATGGTAAGGTTTAGAGTAGAGGAGCAGAAAGTGGGGGGGAAAACATCTGTTTGGGAACACACAGGAAGGAATAGTGTGACTGGGATCAGCTAAAGGAAGTCAGTTTAAGGTCTAGACAAATTCCCTTTTCCATCCTTTTTCGGTCACATCATGAATAAGTCCGAGCCTTTTGTCCTGTAGATTTAGCCAGGAACACGTCCTTGTGTCACCCATACTGCCCAATAAAGTCTGCTCATTTGAATACTGTCCCTCAATGCATGAGGATGACGTCTCTCTCACTGTCGCCACAGACTTCAGTGTAGTCTTACCCCCCCCCCCCCCCCCCCCCCCAACCGTGTTATAAATCTACAACAAGGTATATTTATAGGTCATGGGTAACCCAGTAACTACCGCACTCTGCTCTGGAAGAAAATGAAAAGAAAAGCTCCTCGTCAGAAGAGACGGCAAGTCCGCCGTGCAGAAACGGATGCGCCAGGCACAGGGTTCAGGATACCATTACCGAGACGAGGGCCCGGTTTGGAGGACATCGCTGGGGCTGTAATCAGATCACCAACCAGGCCCCTGCCTCCTCTCTCAGCCTACCTCGACCTACCCTTCCTCCTTCCCTCGGTTCCCTATCCACGCCCAGCCCTGGGAAACGTATTGCTCCACGCCTCACCTCCAGCCAGGTCTGTCTCCATCCCTTTGCCTTTTCCCTGACCTCTGAGCGCTCTCTCGGGACAGTCGTAACCCAAAGCCCTGCCGTTTGAGCCACTGCCCTCTGACGGGCTCCCCCTCCTCTCGAGACGCTATATTTGTGTCCCCGCTTTCCTTTACCGCGTCTCGTTCCCAGACTCCTTTGAGCACGTCGTCGAATACATCACCCACTCCAGCCCTGTCCCTCGGTGTAATGGGCAGCCAGTTCAAAGGTCGGGGGCCATGCGTGGTAATTATTCTCCTCTGGTGCCGTCTATTAGGCCCCGCGTGCCGCATCTCTGCTCTGCCGCACGCTAATGGCTGTAATCATCCAGGAACGGCAGCATCATTAATTAGGGTTGGACAGATTTGAAGGGCCAGAGAGACGGACAGGGTTTGCAGTTCAAACTCTTCAAGTCGGGACGCTAATTCTTCCATAGCGCCGCGGTTCTTGAGTTGGGATATGAGTTACATAGCAAAACGTACGTTAACCTCCGTTCGTCTAACACTAGATTTTTGTGGGTGCAAAATGTCTAAATCCGGGCAAATCTTTTGGCCTGTAAGGACCACTGGGAAATCAACATTCCCTTCAGACTCTCCATGCTGTCTTCACCCTCTCACCCACCACGGAGCGCGGAGTCTTTTTGAACTGTCTCTGTAGCAAGCTGTTACCCAGCCTACCAGAGAGCGGGCTATTCTCTGCCAGAGGGGACTAAGACATTAGCCGTCACCCCTGCTGCTGAGAGGGCCTTGGCCTGGGGGACTGGAGTGGGCTTTGGGAGCCGCACGTTTTCTTCCTGCCAGCCCTCCCTGGGAGTCTATTCCTGAACAGGGCTCATGTATTAGTCATGGCCAGAGCCTGCTCAAAGAGGTGTCATGCAGACCCCCAGGGTGGCGTCCTAAAATGGACTCACCTGCAAAGGCGGTGACCCGGAGGGCAGGAGAGACAGTCTGAGAGAGATGAAGACTATCTCAGGGGGTCTGATTGATCGCTGTTGGCCCCCGGGGGTCTTTGATGCTGTGCTACCTGTGGAAGTAACAGCCACTCACTGTCCACCCCCCTTACCGAACGTCCCTGCCCCACCCCACACCCAGAGGTCTCCATTGGGTAGACAAGCTATTGCCTCTGGTAGAGTGACTATCCCCCTGCCCCCCTTTTGGAATGCTTCACTGATAGGCTGTGTGAGGGGCTTAGCCCCCGGTTTGAGCACGTCTAGTCCTCTTAAGTTAGCTGCCTTCCTCTTCCTTCCTCTTCCCAGCTGTCAGTGCTCTTCTTTTTATGACCTAGCTTTAGTGAGTCTTCTCTGCTCTTTTACTGTTCCCACACACACAGACACTCCCTCTGTCTCTACCCAGCCCCCCCCCCCCCCCCCCCCATTCATGAAACTTCTACTGTCTCGTACATGGGCCCACGCATGCAGCCCCGCCCTGAGTCGTCTCAGCACATGGGTTTGTAGCTCCGCCGTTCGGCTGGCGGAGGGGAAGGGACGCCGTGCGGTGACACCGCACTAAAAGGGGAGGTGACTGCAGTAGTTTTGTGGCGCTGCAGTACCTCCCTTCCACCTGCGAGGGTCTCCTTTGCACTGGGGACTGAGTGAGAGAGGGGTGGGGGGAGGTGGTGGTGTGAGGGGGGGGGGGGGGAACAGCGAGGAGCCGTGTGGTTACATCCTTTGATGAGACAGCGGGTGGTGGGTGTGTGTGCTGATAGCCACCTCCACCCACACACAGTTATTTGCGCACACGCGCGCGCACACACACCAACCCACACTGGCTGCCCAGCTTTTCCCTAGCGTTCGCTAATCAGCTTAGCTGTACATATGTCTGTCTTCATCCTACATTTTCCTTCCTCCTTCCTTCCATCTTCCTCTTAATCATTCTGTCTGCCCCCCCCCCTCTCTCTCTCCCAGAGCCGCCGTATATCACCTCTAAATGTCCCCTCCCTCCCACCCTCTCTCTCCCTCCTCCTCTCACATTCAGGTGCCTGCCTTCACAGGCGATACCCCAAATCCCCGTAGGATCTCTCCCCCTCTCTCTCCCTCTCCCTCCCTCCCTTTCCTCTATCTGTCTATCTCTCTTCCGTCTCTTTAACACCTTTCCTCTTCATTGTTCTCCAGCTTCTCCCCTCCCTGGTCCTTTAGATTTACCCCCCTCTTTTTTATTGCCTCCCTTAGATTTTTCCCATCATTGTGCCTATAATTCTAACCTTCTCCTCCCTGCCGCCTCTCCCCTCACACACATCGCTCACGTCACACCTCTCCCTCCCCTCCTGCCTCATCCTTCTCTTTCCCCATCTTTTTTTTTCTCCTCCCACCACTCCCACCACTCTCCCACTCTACCCCCCTCCCTCTCGCTCTTTCTATTTCTCTCTTCCTGTTCGTGATTGGTAAAGGTTTTTGCCTTTTCTGCCAACCCAATGGTGGTTATGTTCCGCATAGTCAGCACTCCTCCAAAAATTCCGCCCTCCGCTCTCTCTCTCTCTCTCTCTCTCTCTAGCGTTCCTCTCCTCCTGCTGCTGGTGCCTCACCGTCAATGCGTCCCATAATCTCGTCCCCTCCCCCCTCCATCCTCTCTCTCGCTGCAGTGTTTCTGCTAATATGTATTAGCGTCAGCGCTGCCGCCGTGCACGAGCCGCTCACTTTCTCCCCGATCCCTCGGCCACCTCCATCCCTTCCTATCCACCCAGCGCACTAGATGGTCGCCCTTCCCTCCTTCTCTCTGGGTTTCTCCTGACTGCGCTGTGCTTCGCCCTTAAAACGTTTCTCCTTCTCCACAAACGTTTTTGGTATGCAGCGCAGCCAGGTGTGTGTGTGTGTGGGGGGGGGGGGGGGGGGCACAGCAGCAGTAGCAGTTGTGGCGCAGGACATGGTGGCCGAGGCAGGAAACGCTGCAAGGGAGAGTGGGGGCGAGGAAAAGAGAAATAGATTCTCAAATCTCAGCCCCCTGCTGTGTCCCCCCCCCCCACCCCACCCTCTCTCTTTGTCTGTTTCGTTGACGCACTTTCCCCTTCTTTTCACTGCCACGCCATGCCTGCCGGATCTCCAGCTAGTCCTCCATTTTCTCCCACCACTCTCACCTTACTTCAGTCTCCCTATCTCCCCTCCTCGTCCCCCTGCCCCCCCCCCCCCCCCCCCATCTTTCATGGGGCAGTTCCTCTACCTTCTGTGGGCAGCACGCACCAGCCCTGAGATAGGTCTGCTTTCCACGAGCTCCTAGCTGTCAACTCAATCATGTAAAGATTGCCTTGTTGTAATATCATCCTATTAAAATCTCCAGGTATTCTTGCTTTTTCGAAGTGGAACTCTGCAGTAGGAGGACTGTTTAGTTTTTCTTCTTAGATTTTAGGAAGTGTTGGATTGACCCTGGAGTTATGAGGGAACATCAAATCCTGACACTAGATGTGTAAGTTAATTACAGTGATTACATGACTAAGTGCTGGTCACATGACTGCATTATGGTACACATTGGCATTTAGCTGCAGTCAGAGACTTGTGGCTGGCTGTTCATTAAATATGAATCACTTCTTAATGGGATGAAACTAGTGGGACATTAAAACTTACAAAGTTGAAAACGTCTAGTCATAAAGGGCTATGTGAGGCTGTAATTAATCACAAATTACATTGGTATCATTCTTTAAGAAGGCTGTTGCCCTTGCCACACTTCTGAGGGATCCTAACAGACCTGCCCGGTCCTGAGCATGGAAAACGCATTGGTGTCGCTGTCCATGGTGCTGAAACCCCTCAGAGTGCTCAGTCCGGTGTCCCACAGTTCAGCACTTACTATTCAGCACATCCTCCTACTTTGCCCCTACCTCCTCTTTCACTGGAAATGAGTGGCTTTCTAGTAATTGGTGAAATTTGTATTGAATTTTGTTACAAGATAAAGAGATTTAGAGATTTAGAGAATTCCCAAACAGACCATTCCAACCACAGTTTTCACAGCCTTGAGAGGGCCGGATGTTTTTTGCTGACTTAACAATTTCAGTGTTATTGCAGCAAAGAAGAGTTCTTCCAAGGGATGGTTAACAAAGACTACAACACGCAAATGTGATGCCCCAAATAATCAAGTAGCTTGTGTTTGTCTTGAATGGTCCACAGATTCATTTAAAACTGGTCTAAGATCGGTTTTAAACTCTCTTTTAAAATCCATGCACTAGTCTCTGATTTTCAGCAGATCTTACCTTGTTGTTGTTTGTTTCTCCTTCTGAAGTCCTCAAATAATAGAAAGATTCAACACAAAAGTTTAAGGCAAGTGTGCAAAAACAACAGAGAAAAAATCTCAAAAGAGGTAACAAACTTTGGCAGGACCAAAAAGTTGTTTTGGGAAATCCAGAAAAGTGCACCTGAATAACCTGAGGAAGAGAATAGACAATGTTCAGAAAGTGAATTTGAACCAAAAAGATAAAGATTAACATGGGCAGAGAACAAAAACAAAAACAGCTCATTCCAGTTGACCCCAAGTGAGAAAGATTCATTTTGAGGAAGCAAAAAGCAGAATATGATAAAGCACAAGCTTTAAAAAAAGGACAGCATGCGAGTGAAAATGCAGCAAAAGATGAAGAGAGAGAGAGAGAAAAGAAGTGACGAGAAGGAAGAACAGAGGGGCACTGGAGTGGAAAAAGAGCAAGCGTAGAGAGAGAGGAGGAGAGGGAAGCCTTGATTCCCCCTCAATGAAATGTGGTCCCCTTATGCGGAATATGAGAGAGAGGGAGAGGATGTAGAGAGTTATGGGGGGGGGGGGGGGGGGGGGGGCTTGAGTGAGACCGAGCGCGGGAGAGTGGGGGGAGGACCATGAAATACGGGGGATGGGGGGAAGGAAAAAAGTGGCGTGTTTCTTTGAGAAGGAAAGAGGCTTGCAACGTAGTGTGTGTGCATGGCCAATAGAGTTGAAAGCACCCCACCAGCCTTACCCGCACCAAAGTGTATGGAACCAAGCAATGGTAATGGGGACGCTCTTACCTATTCCTAGAGGAAGTGAATGGCTGGCTTTCTACTGCAGCAATATGCATTCACTTCTATGGAACACTCTCTCTGCCTCCGTCTCCCTCTCTCTCTCTCTCTCTCTCTCTCTCTCTCTCTCTCTCTCTCTCTCTCTCTCTCTGTCTCCTTCTCACGCTGTGTCTCTCCGCCCCCTTCCATTCTAGCAGGTTAGGAGGCACTGGTACTGTACAGTGACTGTAATACCTATGGTGTTCTGAAGCCATACCCATGCAGCATCCTCCTTCCCTTTCCCTCTCTCTCTCTCTCTCCCTCTCTTCCCCACCCCCCCACCCCCCCACCCCCACTGTGTGGGAGTGCACACATTCTGATAGACTGATCAGGGAGATCTAACATTAGTCCGGACACTGCACTCATGGGATGCAATTAAGACACACACACACACACACACACACACACACACACACACACACACACACACACACACACACACACACACACAGACACACAGACAGACAGAGACACATACCAAAATCTGTTCCACCTTCTGTCAGGAAAAAAACATTTTGGAACAAGATGAGGGAGGCAAGAGAGAAGCAATGTACATCCCCTGTTTAGTCACCTATAGCCCCTTCCTTCTCTGCACCTCTGTTTACTCATTCTCATTCCAATTCTGTGTTCTCTCTCTCTTTCCATCCTTACACACACACACACACACCCACACACACACACACACACCCTTTTTTCTCAGTCTCTCCTATTGGGTACCCAGGCAGAAAGCAGTGGGGGTGGGGCTTTGCTCAGCATGTGCTAGTCTCCTAGTGGCCTAATTAGAGGCAGGATTTGAACGAACAGTGAATTGAGTACCAACTGGATCAATTTCAGAGTCGTAGAGCTCCCATCCCAACAGTGCCAAGAATAACAACCATGGTTTAAGACGAACATGTGGAGGGAAAAAAAAAAAGATTGTGAAAAGCCAGCAAATCAATGACATGCAGTTATTGATTCATGACATTGCACAAGCCCTACACAATGTATTCTTGACCATTTTGGGTGAGACTCTGTTACTGGACTGACCGATTAGGTCAGAAATGTGTGGTATGATATTGTCATGTCAACAATTTGTAGCATGTTGAACAGTGCATTTGGTGCTGATATGATGGAGCCATATTTGGACCTGGTTACTTGTCCGAGCCACCTGTTTAAGCCATCTGTTTGTTGATTTCACATCGCCATCCTGAGTTGATGACTATGATTCCAATGACCAACCTGTGAACTCTCTTTTCAAATGCATCCTTCATTTCCATTCAATCGAAGCATCTGCATACTGTTTTACAAGGTCATGCTATGTCCTTGCGATAACAGATTGCATGATGAATATGAACTTTAAAGGAATTTCTACGTATTTTATGATGAAATGTTCATATTTTATCAAGCTATCTCTCCTTTGGCTAAAATGCTTCCCTCTTCTCTCCCTGCAGACTCCTCCTCCCTCCTCCTCTCTCCGTCTTCTCTGCTCCTCTCCCTCCCCCGGTCCTCTATGCTCAGTTCAGTGTGTGTATCCTCTTTCAAAGGGCGCAAGGGTGGGAACAAGTCGTCCAACAAAGCATGTTACAGCGCAGACATGACTTGTCCGTCGGAAAGCGAGAAAATCGTGATAAACTGCGGGGGGGTGCGGCACGAAACATATCGAAGCACCCTTAAAACGTTGCCCGGTACCCGTTTATCATGGCTTACCGAGCCGGACGCAGTCAGTAACTTCGATTATGACCCCAAAATCGACGAGTTCTTCTTCGATCGCCACCCGTCAGTCTTTTCATTCATCCTCAACTATTACCGCACGGGGAAGTTGCACTGTCCGAATGATGTGTGCGGTCCACTATTTGAAGAGGAGCTGGCGTTCTGGGGCATCGATGAGACGGACGTGGAGGCGTGTTGCTGGATGAATTACCGACAACACAGAGATGCTGAGGAGGCGTTGGACAGTTTTGAGAATCCTGAACCAGACGCACCAGAGGACGACCCCGCGCTGTGCGGTGCAGATGGGGACTTGAAAAGACTGTGCATGCAAGAGGACGCGAGGAAAGCAGGCTGGTGGAAAACCTGGCAGCCCAAAATATGGGCTCTTTTTGAAGACCCATATTCTTCAAAATATGCCCGGGTGAGTTATTCTGTTTCCCCCCGAAGTAATGCACTTGTTACACAATTCAACATTTACCAGGCTGTACACTCTTTGTTTGAGCCACAAACCGTTTGCAAATGTAGAAATGTTGTTTCTATGGGCTCTCGCCCTTTCATGAATGAATACGCTCTATTTCTCGGCTGTTCTCTTGATTCTTTTTTCACTGCAGCCCACCTTCTGTTACGGCTGTGTCAGCCTAGACTGCGCTTGTGTTAAGTGACAGAATATAGACTCACGGATAAGGAATAATTGATCCTGGTAGCCTTAGAAAAATAGAAAATGGTATGGCTTCTATAGAACACCACAATTCCAGATGGCAGGTTACTGGTTGATAAGGTGTTCCAAATAAGGGTATGTAAAGCACATCAGTTACTGTCTTGAATTCATGCAGCCCATCATTTCAGATCAATGAGGTTTATAGTTAGCCTTTTTTATCACATTACTCTGGCTGTCCTGAACAGGTTCCCAATGGCCATGGCTGGCTCCAAATGCAGCATTTGCTGCGCCTCTTGCATCCAAACGCCTTCATTAGCTCATATTTGTCTGTTTATGATGCACATAAACGTGCCGTCTTTTCAGGTTTCCGTTTTATTTACTGGGCACTTAACTGAGAGGGCTTATACAACCCCCCCCGCAACAGTGAAGAGGACAATGTTTTTCTCTGTTTGTCCTTGGTGAGACTCTTTTGTTGAGGGCTTATCTTTTTTCAGATTCCAATTATGTGTATACATATATATATATATATATATATATATATATATATATATATGTATATATATATATATATATATATATCTTTCATTTAAACATGTTTCAACCTTTTTATTCAAATGAAGGCCTATTTTGTTTTCTTTTTTGTTTAATGGGCAATATTAACTAAGCTTTTCCCCTTTGATGATTTCCCTTGCTAGTGCAGAAGTCAAATAACATCCTAAAAAAATCCTGTGAAGCATTCACTCATCCTGATATTCAAGGACCATATACTTTGTTTACATGTTAATCAATTTACTGTAAGGGGAAATTGTGTGGCTGATGTTTTTCTAAAATCATGACCTTTGTACATATTCCATGCAAGTTCTGAAGGCATGCATTACAGTCAGTGCATGTTATCAAAATTAACGGAGGGATAACTTACCAATAATGTATCGGCTGTGAGATAAACAATCTTCAGCACAGTACAGCTAAAGCAATGTCCTGAACCCACACAGTACAGTGCCACTGTATATACTGTAATAATGACACCTGTGCTACGAACACAAGGAGAAAATCATAGATACACCAACGTTTGAATAGCGTGCTTAACAGAAAGAAAGCCACATAATGACAATTCCCACTGAAAAACAAAATATGGCCTGCCACTATGATAAAATAAATAAATAAGCTTTGGAATTCAATTCAATAATGACTGATACATGTTTAGTATTGTTAACTGCTACCATTAATATTAGTCAGTAAGTAAATAAGTCATCCTACATACAGTACATGTCTGAAAATGATATCCAAGTCAAGTGCATATAGGGAAACTCTCTCTCTCTCTCTCTCTCTCTCTCTCTCTCTCTCTCTCTCTCTCTCTCTCTCTCTCTCTCTCTCTCTCTCTCTCTCTCTCTCACACACACACACACACTCACACACACACACACACACACACACACACACACACACACACACACACACACACACACACACACAAACACAAACACACACATCAATCCATCTCTGGTTCTAGGCAGCTGTCCATGCTCCAATATCTGGTCTCCCCACAGGATGAGAACTGTGTGTCAGCCAGAGCTAGATACATAGAGAGAGATGGATCAGGTCGCCCCAATCTTTCCCCTGGCTCCCACTGGATTTGGGAGAAGGTAACAGGAAGTACTTTGGTGACCGGCGTTCTCACCTGTCAGTAAGACTGCACCAATTGGATCGATTCCCATCTGCCTATTCCCACTAGGTTATGCGACTGCTCAGGACTCTGGAGGAGATGCTTATGTTGGCCAGGCACACTTTCATTAGAATAAACGTACAGCCTTTTGGATATTTGTTCAGGTGGCGTGGAGGAGGTGGGTGGGTGGGGGGGGGGGGGATTCCACAGGGTACTTTTGGCTGCCACAATTTTGACCCTAGCTGGAACAGCTGTAGCAGCCGTAGTCATAAGTCCAGTGTTAAGTAACCTGCTGTGAGAATCTATAGGTGGTGGTTACATTGGAGGGGGAGTGTCATGGGACACAAAGATAGAACAGCTGTGGAGCTGGTGGAGCTCCACCGGGGTCAAATTGACGTGTCTTTGGCAGGGTCCACAGGCTCCTTTGGGCTGCCAGAATGTGGACCTTAGCTGGAACAGCTGCAGCTGCCCTGGCCACGAGGCCCACCGCGCGTTATGTAACCTGCCGTGAGAATCAATAGGTTGTGGTCACTATGGACCTCATTCCCTCCTCATTCTTCCGCCGACTTGTTCCTGTACTGGATGCACACTTAGTCTTCCGGGGCTCTGTGGTGCAGAGGGCAGCTACAGTGCAGAGTGTGTCGTCGCCGAGTCTATTTGGGGGTGGAAAGTAACCCCATTTCTCGTTGAATATGTCAAACAGGGTGGTGACCTAGATCACTCTTTCTCACTCTTGCTTGGTTCTTCTTCGGGCAACGCAGCTCTCTCTCTCTCTCTCTCTCTCTCTCTCTCTCTCTCTCTCTCTCTCTCACTCACGTCTCACCTTTCCCCTCTCCATCTCTTTATAAATCCTGAGGCGTAGTCCATCAAGCCACAGTTCTATCCAAGAGAGTCGGTAATGCATAGAAAGCAGAGAGACCGAGCGGGTGGGGGGGGCTAATGAAAGGAGGAGTGAACTGATAGAAGGGAGGAACATGGGAACACAGAGCGGGCTATAGGATGAAGAAAAAAGAGGAATAAGACACAGAGAGAGAGAGAGAGAGAGAGAGAGAGAGAGAGAGAGAGAGAGAGAGAGAGAGATGGATGGTAATCAGTGAGGGGGGTGTGAGACAGGACGAAGGAAAGCGAGACAGAGGGCAGATAAAAGGCTGGGGAGAGAAGGAGACAGATACGGAGATGTAGAGTTAGACAGGGGAGACGAGAGGGAGACATGCAGAGCCGCAGACAGACGGAGGGAAAGACCACGAAGGAGTGAGGGAGAGAGAGACAGAGAAATCCAATAGAAGAGAGAGAGAGAGGGAGAGAGAGAGAGTGGGAGAGAGAGAGGGAGAGAGAGAGAGAGAGGGAGAGAGAGAGGGAGAGAGAGAGAGCGGGAGAGAGAGAGAGACAGAGAGAGAGAGGGAGAGAGAGAGAGGGAGAGATATCAGGAGGGTCATTTGAAGGTGTTTTAAGTTGCGTCGTTATGCTGGGGCGTGCTGATTAGGATTTCGCCTGGACGTTTGGTCTTGCGTTTGCCTCCGCGCTTGATCGCATGGGTCTAGCTCGTGGATACACCGTAGCGCTACGCTCACAGGCGCTGGTGTCAGTGCTGGCTTTTCTGCTGCAGTAGACACGGCAGAGAAAGGAGGGGGTGCACCAGAGGGGGGGTAGAAAGGGGGACGCAAGAGGAAGAGGTGGAATGCGAGAGAGACGTAGAGTCCACCGAGAGCGCCCAGGGAGACACAGCAACAGGGAGAGAAAGAGAAAAAAGCAAGGTTTACGGACAGGGATGGTGAAAGGGAATGGGACTGAAAGGAAGATCAAAGGGGGAGCGATGGAGGAGGAGGGGACGGGAGATAGACAGGGGGGAGCACGATGTTGAGAGAGAGAGAGAGAGAGAGAGAGAGAGAGAGAGAGAGAGAGTGGATGGGGGTCGGGGTTCTTGTCTTAATGTCTTCGATCAGTAACGAAGGCTCAAGCAATCCCATCTAGCCTCTCCTCCTCTTTCTCCTTGGCCGTCTATCGATTGATATTTCATTGATTATTCTCTGTCTTTTTCTGTCTCAAAAAGAAGCCCCCTTTCTGCCGATGGCCCCCCTCAAAGCCTAGCGTATTCAGGTCTGAACGCTCATCTTGAGAGCCAGCACCTGATTACACAACCATTACTGCTGGCTTGACTCATAGGGATATATGCGTTGTTTAGATAAGGTCGACCATATATGTGGCGTGTGTTTTCTTTATGGATTCGTCCCTGGGTGACATTGAGTTGCCTGTGCAATTAACCAGGCGATAAGACAATGAGGTTGTCAAGAGTGGCACGGTATTGTTACCAGCTTGATAGACTTCATCCCACAAACATACAAATCAAATTGGGTTTATTGTAATTCATTTGTCAAATGACAAATTTGGGAATTGCAGACCTGCAAAGCTGAAACGAAGGAGTCAATTCTCTTATGTAAAATGCATGATCATAATTTCTTCTCGGTCGATTTTTATGTGCTTTAAGTTTCCTGTGCACTGATTGATAAGCAGCGTGCTAAACTGCTGCATAAGCTCTCTGGGTAATGGACAACAGAATGCTGCCCCTCCCATTATCTTTTTTTATCTCTGGGTTATAGAATTTACAAGAATATTCACTTGCTCCCTACCAGCAAACCAACAACCTACACCTCTGCGCTATCAGTCGTTTTCTGTGTGCTAACACATATTCTTCCAAATGCTCCACGTTGATAACGAAACAAATCATTGTCTTATCCTAGATTTAAAGGTAGACCCAGAACGGTTTTGATAAGCTGTTCCATATACAGCCCTGATATGAGGGCAAATGAAAAGCTCTTTGGTGCAAGACAGGGCAGGGGGGAAGTTGCCATATCGGATAAACGTGACATTTCTGCACAGCCAGAAATCCGCTGGTTGAGACATCCAAATCGCCGTGAGATCTGAAGGCGACGTTGTCCTTTTCAAGCAGGGACCCTGTGGATCTCCTCTCTTTACTGGGTCACTTCTAATTGAAGCGAGAGCTGTGGGTTTCTCTGGCGCCACCTGGGCAGTAACCTCCGTCTCCCGTCTGGGCTGGAGGAACAGTCTCCGTCCCAGTGGGGACACGTCTCTCAACCCCCTAAGGTCTACTCCGGGATGTCCCGCTCGACATATTTGAGCGGGAATGGAGCGGACTCTCATCTCATGTTGACCTTTCACCCTAGCGGCCTGGACCGTAAGGGGGGGTCAGACAGCCCCCCCCCCATGACCACGCCAAAGTCGAGGCTTCGGTCTCCGTGGTTTGAGTCCCACTGCAGGGAGTGATGTCACTGGCGGAGTAGCTCTCCAGAGGCCCCTCGGATGGGCGGCGCCTACCGAGGGAGCGGGTCCAGGGCTTCGTTCGATTTGGGGCCCGTTGACCTTCAAACGCACGTGCGCTGTGTTTCCTGCTGGAACCAGGCTGCTCCCAGCCCCCTTCCATTCTTGTTCCCGTCCCCGAGGCACGCCCCACTGAAAACAGCCTGAGAGGGGTGGAGAGGGGCTGGGCTCCAGCTCTGCTTGGGACAGCGGCGGTGCTCTGTTTCTCTGTGGCTGCCTGCATGACCACCGGACAGGTAAACAAACCTCACCGCTGGGAAACGGCCCCCCCTGGCCGCTGGGCTGTGGTCGGGCTGACGGGCCCTCTCCGCCGGAGGAGCGAGGAGGAGCGAGGAGGAGATGCTAGGCGACGTTCGAGTCATGGCTAGGGGAGGTCCCCGTGGTTAGAGTGGGACGCGGCCGCTCCTTTCGTCTCTTTCCTCGGGTCGCTCGGCGCGGGCCTCTCCGCTCTCCCCTGCGCCGCGTTGGGCCTCGGCCTGCTCGCGCGTTGGGCCTCGGCCATGCAAAGCCCCTCCGGTTTGTGTGTCAGGCTGTAACCCTAGCACCGTCTGTTGTGCATGCCAATGCTGAAAAGCGTGCACGATGGCTCGCTGAGCGAGACCATGGGGCCCAGCGATCAAAACACTCGGACAGACGGACAGACGCACAGACCAGGGTGCAATCACTGCCGCGGTTTTTCGTGCCTCCCTGCCCGCAGTGATAGGTGTCACGTGTCAAACTGTCGTGCGGCGGGCCCCCTCTCTCCCTCCTGAGCACGGTGCCCGCTTGCTCTCTCTCTCTCCCCTCCGTCTGTCTCCCTTCCGTTTTGGATCCGTCCTCTGTGCTGACTCGGCGTCCCTGGCACGCCGTGGTGAGTGGCGCCAGCCCAGACTCTTCCGCTCCTCTGCCCGTGGAGGTGGAGGGGGGGGGGGGGGGGGGGGGGGGGGGGGCTGGACCGAGGGCGCGGCCGGTGAGCTGGCATGGCGCCAGGGCCTGTCACGGTGGCGGGCACGCTGCATCCTCTGAACGGACCACAGCCTGGTCGAAAGAACAGTGGGAACAAGACGGAGGGAGGAAGGCTTTATGGTTGGGAGAATCCCAGTGGATCCCAGTACAGTATAGAACTCAAGCAAACCCACCTTCTCCTTACGCACACCCCCGTCCAGGTGAGTCGTGTGCAAACACTCCACAGCCTTTATCAGCGCACACTTTTATGCGGCGGTTTGTAAACACAGGCTCTGCACCGCCACAGGTATTCCCCTTTCCCTGCCGCCCACATGACAAAGCAGCGCCGGCTGTATTCACCGGGGACCATTAGCCTTTCCACTGTGCGTGTGTCCGCCCATAAAGCCTCCCACTGGAGCCAGAGCTCCCAGGGTGCACCTCAATCATTCCCACACAGCGCCACACTTAACCCTTCACGCCACACTCCACCAGGCCTGCTATACAAACGGCAACGTAGACCAGACCATATCTATATCTTGGATTATAGAGTTACCTTAGAGTTACTATACCTTTAACTTGTATTTAATGTAACTGTATCTATACGCTTAACTTGTGTATAGTATTGAATGTACCTGTATTTATACCCATAACTATACCCGTAATTTGTACATTGTATGGAGTTACAGGTAACAATACCCCCAACTTATGTCGTTTAGAGTTACCCATATCTATACCCATAGTGAGCATGTAGTGTAGAGTTACTTGATTTATAAACCTGACGGGTTTGCAGTGCAGGTATGGTATCCATACCCATACCTGGCTAGCCCAGGTTTGAGTCGCTCACACTCAGCACTGCCCAGTCCCTTTCAGGTTAGCTGCCTACTGCGGTGGGAAAAGACTGAACTGAACTTTGAAGCATACTCCCCTTTCAAATATAGAGACAGACTGTAATAGGTTCTAATGCAGTCGAGGTGGGCGGAGGTAAGTATAATAACACACAACTCATTTCATGGCCTTGTGGTGACACCACCATTAAGAACTTAATGAACATGGTTGGGGCTTCTAGGTCACTGCTCCGAAAGGCTGGGGAGCTTCTCCTCACTGTAGACGGCTGCACCATCACCATGTGAAGTCCGACACCTGGAAGTCATTCTCCATTCCAGCCTGTCCTTTGAGCCCCACATCAAATCCGTCACCAAACTGGTCTTCTAGACCCCCAGACTCCGGCCTTCACTCACCGACCCACCTGCTGAGACCTTCATTCACGCCTTTGTCACCTACCGTCTGGCCACTGTAACGGAGATCTACTTGGTGTGGCCAGCAAAGCCCTGGATAGACTCCAGTATGTCCAGAACTCGGCTGTCAGGATTCTCACGCGCACCAAACCCTGGCAGAACGTCACCCCCACACTCATGCACCTACACTGGCTCCTAGTCAAGTCCCCAACAAAATCCTCCTCACTTACAAATCCTTCCACGCCCAAGCCCCACAATACCTTTTCCACCTTCTACTTCCTTACATCCCGGAAACCTTGGTGCGTTCTGGTAAACGTTGGTGTGTTCCGGTAAACCTTGGTGTGTTCCGGTAAACCTTGGTGTGTTCCCGGTAAACCTTGGTGTGTTCGGGTAAACCTTGGTGTGTTCCGGTAAACCTTGGTGTGTTCCGGTAAACCTTGGTGTGTCCGGTAAACCTTGGTGTGTTTTCCGGTAAACCTTGGTGCATTCCGGTAAACCTTGGTGCGTTCCGGTAAACCTTGGTGTGTGTGCATGGCCACTCCGGTCACATTCCCGTGCCTTTCCCACTTCGCCCGGTGGCGCTGAATTCTCACGCGCACCAAACCCTGGCAGAACGTCACCCCCACACTCATGCACCTACACTGGCTCCTAGTCAAGTCCCCAACAAAATCCTCCTCACTTACAAATCCTTCCACGCCCAAGCCCCACAATACCTTTTCCACCTTCTACTTCCTTACATCCCGGAAACCTTGGTGCGTTCCGGTAAACGTTGGTGTGTTCCGGTAAACCTTGGTGTGTTCCGGTAAACCTTGGTGTGTTCCGGTAAACCTTGGTGTGTTCCCGGTAAACCTTGGTGTGTTCGGGTAAACCTTGGTGTGTTCCAGTAAACCTTGGTGTGTTCCGGTAAACCTTGGTGTGTCCGGTAAACCTTGGTGTGTTTTCCGGTAAACCTTGGTGCATTCCGGTAAACCTTGGTGCGTTCCGAAAACCTTGGTGTGTGTGCATGGCCACTCCGGTCACATTCCCGTGCCTTTCCCACTTCGCCCGGTGGCGCTGAAACAGCCATGCTGGATCCCTGCTCATTCCCTCGGAAAACGACATCGGAACGCTAGGGCGAGCCCTGTGCGGCCATCTGCTTTGGAACCACAGTTCCTCCCTCGTCCCTCCTCCTCCTGGGTGGGGGCCCAGCCCGTGTGCCAGGGAAGGTCTGCTTTAAAGAGAGTCCCTGCAGAGGAAGAGCTCTGACCAGCGAGGAAAAGCAAAGGGCACTGGTCAGCGACATGACAGCCCTCCGAAAAACACGCGGACGACTCGGAGGAGAAGCTGTAGGGAACAGGGCCGCTTTAAGATACTGTAGAGGGACTGAGGACTCCCTGTGAGAGGATTTGGTGGGGAGGGCTGTAGATCGACTCTTGTGGGGCAGACAAGGTTCTCATGGTTCAGGGTCACCCTTGGGGAGATGTTCACGTCTAGATTAGGGGTTTGAAACCATTTGGTGTCTTTATTGGTTTGTTGAAGGTCGGTGGAGGGAAATGAAGGTTGAGTGTTGGGCTGGTGAACCTGTACGAATCTGCAGTCTGTGTGTGTGTGTGTGTGTCCGATGACTTTCCTCTTTCTCTAACAAATAATTTTTCCCTTCAGGAAAAGCTCTTAGATTAGATTAAGGACAGATACGGAGAGGCAGAGATAGAAAGAAAAAGAGAGAGGCAGATAGGGAGGGAGAGATAATGAGTGACAGAGGAGAGGAGCGAAGGAGGAGGCCGGATCAGCCACTCGGTCATCACAGCTAATAGAACAGGAGCTGCTTTGCCAAACTGGCTTTCAGCCCCTCAGACAATGTGTGCAAGACAGGAGAGGAGGGGGACGGAGCGACGGATGGACAGAGAGAGAGAGAGAGAGAGAGAGAGAGAGAGAGAGAGAGAGAGAGAGAGAGAGAGAGAGAGAGAGAAACAGAAGGGGAGAAGGTGGGAGGGGCAGAGGGGGGGGGGTGTCGCAAGGACAAATGCCCATGGTACGTATGCTGCAGTGAGCGGGATCCACTACAAAGCAGACTGCGTCTCTCCATCTCTATGTCTGTCTCTCCCTCTCTCCCTGTCGCTCTCTCTTTCTCTCTGTCTCTCTCTCTCTCTCCATCTCTATCTGTCTGTCTCTCTCCCTCTCTGTCTCTGTCTCTGTCTCTGTCGCTCTCTCTCTCTCTCTCTCTATCTATCTGTCTGTCTCTCCCTCTCTCTCTGTTGCTCTCTCTCTCCGTCTCTGTCTCTCTCTCTCTCTCTCTCTCTCTCTCTCTCTCTCTCTGTGTGTGTCTCTCTCTCTGTCTGTCTCTCTCTGTCTCTCTCTCTGTCTCTCTGTCTCTCTGTCTCTCTCTCTCGCTCACTTCCTCGCTTCTTTTGAGACTCTCTCCTCCTCCTGTATCTGCCCGTCCCCGGGAGCGTTTGACAGTGACTGCAGTAGGGGCACTGCAGTGCATACGACACGTTGCTTGGAGACACTGTGTGTTGCGTGTGTTTGTGTGTGTGTGTTGGGGGGGGCTCACCAATGCAAAGATGTGTGCGTCATTCAGACGAGTTCCAAAAGGGTCAACCGCCAACGCGAAACCTTCAGTCCACCTGGAACGTCTGCCTGCAGGATTGAGCCTGGCGGGAGCCCGGCTGGCTGCTAGCGGTCGGTTGGTCCAGCATGATGTCGATCCAGAGGGCCCGGCCCATCCTGAGGCCTGGCGTCAGCACACGCTGTAACCAACTGCCGTACAGTAGGCCTGGGAACGCACGCCCCGACCTCAACACGTGCTCGTGGAAGGTGTGTGTGTGTGTGTGAGCTGCCCGCTCCAGGTCCCCTCCTACCCTCCACCCCCCCGTGCCCTTCATGGCACTGCAGTGTCCCCTGTTGGTCGACCCCTCCACCCCCCTTTGTCTCGTGCTCTGCTCCAGGAATCTTGGCTCTGGCGTCCCAGGTAGCTGCCCCCCCCCCCAGGTGTAGTCTGTCTCCCCAGGGTGCTGACGTGGCCCCGGATCCGTCCGCTCAGAATACCGATCCTTCCCTCATGGAGATATGGATATCTGCTGCTGGCTTTGTCTTGCCACTTTCCCTCACCTCTCTCCCCCAGGTAGCTGCCATCGGAGCCTCCCTTTTCCCCCACTGCTGCCCCCACTGTGGGTGAGGGGAGTGGAGGAGGTGGGGCAAGGAAGGGCAAAAGAGGAGAGGAGAGGGGGGGGCACCTCTTTATTTATCGTGCCATGGCCCTCGGCCTGTTGTCCTTGCATTGTTTTAGTCTGTGTTGACCTTCCGTTCCAAATTATGGAAAGAGGCGCCTCTGGATCGATAGCCATTGAAATGCAGGTCCCTTTTGAATGCCAGAGTCAACACACACACACGCACACACACACACACACACACACACACACACACACTAACCCCCATCTTCTTAGGCAAGGGGAACGAATGCCATTTTTTGTAATACATAATAAAGAGACCACCTTATTCAGGGACACGCCAATAAGTAATAATCATTAAAACACCTTTAATTGGCAACTGTGTGCAATGTCAGATTGATACAAGTAAAGCTCTCACGCCAGCCCTGTGACCAAGCCTTGAGACTGGGAGGCTATACAGCGACTAAAAGCTCCTGCGATAATTCATAATTCAACGTACAGAAGAAAACTACTTAGCTCCCTTCCGTGTCTCCTGATCTGTTCCTCTCTTCTTCCTTCTCTCTGTTTTCTCTCTCTCTCTCTCTCTCTCTCTCTCTCTCTCTCTCTCTCTCTCTCTCTCTCTCTCTCTCTCTCTCTCTCTCTCTCTCTCTCTCTCTCTCTCTCTCTCTCTCTCTCTCTCTCTCTCTCTCTCTCTCTCTCTCTCTCTCTCCCACTTTTACTGTCTGTCCATTATATACTCTTCCTCCCCATGGGATGCTTGTTGGCACTCGCCACTTACTCAGTTCTTCCCTCTCTTTCTCTCCCTCAATCTCTCTCTTCTTTGTTCCTTAGAAAATAACTAAAAGACAGTTTTTAGTTGTTTTTTTTAATCCCTAATCCCCAGTTTCAGGAAATAAGCGCGTACATCCACCATTTTGGTACGAGTAGTATTTTTGTGCCTCTGTAATGAAGACAGGAGGTGTGTGAGCTGGGCCCATTAGATCCCAGCATACCCAGGAAATCCCTTCAACACACTGTCCTGTCTGTGACCACACGAGCGTAGTTATACTTTGTTTTGGTGATCGGCCATGATGAGAATGGAGACCGCCAATAAAGCTACCCTAGATCTCTGTTTTTGATGCGTTGGCATTGATGTGTTCGTTGTTCAAGGGAAATGGAGGCTAATGGCCATGATCAGGACCGTAGTGTTTCCGGTCAGGGATTAAAAGGTTTCACCCTCCTGTTTTTTGTAAAGGAAATCTTCAGGTTCATGTAGAAAACAACCGATTAAAGGAGATGAGAATCTGTGCAACAATCAAAGTACAATTTTACTAATGAGTACAGAGAGTAAGTTTGTACACAGAGAAATTACTACAGTGACTTCACTCCAACGACATAGTAAGATTTGTTGACAAGGTGGAAACGAGTATATCGGTCTAAACAAATCATTCATTG
This sequence comes from Aplochiton taeniatus, assembly GCA_017639675.1. Classification (NCBI taxonomy): domain Eukaryota; kingdom Metazoa; phylum Chordata; class Actinopteri; order Galaxiiformes; family Galaxiidae; genus Aplochiton; species Aplochiton taeniatus. The sequence goes on from CM030187.1 coordinate 5,139,934, forward strand.
GTCAAGGGAGGAACACGTGTTACTTCCCAGGATTGAAAAGGACACGTATGCCAACTCGTATTGTGATGGCTACGAATAGACAACACTAGCCTTCAGTGTCTCAGAGAGGCACATGTTATCTCTTTGGTGCTCTGGCCTTCACTTAGAACCTTACTTCACATCTGAACAACAGCTCAGACTTGAACATCCGCTAGGATGCCCCAATTTGGCCCTTACATCTTCCAATTGATCGTTTGAGGTGGCCTTAAATGGGCCAGCGCCACTCAGAAGCGTCTATTGCCAGGCTGCATTCTTCACACGTCATCCCTGCGCACGGACTCCCGCATCCCGTCCTCTTCGTCTTGCGCGTATCGACGCAGCAAAAGTGGATCCGCAATTTGCTTGGCCCTCGGGGGAAAGCTTCCCCGTCTCCGTGCAACTCATGGTTCCTCAGTGGTAACAGCCGTCACGGCAACAGGAGAGGGATGAGGCCGTTCGTTACATCTCCCTCAAGGTCACTCGCTGTTAACCACGCTCACCGTCCCACGTGAAGCCGTTCAGATCTGGCTCAACTGACGGGTCCACTATTTAGCGGGGGGGGGGGGGGGGGGGGGCTTGCGTCCCTGCAGCAGCCATGTTAGGCAGCCGCGGCGCAGTATTTGGCTGCTCGCTGTCCTTGGCGCTGGAAGGAGAGGCTAACGCAGTGGTTGTCATGGCGACACACACAGGCCCCGGTACTACTGTAACGATGGAGCTCTCCTGGATGGTGCCGCAGTGCCACTGGGGTCCCGTTAAAGAAGCGCCCCCCCTCCACACACCCCCCCTCCATCCCCCCACCCCCTCCACCCCCCCCCCCCCCCCCCCCGCCCCAGCTTGCCTCACTGTGTCGCTTACCTCCACACCCCCCACCCTCCACAACACCCCCCACCACAGCTCGCCTCACTGTGTCCCTTACCTCCACCGCCCCCCCCCACCCTCCACAACACCCCCCACCACAGCTCGCCTCACTGTGTCCCTTAACTCCACCCCCCCACCCTCCACAACACCCCCCACCACAGCTCGCCTCACTGTGTCCCTTACCTCCACACCCCCCACACCCCCTCCACCCCCCCCCCCCCCCACCCCAGCTCGCCTCACTGTGTCCCTTACCTCCACACACCCCACCCCCACCCCGGCTCGCCTCACTGTGTGTCCCTTACCTCCACACTGTCCCTTTTTTTTCTCTCCCTCTCCATCTATTACTTCTCCTCGCTGGTCCTTTAACCCCCCCCCCCTCCTCTCTCTCTCTCTCTCTCTCTCTCCTCCTCTCTCCCTGTCTTTCTCTACCTGACCGTCTGTGTCCCCTGCTCGCATCTCTCACACGCCAGGGTTGGCTCCCTTAAACTCCCTCAAACAGTACGCCTTTTGTCATGTTCTCCTTGTCATTTGCCCTCAGTCTCTCTCCGTCTCTCTCCTACCTCTCTTAAATTTATGTTGATGATTTTTCCCAATCTAATTTCCCGGCCTAGGGAGGGAGCTATAGAGTGTGGAGGAGCTTGAAGGTCATTTGGGACAAACATGTATATCATGCAGGGACAGTATTCCCAGAGGCAACCTGATATCACGCTATGCTAATGAACAGGGGCTTCTGGCTGGAGGTTCACTGCTTCCAATAAGGGCTGTGAAGATGACGTGGGCCTTCTGTTGGGACCACACAGACAGACACACACACACACACACACACACACACACACACACACACACACACACACACACACACACACACTCATGCTTATAACTGTAAGCCTCAACATGCATGTTAGCGCAAACATGTATGCACACACATACATGCCAAAAATCTTCACACTACTGACAATTTTCCAAGTGCTTGTGCCAGCCCATGTCACTCTGATCCAGTTAAGAGAGTGATGAAGGGAGACACCAGGGAGAAAATTGTGGTGGAGAGAAATAAACACACAAATAAATAATAAAAGTCTGAGGAGACAAAGTGCTACTCCCCCTCTGCTCTCTGTCTTCTCTCTCTTTTTGGCTCACTCTCTCTTTCTCTCTGCTTCTCTCTCATTAGCTCACTCTCTCATTCTCTCTTCTTCTCTCTCTCTTTGGTTCACTCTCTCTTTCTCTCTGCTTCTCTCTCATTGGCTCACTCTCTCTTTCTCTTTTCTTCTCTCTCTCTTTGGTTCACTCTCTCTTTCTCTCTTCCTCTTCCACCCATCCCTCAATGCTGCCTCAGTGTTTATTTAGCCACCACTTACTGTCTGTGATAGGGATGTGCACACACACGCGCACGCACGCATGCACGCACACACACACGCACGCACGCACGCACGCACCCACACACCCACACACACACACACACACACACAAACACACCTCCTGTGTCTCTCTCCATTCAAGTCATGCACACAGGAACACACACAGGCAACAGCACACTTAATAGTCCACACACACACACACTCACACGTAATGTACACAACACTCCGTAGGCATACACACACCAAGTACACCTATGCTTACACACACACACACGTTTGATGAATAGCTTGCAGGGTATACATTGCAATCATACACACACTTACATACTCGCAGCTGTGTTTGTACAGCCGAGATGAATAGTCCAATAAACACATGCAAACACATTCTCCTGTGTGCATGCAGAGTTGATGGATGGTGTGCTAGCGTACATTTCATTAGTGGTCAAGCTATGGGAGCACTTTGCCAACCCGCTCCACTCCCACAAAAGATCGGGGGCCAGCCACACGGCTGCATTTCCAAAAGGGATTGCTAGGATTGGATTGATCTATTGACTGGTGTACAGATCCGCAGGTTGATATGAACAGGCTCCTGCCCACCGGGGGGGTCCTGGCAGTCTTGGTTCCCATGGGGATAAGTGATGTCGTGGTGTTGTTACTCTGCCTGTGTAGAGTGAGCTCCACCGCTAACTGTTCAAAGGTATTCCCTGAAAAAAACATACAGCTAAGTCAACAGTTCAATTGTAAGCTTCCCCAGTGACACTTCACCTCCTCACAACCCCTGTACCGTTTCTTAGAAAATGTTGAACGTTCATTCCCGAAGAGTATCTCGATAATATTGTACTAAATTCAAAGTAGGCTACCGTGAACAGCCACAAGGCAATGTGAGCAATGTGAGGCTTTGTGTGTTGTATTTGGTGCTTTGGCCTGTTCGTTAGCATTAGCCTGTCAACCACGGACTGCTTTCTACGGACGTGACTCCTGATCCTCTCCGGCCTTCTCTCCTTCATCCTCCTTCTCTCCTTCACCCTCCTTCTCCTTTCATTATCCCTTCTCTGTTTTATATGTTTATTGTTTCTTTTTTAAGTTTTGGGATGTTTCTTTTTGGTCTTGTTGATGGGCAAGCTTAAAAGCAGATTTGAGAATATATATAATCATTACCCAAACCAGAGATTTCAAAATTGACTTAATTCACTCTGAAATATATTGCATATGCTAAAGTTGATGTGTCTCTCTAAGGAAAATCTGAAATGTTGAAGAATTGTCTTAATGACCTTATTTCCCCTCTCTGTTAGACCTCACTTCTATTTTTGGCCCTCTCCTTTTATCATGGCCTTTTGGGTTTGTATCCTTATCACTTCTTCTTCTTCTTCGCCGTCATGCTCGCCAAAGTATTCTGAACAGCCACCACCGTTCCGCCACAAAGTTACAGTGAGGGAGAGCCCGAGTCCTTTAGTGTGTGTCTACGACTGTTTGTCTGTGTGTTCACAACACCGAGGGGGAGAGCACTGCAGCAATCTGAGAAAGTAGGTCAGACACCGACTGGAGAGGAACATGGCAGAGGAGGAGAAAGGTGGAGACAGAGAGATGGAGAGACAGAGAGAGGTGGAGACAGAGAGATGGAGAGACAGAGGTGGAGACAGAGAGATGGAGAGACAGAGAGAGGTGGAGACAGAGAGATGGAGAGACAGAGAGAGAGAGAGAGGTGGAGACAGAGAGATGGAGAGACAGGAGGTGGAGAGACAGAGAGAGACAGAGAGAGGTGGAGACAGAGAGATGGAGAGACAGAGAAAGAGAGGTGGAGAGACAGAGAGATGGAGAGACAGAGAGAGACAGAGAGAGGTAGAGACAGAGACACAGAGAGACACAGAGAGAGACAGAGAGACACAGAGAGAGAGAGACAGAGAGACACAGAGAGAGGTGGAGAGACAGAGAGAGACAGACAGACACAGAGAGGTGAAGAGACAGGAGGTGGAGAGACAGAGAGACAGAGAGAGGTGGAGAGACAGAGAGACACAGAGACAGGAGGTGGAGAGACAGAGAGACACAGAGACAGAGAGACAGGAGGTGGAGAGGGCGACACAGAGACAGAAAAGGGAGGAGAGTGGTACAAAAAAGTCTTTCTACATTATAAAAAGTTGAGGTCTTCCTCTATGAATAATCAAACATTTTGATGCGCAAAGAACCCCTCCTCTAAAAATACGATCATTACAGTGCCCTGATTTATTTACTACATCGGGCTCTTCACGCCATCCATGCCATGATGCACTTAGCATGCCATGATTTCCATTATTTTCCCCCAAGAAAAAAATGTATTCCGCTGCACACCACGGACGTGGAAAGGACATGCAAATGTGTCTTGATATGGTTAACTTTCTGATAATCCTTTAAACTGCCGCCTTATAGTGAGACGCTAAACACGCACGTCTGCTGCTTTACCGAACGCCCTTCCTTTAGCTAGAGGCTAGAGAGCAGTCTTCACAGTATGTACTTTGCTGTTTCATCCATTGGAGAGATATTTGACCTTGCGTCCAGTTTGAAGTCCCAAAATATTGAAAATAACATTTACGTTCCAATTCGACTCAGTGTTCTTGATGGTTTGTAAGTGACATCCAGCACACACAGCATACGGTCAGGTCACTGTATCGGCCTACATGCGTGGGCTCCACTCAGCGTGAGTTACCTCACTGACGTTTTTCTGGCCGTGTCTACCTTGTATTATTTAGAATGCACAAAGTATACCGCCGCCGCTATAAATACACCACGGCGTCTGGGAAGAAAATACAAGAAGACTGCTAGAGGAAGAAGATGCCGCACACAAAGAAGTGCATGCCAACAAACGCACACACACTGTACATGCTATATTAAATATCATCGTGACAGGGTAATCGAGTCGGAAGTGATTGCATAACGAGCTACTTTACATCCTGACACATCGGCTGAAAAAAACAAACAGAGAGAGAAGACGGACATTAAAAGGTAAAGAGACTGGATAGAGAGGGTGCCATTCTACTTTAAAACTGAGTCACCCATTAAGGGGAGAGAGTGTCCAGGCTGATAGTAGATCCACGCGTTAAAACACTCCCACAACTTTGCGCATTTTGGCTCTCGGTTAAAGACATTTTCCCTCCGGGAGAATTTTGGAAGGCAATGAGCTGGCCTGGAGATGCCAGACATTGTAATATGGAAATAATGCCGCTAGTCGACGGGCTATTCTCAGGGGGCAGAACGAATTGCAGGCCAAACAACAATTGAACTGTTCGGATGAAGTATTTTTTTTTTCACACTTGATTTTAGAGTTGGAAGTAAACAAAAGGAATTCTAGTGAAAAACATATGTTGATTGAACTTCCAATGAATGGTTTAAAATCCTGTTTTGCGCTAAACATACTGCCCCCTCTATATTACTTCCTTCACTAAAAATGACAAGCACATAGGTAACCTGTAAATTACAAATGAGAGATCCTGTTATATTAGAAGGCATCGAAGATCTTTAGTTTACAATTTGAATGTATATTCTAAAAGCACAGGTAATTGAAAGTCCCCTAGGGCACACTTTGGGCCAGAGACACAAAGCAGCTGTTTTTTCACCCTTAGCACAGGCCATACTGGGGAGCTTGGGGGCGTTGCGCACCTGCAGCATCCTAAATTCAAAGCCTCAGCACTGCACCATGACAAGCATGGTATTTATAATTCATCAGCTTTCTCCTTACACTACTCTTTCCTTTCCCTTTCCTCCTCCTCTCTCCTCTTGCCTCTGCGTTTCTCTATTCCGTTTGCTGTTTCGTCTCCATGTCTGGCTTTTTCTTGTTTGTTTTTTAAGTTTTTCTTTTTTCTTTTACTCCACTCCATATTCTCCTCCAGGCAACCCCCCCCTAACCCTCTCTTCTGCAGGTTTATGACGAGCGGCTTCCATATTTATCCTCCCCCCAGCTTTTCTCCCTGGGCCGCCATGTTGACGGCCGTAACAGCCGTGTTTCATGGCGTGTCTGAGGGAGAACTGCTCTCCACTTTGACCCTGCAGTTACCCCTGAAGGTCAACCATCACTTAAGTGTGTAGTCAGGCTCGACGTAGTCCCACGCTATCGTCTCACATCGCTGAGAGAATTGCCTGCGGTGGCTACCAGGGCTGACGCACACTGTGGGAAACCATCTCGTCCTGTCAACTGCCCCGTGCTTCTGCTGTGTGACAGAACAACAGCCTTCCCTTCCTGTCAAATGGCTCCCTTCATTTGTGTCTCACTATGTTGACAGCATTCGAATTTGAATATTTGCCCGACTGAATCGTCGAATGGCCTCTTTCCTTGAATTGAATGAAACTTTTGAGTGACTGCTCCTTCCTTCCCTGTCTTTCTGTCTCTTTCTTCCCTGTCTCGCGTCTTCTCCCCTCCAGTATGTGGCCTTCGGCTCCCTCCTCTTCATCCTCATCTCCATCTCCACCTTCTGCATGGAGACGCACGAGGCCTTCAACACCATCTACAACAAGACGGAGAACATCACGGTGGGCAACGTGACCCACGAGGAGATCGTCTACGAGGTGGTGACCGACAGCTGGCTCACCTACGTGGAGGGCATGTGCGTGATCTGGTTCACCATCGAGGTCATGTTGCGGGTCATCTTCTGCCCGGACAAGGCCGAGTTCTTCAAGAGCAGCCTGAACATCATTGACTTCGTGGCCATCCTGCCCTTCTACTTGGAGGTGGGCCTGAGCGGACTCTCCTCCAAGGCCGCCAAGGACGTGCTGGGCTTCCTGCGCGTGGTGCGCTTCGTCCGCATCCTGCGGATCTTCAAGCTCACCCGCCACTTCGTAGGGTTGCGGGTGCTGGGCCACACACTCCGCGCCAGCACCAACGAGTTCCTGCTGCTCATCATCTTCCTGGCCCTGGGCGTGCTCATCTTCGCCACCATGATCTACTACGCCGAGCGCATCGGCGCCTCCCCCGACGACCCCACGGCCAGCGCCCACACCAACTTCAAGAACATCCCCATCGGCTTCTGGTGGGCGGTGGTCACCATGACCACGCTGGGCTACGGGGACATGTACCCGGAGACCTGGTCGGGCATGCTGGTGGGCGCCCTGTGCGCCCTGGCCGGGGTGCTGACCATCGCCATGCCTGTGCCCGTCATCGTCAACAACTTCGGCATGTACTACTCCCTGGCCATGGCCAAGCAGAAGCTGCCCAAGAAGAAGAACAAGCACATCCCCCGCGCGCCACAGCCCGGATCGCCCAACTACTGCAAGCCGGACGCCCTCGCCATGGCTACCGCCTCCCCCCACAGGCTCCTGGGGAACGTCTTGGGCGGGGCTCTGCCTGAAGGCCTGGGCGGTGACTGTCCTCTGGCTCAGGAGGAGATCATAGAGATTAACCGAGGTGAGATCAAAAGCTTTCTCTAACTCAAATCCCTAGGAGCGTGCAGACATAAGGCCCGGAACTTTTAGTCTCAAGAACTACTTTTCAAGGAACCAAAAGGTTCCTTCAGCCCCTTGTTGTCTGCGTTTCCACCGCAGTCAAGCAGGTTTTAAAAAATGGCGGCTGAAATAAAATGATCCGAGTCCTCGACCGATCCGAGATATTCCGCGCTGCAAGCCCCACCCCCAAAGTTCCTGTACTTTCGAAGAGTACCACCTCCCGAACCAAATTTAGACCCTGTTCCCTGCGGTCGAAACACTCTGAGTTCCTCCAAAGGTTCCTAGTTCCCGGGGAAAGTTCCTGCGGTCAAAACGTGGCTATACTGTGAGACCTGATTCCCATGTAGGGTTCCAAAGCTAGTTTAGGTTTTTCTGAGCATCTTAAAAAAAAAGCGATCTCAAAACGCACCTTTTCAATCAGGCTTTCAAATTCAACAAAATCACAAGAAGGAGTGTAGCAAAACATTTTAATCCTTTTCATTGTTTTATAAATACATTGTCATTTCATTTTGTTTGATTGTTTTACCACTTTTATATTTTTTATATCATATATTGTTTTGTATTCTTTGACATATAAAGCACTTTGAGCTGCACTTGTTGTCTGAAATGTGCTATACAAATACAGTTTGTTATCATAATTATATTATTAACCTTTCTTGAGCCGCCTCATCATCAGTCATCCTGCGGGTCATCTTCTGCCCATTCCAAAGCTAGTTAAGGTTTTTCTGACCATCTGCCCCCACCATCGTCCTCGAAACGACACTAACCTCAAATTAAGGTATTATGTTGTTTTACCACTTTTATATTTTTATATCATATTAAAATAATAACCCTAACCCTAACCCTAACCACAAATTACAAAGGTATTATGCACGACTTTTAACAAAGAGGTTGTCAAACCCAGCTTAGAAAGCCACCCAACTACATTTAAAATGTTCGAGTTGGTGAATGTGTGGTACGATATACCAAGGAATCTGACATTTTCACTTTTGATAGCTTGAAAAGGTTTGTGAGCAAATGAGTACTGGGAGAATTTTGGGATGTATTTTCTAATGGAGTCTCATATACATTGAGACAGGTCATAGGTCAAGGGTGACCAACATGGAAGATTGACAGGTAATTGGGTGTTGACCAGCGTGGAGAAAGATGATATGAATCAGATGGGAACCAGATGTGTATAGGACCTGTTTGTCTCCTAATAAATAATGAGGGGAGACAAAGAGAACTCTGCCCTTCCTACTACAGGTTCCATGGGTTCTTCCCAACTCTCTGTGTAGGAACTACTATGCGCTGGGCCCAATCCTAATGAACCTTATCTGTATTAGTTAGTTTTGAATCCCATACAAATCTTATCAGAAAAACGTCCTTTGTTCATCTAAGAAATATATCTAGAGAGCGCCCGTTTCTATCATTAAAAAAAGCTGGAAAATGTACGCATGCTTTCATCTCAAGTCGCTATGACTACGGCAACACTTTGTTCTCTAGTCTACCAAGCCAGTCAATTCAAATACTGCAGATGGTTCAGAATGCTGCAGCCAGAGTTCTTACTAGGACTAAAAAGAGAGAACACATCTCCCCTGTCCTCTATGGCCTCCATTGGCTACCTGTATCCTATAGAATAGATTTCAAGGTAATCTTAATGGTATTTAAAGTGCTAAAGAGGGTGGCACCATCCTGTCTTAGAGACTGCCTCGTTGATTGACCTGGCAGGGCCCTTGGATCCTCTACTGCTTCAAGATGAATTTTTAGAGGAGCAGAGAAACATCTATGGGCCCTAAAACTGGAATTCCCCTCCACGCCCTATTCAGGAGGTTGATTCAGACATTCCTTTTAAAAGGGATCTTAAAACGCACCTTTTCAATCAGGCTTTTAATTAAACAAAATCACAGGAAGGAGTGTAGCAAAATATTTTAATCTTTTTCAATGTTTTATAAATACATTGTCATTTAATTTTGTTTTATTGTTTTACAATCATCTTGTTTTACCACTTTTATATTTTTATATCAGATATTTTTATATTCTTTGTCATGCAAGCACTTGTGTGAAATGTGCTATACAAATACAGTTTATTATTCAATCAGGAAGGAGTGTAGCAAAAAATGTATGTATCTGTTTCATTGTTTTATAAAAACATTGTCATTTCATTTTGTTTCATTGTTTTACAATCATATATTTTATATTTTTAAATCATATATTGTTTTGCATTCTTTGTTATGTAAAACACATTGAGCTGCACTTGTATGAAATGTGCTATAAAAATAAATTCTATTATTATGATTATATCATTAACCTTTCTTGAGCCGCCTCATCATCAGTCATCCATTTTATTTCATAGAATAATCACCCTATCAGAGAATTTAAGAGTGTCTTAGGAGATTTAACAGAGTTAGCACTGGTGGTTCTAGTAGGGAGAGGCCAGATTCACTCGGGATCCACCCTGTGGACACGACTGCCCTATCAGGACTCATGTGTAATTTATGATCAACTGGTGGGGTCCATACGTGCCTCTAGGCGTCCATCTGTCAGCCAAGAACCAACAGTGGAGATGGAAAAATAACTTAATTATCTGGCCAAACAACCTAATTCTTTCTAGTTTGGTCCAGTCCACACATTCCCCAAGGCAGCGTAGGATGGAAAACGCGATATTTCATACGGCCCGCCGTGATGTCAATTCTGCATACCAAGAGCAGGGTACATGTAATGTGTTTTTTAGACCCTGGAATTATCGGTGAGCTGACAATAACGTTGCTTTATTGCATGAAGGCTCCAGATGCCCCTTTGCTCTCGCCCGCTCCCCCACTTCAGAGTTAGCGGCGGGATGGGTCAATAAATTGTTAAGCAAGAACTCATGTGAGCGATTAGATTTGACAGCTGCGTCTAAGGATATAAACACACCAGTCACCCTCAAGCATAGAACCCCCCCCCCCCGACCCCCACCACCCTTACCGCCCCCGCGTGCTTTCTCTACGGGCCCAGTTCATCCCGCTGTCGAGCCAAGTCAGGAGCTTGACTCTGGTCCTCTTAAGATCCCTGCTCCCATTGGAAGAGATCCCATAGGTATGTGTTTTGGAGAAGCTAGTGGGATGAGTGAGATGGATACCAGCCTTCCAGGTTTGTTAACCTTCACCAAATAGCTTACATTTAAAAATAAACTGCGCTGATCTGAGGGAATAGAATGCCATGCCATATACATGCAAAAAAAAAAGGCATCATTTAAAATATTGACAAAAGTAGGGTTAACGACACAGAATAGCAAATACTGGTGCAGTGATACAAAATATTTAGTTTGGTATTTAAACGTAGTACCTGTCAATACCATTGCTCTGATACACAATGTATACAAATACCACAAAGCCAAAATTGATTGATTACTAGTTACTGACTAATTTGGACAATTTGTCAATTCGGACTGAATTGGGCAACCACTATATACCCCCCCCCCCCCCCCAGCAGACTCCAAGCAGAATGGCGACGCAGCATCTGCGGCCCTGGCAAACGAGGACTGCCCCACCATCGACCAGGTGCTGAGCCCAGACGAGAGAAGCCCCGCCGGGCGAGGGGGGAGCGGAGTTACCCGGGAACGCTACCAGCAGGACCGCGCCTGCTTCCTGCTCAACACCCGGGAATTCCGCGCCACAGATGGGAATGTGCGGAAAGGTACGTTTGGCCGCAGGGGGGGCAAAGGCGTAAACACACACCCCCGCTTATGTAAATAGAAACCCTGAAGATGTTAGGCACGTGGGCCCACATGGATCAGCCTCCACCCCACCACGATAGACGGCACACACTGATTGTGGAAACAAGATCATAAACGGAATTTTGTCTTGCAACATAAAAATTTAAAGACATTCCCAATAATATAAGGAAGTCCAGACAGATCACATGATAGAGATGTGAACACACACACACACACAGTCTCACACACACACACACACACACACACACACGCTGAACTCAACTCAGCTCCTCTCTGCTCTGTATTCCGTCACATTCATGCTGTCAATGTATCCATCACAACTTGGGGAACATGTTTGATTTTCCTCGTGTCAGAGTTGTCTGTCTCTTTACTTCTCCCTGTCTTTCTTTCTCTTTCTCACTGCCTTAAGCTGTCGTTGTGTCCTATTTCCTCATGCCTCCTTGGATTTATTTATGTGTCCCATAACCTCACATTCTCATAAAACAATCTCTCTCTCTCTCTCTCTCTCTCTCTCTCTCTCTCTCTCTCTCTCTCTCTCTCTCTCTCTCTCTCTCTCTCTCTCTCTCTCTCTCTCTCTCTCTCTCTCTCTCTTCATGTGTGTCTTCTGAAATCAAGACAGTTGACCATGCATTAATTTACTTCTCGTCAATTCTGTTCTCTCCCCCCCCCCCCCCCCCCCCTTCTCTCTGTTTCCCTCTCCCACCTCCCAACCTTTTTTTTTCTTCCATCGGGATCCACCCCTCCCCTTGTGCTGCCACCCCCCCCACCCCACCCCCCCCATCTTTAAATCCATACGCCTTATTCTTTCTCCTCTCCTCCATTGCGATGCACCTTACCCCTGCTGTTTTGGGCATCCTCTGTGTCTTCTCTTGCTAATACTGAAACCCACATACTTTGGAACCATTACTTTACAACCCCCCCCCACCACCTTAACCTATACCTGCACCCAACACTCCCTCAAACGTCTCCCACAACTCTCGGACCTCCTTGTTGCGGGTGACAAACTATAGAGGCAGCAGCCCTGGCCGCCACTCCATTCTCCCCTCTGACGGAGGATTGGTATAAGCTGGAGGGCTCCCTGCTACAGCAGGACCTCAATGCAAACTCCACTTCCTCCTGGATCAAACCATAGGCCACAAGAGGTAACACCAGAAAAGGTCCCACAGAGCCGACATTGAGCCCATTGGCCTATTAGCTTTGATCAGCTCCATTTTCTAGCGAACCGTTATTTAGGCTTTCATGACATCACGTAGCATGTTAACACTCCAACATTCCACTCAGAGACACACTGATACAGACACACTAATACACAAACACACACATACACACTTTGCATGACTGCACTTCACAGCTATACACTTCTGTGTTCATTGTGTTGTGTCTGTTACGTGATTTACACGTAAATCCTCCCTGAGCCATCCTAGAAGTTAATTCATATGTGGGGTGGATATGAAAATATGTAACAGCAGTAGGTGAACAACAATTTGAGCTAAGGTTGGGTAATCAATTTGGACTCTTAAGGTTGATAAACGCATTGGTTTGTGTACAGTATTTTCAAACCAGAACTTTTTTTGTGCGACAGGAACCTAACCTCAACTCAATACAGCACAATTGCATATAATAAACTGGCATTAACTGTTCAATTAACTGACCATCCATGGCATATCTAACATGTATTCACGCACTGATCTTTAATAAGATGACTAGTGTGTGTAGATGTACTTGAAGGTGAGTGTGCGTGTGTGTGTGTGTGTGTGTGTGTGTGTCAGCTAAGACATTTCTGCACAGTCCCAAAGAGTGTGTGGGTATAGTATACAAAAGAGTGTGTGGGTATAGTATACAAAAGAGTGTGTGGGTATAGTATACAAAAGAGTGTGTGGGTATAGTATACAAAAGAGTGTGTGTCGTGTATGGGTGACGGTTTATGTGTGCCGTATGTGCAGCGCAGTTGCAGTGAGGAACAGGCCAGTCGTCTCAAGGGAGTGGTGGTGGGGGGTGGTGGTGGGGGGGGGGGGGGGTTATGGTGGTGGTGTGTGTGTGTGTGTGTGTGTGTGTGTGTGTGTGGGGGGGGGGGTGCCGCCTGTCGGCGACTCTCGTGTTGTCTGACGTGTGTCTGTGTTGTTGTTGTCTTCCCCTTCAGGTTGTGTCATATCGCGCGTTTGTATGTGGGCCTCTTCATTCCTACACGTTACAATGTGTCCTTGGCCTCTCTCTTCCATGTCCGAGTGTTGTGTCGGTGTTGTGGTGTGCCGCTTTGGTTTGGTTCCCTTCCCGTGTCACTCTGTGTTGATCTCTCAACCCCAACGACCCCACGACCTGACCGAGAGCGCACATGGCCCCCGTAAAACACCTTTGCAAATCAGTCACCATCCTCTGATGCACTTTGAATACACAAAGCGATCAGGTTTTTTTGTATACACTCAAGGAGACTTAAAAGAAAACTTACCACACAAAGGCCTTTGACTGAGTGCACAACGAATTGTTCAAGGAGTGTAACAGAGATGCGTGCAAATACAGCAGGCCTGCATGGAGTTATTTTTCTGAAATACATATCATGTGGACGTGACAGTAAATGTGAGGCGGTACGCCGGTCATCTCTCACAAAGGTCAAAGTGTCGTTGAGGTCAGCAGAGCTTTTGAGGTTACAGGATAGTAGCTCAAAAGCATGCCACACTTCAAACCAAAAACATTTGTTCCTATTCAATGGCTCACCTCAGCTTTGTAAACGAGGCTCACTCAGGTCAAGTCAGCTAGACCACAGCACAGAAACGTTTCTTGAGATGCTGTTTTCACGCACCCCAAAAATGTTGTACGGTTAGTGTGGAACGTGTCTGAGCTACTATCCCCTACACCTCTTGCGGAGGGCTTTCAGTACCTGGTGTGGTTCCAAAGGCCGTTGCTTTTTATATTTGTACTTGGCCTGGTTTACGAGTCTAAAGCTGCACTCGGGGACTGAAATGCTAACGCACTGACTGACTCAGAAAGACAGACGCACTAACCACTGACTGACTCAGAAAGACAGACACACTAACCACTGACTGACTCAGAAAGACAGACGCACTAACCACTGACTTCATGGTGTCTACAGGTAAGCGAGACTTGACGAGTCATCCTCACCAGGAGGTTCCTGACCGGCCTCTCTTTCAGTTTCAACAGTTTTTTGTTTGTTTCTAGAATACCGCATTTTTGGTCCGCTGCAAAATTCCACCATTGAAACAAAACAGGAGTTCATTTTGAATTAAGGCACTGGAAGGGGTTAGGGCCACTGAATATTTCGACGGAGGGGATCCTACTCTGCTTTTTCACAGAGCTAATGGTTTGGCTTTTGGCACTTGGCTTTTAACCATTTGTTTGGGGGGACAAGTTAACATTTCTTTCTCGAGTCACCTAACATATCCCAACCATCAATGATTGCAGAGTAACCCTAAACAATATTTCCAGTGCTCAGCACAATCCAGTCTTAGAGATTGGATCTCCTATTTTGAGCCAAAGCATCTCACTGTTGGAAAGTCCTTTTTATGTTTCAAAGATGGATTTTATTGCTTCCTAAAAATTGTTACTGTGTGCTTCTGGCCAAGTTTCTTTTCCAGATATTTGCTTAAGAAGTCCTATTTTGTTAATAGTTGAGTCACTTCTCGATGATCTTGTCTATTTGACCTCAAAATGCAACATGCATGGTGAAGGTCAAACGGTCAATCATCTCTGACGGCCCACTCTATCAATCACAAACCTTTTTTCTCCTCTAGTTTCTTTCTTTCTTTCTTTCTTTCACTGTATTACATAATACATACTTGTACAGTACATAAAAGTGGTTACCTTTTTATTCTTTCATAAAAAATATGTTCATAGTTTTTAATTTGTTAAGTGATATTATATGTGTTGTGTTGTGTAGCATTTTGTATGTTTGTACGTGGTGTAAAAGTTTCTTTTTTACTGTGTTTTTTAATTCCTGTGGTGGTGTATTTTGTATCTTTATTTTGTTATTAATGTGTGTAGCTTCATCTTTTCTCCTTCCAGCCACACCAATACCTGCTATCCCACATAACAATGTGATGTTTTATTTGAAAGTTTGTTAGAAAATTATGTAAACGTTCTAACATACTTAGAATCAAAATAAAGGTAAATTATCATAAACATAGTTAGGTATGCAGATCAAAAAGAGAAACAGGCAGAAATAATTAGAATTCATTAAACTAACAAAGTTTCAGAAAAGTTGATTTCACGTTGTAGGTTTCCGTGTAGTATTTAAAAAAAACTTTCTTTTGTCAAAGAACTGTCTTTTCGGTAAAGAAACAAATAAGTTATAATTTCGGCTAAAATAAGTATTTACCATTGGTTAAATAACAATACATGATGTTAAGCTCCAGTTTGAATGCCTGGTAAGTTGATGTATGTGGGTAACACTTGATGTCAATATCATGTTGCCATATCAAACCCATCTTTTTTGTGACATAACCATTTCCATAATGTTGTGTCTTTTACATAGTGTGAATGTTGTTTTTCAGTGGGTTTGTCACTTTTTCCACAATACTTTGCAATATTTGAACTCAGATTCTTTATCTAAAGGATTATTAGAGATTTAAACATAAATCAATTAGGGGGGGCAGGGTTCTGACATACATAACAAATGACGTCAATATTGTAAACAAAGGCTCTAGCAGGATAACGTACTTGGGCTGCTCATTGTGGCTTTTGTTAGAATACAGAAGAAATCAATAGATCTAATTATAGGTAACATGAACCCACCCTCTGTGATAGACTGGCGTCCTGTCCAGGGTGTACCCTGCCTTACGCCCTGTGTTGGCTGGGATAGGCTCCAGCCCCCCCGCGACCCTGTAAACCAGGATAAGCGGTAGAAGATGAGAGAGAGAGAGTGAGAGATGAACCCACCCTTATTGAACAAGCCATTCCTCTCGTGTGAGAATTTGAGGCCATGCCTTGTGGCCCATAGGGCAACATCTTGTGGCAGGCCCTACAGCTCCTTTATCTGTAATAGCATGATCACATGAGCAAGACCTCAGCTATCTAATTCAAATTCTTAAGTTAGTATGAATCTTGAATCACTCAGACCTCAGTGATATGGTCAGGCTGTGAGCATTCTGCTTCGTTTGGTAGGTTTTGTATTTCCCAGCTAAAAAGCCGGGACTAAATATTTGCATCCGTTTTTTCGTCTGTGTCTGTCTCTCCATCCACCCCCTTCTCCCCCTGTGATTAACACTCATTCTCCATGACATCCCCAGGCCGCCAGTGTGGTGTGAATGTAACTAAAGACTGACTGTAGGTACGTAGCTACACCGGCCCGTGTAAATTAAGTGTGATATTCGGTAGGCATTATGACACAGTCAAACGAGGTGACACAGAGATGGAATCATTTCCCCTGATAAGGAATCTCTGTGCGTTATCTAGATTTTTTGACTAATACTTCTATGACATTCAGTGTATTCATCTTAAAAGGTGAATGTCTAAGGAGGAAAGAGTAGAGCTAATTTAACATCAACCTGCAGAAACGTGGATTTTTGAACGTGACGAGGATGTTTGAACATTTAAAGCATCAGTAATGTTCTTCCAATCTGTCACACATGTGATACATGTTCTCCACCATTACAACCTCACCAATCACTGGAACAAACTCTTCATGTTTTGCATGCATACATGTTTTCATGTCAAAGGTGACAAGTGTTACCATGGTCTACTGGCCAGTAGGAAAGGACAGCAGCCCAGACTCTTCAGGTGCACAGGTCTCTCCTTTGGTCAGAACACATTTAAAATAAGAGGCTACATGGGACAGGGAATCCCATTAACCAGGTGCCGGGCTCAAGTTATCACCTCTCGCACACACCAGACCTGAACTCAAGGAGCAGTTGGCAAATAAGTAACAAGTGCATTGATGACAGATAGTGGTATAGTTATCTCTCTGCAATATGATTACTTTGCACTTAAATGTCTACTTTTGGATCATAATCTGTCTCTAGCAATGTGGTATCTCACAACACACTTGTTTTCAGCTGAAAATGTCTACGCTGCCTTTAAACCGAAAAGACAGCTCTGACAACTCGACAGCTCCGACAAATACATAGTATTTTTTAGTTCTTTAGTTTTACATAGAGTAAAAATCTAAAGTCTATAGAGTATTAGTATTATGAATTTCTTATTGCTTGAATGCAACTCTAAAATACCTCAGATCCTTAGTTATATTGTTGTGATTTCCATACAGTAGCTACTAGCTGGTAGCCAGTCTAAGTTAATGGCAGAGAACTCGGTTCTTAATTTTCTGTGAGTCTCTCTCTTGAAGTGTATTGTAGCTTTTTTTTTTTTTTAATTTTATTTCTCAAATAAAAATTGCTTATTGGGTCTTTTGGCGTGGGTTGTGTACAGAACACTACGATGAAACAGTAGAAATTCATCATTAATATTTCACCAAGTTGCCTCCGTACTAATACACTTCTCCAACCAATCAAAATAAAAAAAGAATGAATTTTATTTATGGACAACTTAGCTGAGGTTAAATGCAAAAGAGCTGGTCCTTCTGCGTTTAAACATTGCCACAGTGCCGTTCGTGTTTGCTCCATTGCAGCAAGAAGGTACATAGGGCGTCACAGCAATGGGTGCAATTATTTGTGGTGTGCCTGTGATTGAGGCCTCATGGTGGTTGGTGTTTCACATTCTAGAACATTCTAAGGCCTGACGAAGATTCGAACGTTAAACCTACAATGCATATCTGATTGTCAAGTTGCCACGGAACCCCAACCATTATGAGTTCTCCAGCCATCGTTACTGCCTACCAATGGTGGGTTCTACCGAACGCAAAACAGCCCACTGGTAGCACAACTTTCAGGGGGAGCTCGATGTTTGCATGTTTGGCCTGTGTTGTCCATGGAAATACAGAGGGAACGACACACAGGTGTGACGTGTGCAAACCATGAGGCCATTAGTACAGCCTTCTTTGTGTTCCGTAAGGCACTGAGGCTTTGTTCATGTTCCTATTGAGGACAACCAAAATAAATGACCAAAGTAATGTCTGGGCCAAGAGCCCTGTCGGCACCAGTCTTCCCCTCTGTAAACCAGATGTCACCTGATCGTCATCGCAGGACGTAGTTTGCGAGGCAGGGAGAAGGAAGCCATATTAAACGTGGATGGGAGGCCATTGCCAAGCAGGCCATATGAATGTTGTCAGGAGTTTAAAATGAGCTATGCCACAACGGAGATTTATTTGAACTTTGTTTTAAATTGAACAACATTGGTCATAATTAAGATGTAGTGTAATGAGGGCACTTTCCTACGATAACTGTAACCACATAAAACCTCAACCTAGAATATATTTTGAAATTAAAGTAGATATTGGGGCTGATTTATCTCCACGAGAACTTCATATGGACCGCAGTTTTCTTGATGTACCTACGCTTTGTGTTTTGGTGTATTTGGTGTCTAAAGCTAATATGTTACTGTATTTTTTTTTACAAACACGGTTGTCTAAAACACCTGATCATGAACTTATCAGACTTCAAAAACAAAAAATTGGGTGATTTTTTCAACTGATCTCTGTGTTAAAAATGTTTCATATTTAAGGAACGTAGGTTTTCTGAACAAAAGACATAAATCATAACTCGCATTTTCTTGTTTTGTCCTGTCCTGTCTTGTCTCTGTGTCTGTCCTTGTCTGTCTTTTATATATCTCTTCATATTTTATTTCATCGTTTCAATTCTATTCAAAATTTTTACTTTTTTATTGTACCCTTATACATACCTTTGCCTAATGTCACTTGAAACCTAATTTTCCTATTTCAATTACATGCAAACCTTCATTTAACATTCCAAAATCCACCACATATATGTTCAATTCTTATGGTTATAAAATATGTATTACCATTTAAACTTTTTGATCTGTTTATTTAAAATCATAAAAAAAATATATATCCATAACCAAACTTAACATAACTCAATTAAATGTCCCAATCAAAAATAATTTGATGGCTGTTCTATCCAAAAGCAACAGGCTATGAAAAATCTCGTAGCTTGAGTAACATATCAGGAATGGCTGGGTCATCCTTACGCCTAGCCCCCCTAACAAGCCCCCCCTTTGAGGCCTACGAGACGCCCGGAACGCTACGTCGCTGCCGCTCCCCAATCCCCTCCATTTTGTAGTGGCATAAAGGTTCACTTAAAAAAAAAGATAATAAAATAACGGAGAAACTGTGGACAGAATGCACTCGTGCCTGGACTGGGGTTGGGCACTGTAAAACATACAGCAATAAGGTTATTGATCTTGAATCGGGAAACGTGTCGTCTCCTCTTACTAATGCAATGTTTTGAGATGCATGCATGGCATAAGAGATGGGGAAAATAAAAAGACTAATTTTAAAAATTAGAAAAAACTACAACTACTATGTTTGAACTTGGTAGTTTAGAAACTACAAAAGTAAAGCAAAGTGCAAATGCACAGTTTCATTTTGAAGTTTAGAATATGTCGAGTAGCATACCTGTTTGTGCTTTATGAAAAAAAGAATTCATTTTGCTGCCCAGAAAACTAGACAACAGTCTTTTCTGCTTTCTTGACCAAACAACAATGAATTCACCTTACTGCCCAGGAAAAAGCACCACTGATCCACTGCTGTGCTTTCTTGATCAATAACATCAGTTTACAGTAGTATACTGCCTAGAAAAATAGCAGAAAACAAATTATCTATGTAACCAAAGAAAAGCATATTTAAAAAATGAATGAGTAATTATGTCTACTTAATTGGTTACTTAAATAGTAATGTAGATACATTTTTGGTTGTCATTACATTAACTACTTTAAACACTTAATTGTATACCAATGTCGAATCATGGAGCACTTGTGTTCACTTTAAGAAATATATAAAAATGCAAAGTCAAGTGTAAACAACACCATTGGCTCTTATGCACCCATTCATCTAATTTCTGGAGGAGTGAAACCAGACAGAACTTCATGACTATGCGAAACTCTTGTGGATGAAGCTGTTTCAATCACAAGGATTTCTTTCAGAAATTCACAAACATAACGACTGCACATCACATATGAGGGCCATGCATAATGGCTTGGAGCGTGACCTACAGAATGAACAAAATACACAATATTTCTGGATATTATTTATTAATATTTAATATACACAATAGAGTATCTATAAAATAAGACAGATTTAATATCATAAATGTATCAACTTCGGATATGTTTAACTGTTTATTGCAATAACATGGTTATACAGTGAAAGTTGGCGTCAAGAGTCTGTTGCTCTGAATTACTTTCCCATGTTAACTAGAATATGATCATTGGCAAAAATAGGCAGTTACCTCAAAATCTGAGCTTATAGTATAGTACTTAAAGTAAGCCAATCAATATTTTGTAGGGTCTAGGGTGGACTTAAAAAAAATGCAATAAAGAAATTATACCAATTATCTCTAAATCTTCATTAAATATTGAACGATTTAGAAGCTAATAGTACTCAAAGTAGGTGAATAAATATGTATAGGTTTAGGGTAGTCTTTAAAAAAAGCAATAAAGAAAATAATTAAAGACAAAACATGAAGAAATTTTAAGAAAATAATATGTTTGAAAAATTTGAAGTTTTGCCCATCCCAATCCGTGTATCCTTCGTTCTTTTTTAATTAAATTCAGAATCCAAAATCAGAAAATGAAAAAACGATTTCTTGTGTCGTTATTCATTTTTGAATCCCAAACCAAAAAACAAATAACGGTTCGCTTTTCGAATTTTCGATTTTATGCTCAGATCAAAAATAGGAAATGAAAAAAACTAACTCGATTTTGATAGTTTGATTTGATCTATTTGTGTGACCCGGTAGTAGAAGTTGCAGCTGTCATGTAAGTCAAGTGTCAGCTTTTGCGAAATAGGCCGGTATAATTATTTTCTTGGAGAAGGAGGAGACGTCTTTTGGAAATGTATGATGCCATATCAAAAAGCTGGCTATCTAGCTACTTCCTTACTTAGCTACATCGTTTTTTTTTTAGGAGAATGCAGGCTCATTCTCCATTCGATACTACCGATAATTAAGACAGCAGTCGCCTCATCTGACCCTCAAAATAAACATTTAACTCAGTAAATTATCTAATGTTAGATAGCTTACTTTTTTGGGGTTGCTGTGTAATGTTACAAGGATGTAGCCGATATATTACGTTTGGACATTTGATTAACGACATGCAAATAGCTATGAAACGCCAATGTCATTATTAGCTCAAACCAATATTTAGTAAACTACATTTTAAACACTATTACCATTGTGCAATGCTTACATTTCTATACAGTTTTTCCATACATATTGTAAAGTTTGGAAGAGAATGGGTAAGCACAATGAATTGTGGGATAACCTCTCCGCTCAAGGGTTGCTTTTTGTTGACTCAGGAGGGAGGGAGTAAAATCGAGGGATTGAGGAAATGTAGAGTCTCCCTTCCCTTGCTAATAACGTAATGTACCTGCCCTCCGGCTGGTCGCCATTTTCCATTCTGGGACTGGGGATTCCCCCCTCCAATGAAGGGAAGGGGACGTGAGGAAGCAAGGCTTTAGAATTAATTGGGATGTCGCCTGGGTGTTTCAACCAATGACACAGTACCTTCCGGGTCACACAAATAGAACAATTCAAACTATCAAAATCGAGTTAGTTATTTTCATTTCCTATTTTTGATCTGCGCATGAAATCGAAAATACGAAAAAAAAAAAAAAAAAAAGGAATAACGACATAACAAATCGTTTTTTCATTTTCTGATTTGGGATTCTGAATTGAATATAAAAAGAACGGATACACGGATTCACCCCCCTTCCTGGACAGCCACCCTCATATATTCTAAATATGATATAAGAAAGGAAGAAAAAAAAATAAAATCAGTTCATACATACTCATATATCCAATATACATGCAATATTACATTAATGTTGGAACCATACTGTGCACGTACATATGTAAATATGCAAATATATTTTTTATCTAGAAAGTGCACAGATAATAGACAATTACCTGTTTTCTTCATTTTAGATGTCCACAATCTAAATGTATTAATTGTACTACAATGACATGAGCCATTTGTCTTGTTCTTGGTAAAGATGTTGTCTTACACAGGTATAGATTTGGATGTTGTAGATGTTATTTTCAAGTTTTGTAATACCAAGATCGTTTTCTATTTCCTTTGATTGTCGCAATGTGTATTGTGAAATGGATGTTCTGTACCACTGAGTGTTAAAACAACTATTTGTCATCAAAGGTTTGAATAGAAACATGAAAATCCTCAAAACATAGTAAACACTTTCCCTTTTAAAACTATTGCTTAAAATGACTTCCCCAAGTAGGAAGATATAGCCCAAACTCCAAATTGACTAGAAAGGTTGTTTTTCTTCTTAAAATCCATGTGCTTCCATGCTTCCACAATGTAGATTAGGTGATTAACAGTAAGTGACTTGAGAAGGTAATTGAACCTCACTTACCTTGAGTGTAGCACACACATACACACATGCAGATACTGTGGCTGGATGCTTTTCAAACAGATATGCGGAATCTTGTAATTGGTCGGTAGCAGTTTAATATGTTTGGCAGCAACAGTACATTTTCAGGAAAAATAAAAACCTTTGTTTTGTCCATCTAAATTGCAGTGCAATTCAATGCTGCAATTGAACGTTTCCTTTAAAATAAAGATGAATTTAAATTGGTTATTGTTCACTGTAGAAATCATATATTCTTATATAAAGCAATTTAGCCTTTTCCATTTGTGAACATAGGAAACTGTGTGTTCATATGAATAAGTTAATACATTAAAGGTATAGTAATGTATATACTTTGTTTCTGTAGAGAACGGAAGCTTATACACCATTGCTACATTTAATACTAAAACACTTAAGACACTCTGAAATAAAATTGTTTGAAATAAACAAAGAAATAAATGTTGAAAGTGCCTCTATGAGGCTAATACTGCAGGCTGCGATGTCCATTTAGGAACCCATTCAAGCAAGCTAGATTTAACTAGCTACACACAAAGTAATGCTTGATAGGAAAATGGTTATAATTAATTATGTACATATCTGTATCTACACATGTGAATATATTAAAATCCCCTGAAATATTTATATTTTTCATGCATACTTTGTCATTCAGGGAGATTTACTATCTGTTCTAAAAATATTATACATGACTTCCCATGCTGTGGTTATGTGGTGATGAAGGGTGGTCCAATAATGTGTATGAACCAACTCAAAGTAAGTGGGTGTGCCGTTCATGCTTGACAGGTTTTGCGATTACTGGGATGCACTATATTTGACCTCATCCTGTATTCTTGAATCTATTTTTCATAACAATTATTAATTATCTATATTTAGGTGCATGCTTTCAAATACACTGATTTGTTATGGTCTGATAACAGAATTTATTGGTATATATTGTGTGTTTAAAAAAGGTATGCACCCACAGAGGAATAACTTAAGGCTGAAACTGTTGGACAGTACATGTAGCCCTTGATGCATTTTTTCAATAGATTTTCATACTTCATACTACACACACTCACTATGACTTTTCAGAGGAGGAAAGAGTACTGGCACATCCTTTAACTACGTTTAAGTACTTGGACACGGGCTTAAAGCATGTAACCTTTTACTAAAAGATGGATTACTAGCCTATTCATATTCTGTAAGCTTTTACACAAGTAGAATCATATTTTTTTTCTTCAATTGACCTTTTCTAAGTGATACACATTATGCCTATAGATTGTAATGTTCTATATTGCTTTGGTTAAGCAGCATCGAACGGAAAATACTCAAACAAGTAAATCTGCAAGCATATGCATAGTAATAGACTTATCAAACATTCCATAGCAATATTTAAAACGAGCCAAAGTATTGCAGGGACCCTAGAGGGTGTGTTCCGCTCGGCAGAAAATAAGTTCTGTTACAGTGGCCATTGACAGACGAAGAGGCAGATCAAACGAAGAGCAGTTGGGAGGAGATGGAGTTGTAGAACCAGGAAAAAGGATTCTATTCAAACAATACTGGGTCCATATACAGCATGTTCAATTCTGTTCAATTACAGCTGCTTGATTTGCCAATCGGCAATACATAGTCTCTGTAGGAGCAAGATGTTTTTCAATGACTGCCAGAACATCTGTGAAAGTGTGATGTCTTTTCATATTATCATATCTGCTTTTAAATACATAATGCATGGCTTGCAGGGGTGATATGCTGTGGAGTTATTATGAATACTGCATCTCTGATACTACATCTAAAGGTCAATATTATTTAGGAGGACTTTGCTGTGTTTCCATAAAAATGTACAGTGTGTTTGTATGTCTTTTAGCTGTGGTGATGTAGTCTATTCCATGTCTCCCTGTAACACTCACTCACACTCTCAATTACATGCTCACCCAGAAACACACACACACACATATACAGATCATGCAAAACATGTTTAATTTCCTGTATTTTAATAAGTAATTTAATGGTTTAATTTAGATATATGTAGAATGGAGAGACAATGGAGTGCTTGATGCTGGGCGATTGGTTGGCTGATTGTCTACTTTCTTAATGGAATCTGATGTGTGACAAATCAGAAAACCTTTTTCAATGTTGCATTGGTACAGCCAAAACGTTTTTTGTTCAGTCCTACTGGGAATGCTGTGTGTAGGGAGAAGCTAGTTGTACCAGCATTCCACTTTGAGTTTAAGTAAAAAATGTGTGCATTTCATTTTTTCATGCACAGTTAACCAGCAGAGATCAGGTAACGCTAATATCATTCCCAATTGTCAATGCTTCATTGAATAAAATTGAACTTTTATGCTTAAAAAGTTGACCATTTAATAGGTAGGCCTATCTATTTCAGTAGATAATCAATGTATATGCCAACTGTGAGTTAGAATAAAGGTTAGTCTTTGCGTAATATTTGCCGTAGTAAATACACATGACCAATGAATGAATTATATCTGTCTAAGTCTAATATAAGTAAAGCGTATAATAAGTTAAGAGAAGTGTAAAATAAATACTTTTAGTCTTTATTATGAAGTTTATTTGATTTGATTTTTCCAGCAAATCCAATATTAATAGTTTGTTGTTCTTGTCTTTACAGTGTTAAGTTTCTAGCGTTCGCCTTTTCTTTGAAGAAGACATTCTGAGTCAGTTACCGGTAATCACAAATTAGCGGCGGGAGCCACATAAGCAAGATGTGTGATATGGATGAACAGTTTAAGGAAACCATTGTTGTGAGAAAGAGAGAGTTTGGAGGGTAATCATGAAAACACGTGTGGTATAGATCCTCACGTTGTTACCAAAGCAGTCTCTTGGACACTCCGGACACTATTTTTGACTACCGCCTGACTGACCATTTCTAATGAACTGACCGAGCATTGCACTGACACACTTTGGAGAGAATGGACTCCTGAAATCACATTCCAGATGACATATGCACTTATGTTCACCACATTGTATAATGACCAAGTACTAACTTCAGTCCTGATCAACTGAGCAACGCGAAGAGTTTGTGAATAATCCCTCACCCTCACAGTGGACCGATCAAACTAACTATGTAGCATCTCTGCTAACACACTGTAGCATTCTGTTGGCCGGGAATCAACTTAACTTTTGTCCATCAATAGTTTGATCATAGTGGACTAGTGCACTTAATATTTTTGATGTCATTCTCCTGTTGTGTTCCTTGACGGAAAAGAAACAATATATCGGCTACATGAGAGACAAAGAGTCTGTTTTTTTCGACTTTCGACATTCCAAAACAGTGTCTGCAGAAAACACAAACCTTTAAAGAAGGCAACGACAGCGAGAAGATTCAGATACAGATGCTTCGTTCGAGATCTACTGGAGAGTGTCTGTTTTCTTACATCTTACAGGAGTTCACGACAGAAGTCACACGTACCGTCAAACGTTCCAAGTCTTCCATTCAATTCCCTTCAGATTCAGACACCACGTCCCCCCCCCCCCCCCCCCCCCCCCCCCCCCCCCCCCCCCCCCCCCCCCCCCCCCCCCCCCCACTCCCCACTCCCCGAGGTTGTCAACGCAAACAGGCACAACGATGACCAAAACAAGCACATGTAGCATTGACAACGCCCCTCCGAGATACGTAGATTTAGATACGCAGAAAAGAGATGCCTACGAGAAACTGCCGCATTAAACCCGTCCTCTCTGTCTCTCATGTAATCACGTGTACTTACTCGGAAATCCTTGGGTTTACCAAAGGTTCAGTGCATGCACTTGCTGAACGACCTTCCCAGAAAGAAATGTAGTTGGGTGAATATTCCATTTTGGGCAAAGTGTAAACTCTTCCTGATAGCTGCCATCACATACGTTTGGTCAATAGTAAGTACATCCTTTCTTTCAGCTGTAACAAAGGTGAACACAGAGTACTTTTAACTCTTTGCCTTCAGAACCCTCCCCCCGGTGCACATGTGCAGAAAAAACAACTGCCATTTACAGTCTGACTGACAGACGGCTCACATCAATCATGAGCACGACACAGATGGACCGATGGAGTCAAAGAGGACGTCCGTGAGGCGATTTGCAGGGTTTTCAACAAGGAGTATCGGCCTACCGAAATGACAGTGCATTGGACGCCTCTTCAAGCACACCTTTGGAGTCAGATCAAATCGGATCACCAGTAGCAGGCCAGCTATCTGTTGAGATATTCCCAGGGGCCGATTTGGCAAATAGCAACCATGGCACAAAGGCCCACGCTGCCAATCCGGCACCAACGACCCCCTGACATATACTGCCCCATCTCTCTCTTGTTTCCCTTGCTGCCAATGACTGCCAAAGTCTAGCCTGCGACAAGATGAGGATGGTTCTCCAAGGGGGTCCCATGAGTGAAAGAAAACCATGGCAAAATGGACCATGAAAAGTTAGAAGAAGAAAAAGTGGGGAAGTGTACAAAGAGAACAAATCTATATTTTGATAACAAATCAACTATCCATGGCTTCAAAGGAAGTGCAACCGCAGCAGATAGGGGATAAAATTGAAGTGAAAATTGGTTGCGAAAATCATGTTTGGCATTGGATATGTGGGGAAAAAAAGTGTTTCAGGTAGAGAGGGTGGAAGGTACAACTGTTTTTCCACTAGAATGTTTCTCATTCAAACAGAATAAGATTTTCTGGAAGATATTGAGCAATGGCCGACACAATTCTGTAAACGAAAGACATGGAGCTAAATGAGGAGGATGGAGGCTGAGATAAATGAAGAAGAAAAAAAGATAATGCATTTTTGTAACTTTGTTTACCAGCATGACTACTCTGCATGACTGTCTTATCTGCAAGCCCTTAGTTGAAGACAAGGGTGCTAGAGATTAAAAAAAGATATATATAAAATCAAAAAAAAAAAATGTTATATGCAATTAATGTTTAAAAAAAAAGATTATAATGAAAGAGAAGAGCTATATTTTGTTTTCGAAGGTAAAAAAAATGTGAATACTGAAACATATATGTTTGCAAAATACACCCTGAACTGTGTTTGTTTGATGAAATCTCTCTGCTACTACTGGCCCACATTCTACTACCGATCCATTCCAATGTTTTAAACCTCCAACATTGCTGTTTAATTCATTGCCATTCATTTACTATCTGTCTACAATAGAGGTTTGATGCCAACCGTTGTATTGAGATAGATAATTGAAGGGATCACTTGACTCTTTACAGTGTGACGGGACCAGACCCCTTGCAATCAATTGTGAATTACATTTCCCCCCACCATTGTACCATTTGCACAAGAATCGTAGCAGACATTTTAAAACAAATGCTCTCCATACTGTTTGTTTGACTGGTTTATACATTACAAATGCACAAAGTTAGCTTTTTCCTTTGGCAATAATATACAAGAGTTGTCATATGATTGTAGCAGGGCAAATAGATATACTCAATGGCTGTATTCATTGCTTAATTGTATAGGATTTGTAAGGTTGCTATTGGATGTCTAATGGCAGAGTGTTTCTGGGATGGGCAGTCCTCTTCTATTAGACCTAAGCACAGAGGCAGAATAATAAGAGGTTACTCTATTCAGTTAACAGACAGAGAACTGATCACCACGGATAAAGTATTGGTCACTTAGTCCAGAGAGATTTCAAGTGTGCATGGAACCTACTGCCATTCCAAAGTTTGTGTCTTTTCTCAAGGACTCAGGTGTGCTGATGGTGCGTGTGGATATAGGTTTGCTATTTTTCTTACATAATAAAGTCTAGTATAGCGATTATGTGAACACCTCACAGTGATGTGTAAACGCATGCATTATGGCTGGATTGTGGATCTCCTGAGGGGGACACAGTCCCGCCATATCCCCAATCTCCTTTTGTTGTTTGTCATGAATCGAGTCCCGATATTATGAACACTGTGCCCGTGTCGTAGAGCAGCGACGTCTTCCTTGGAGAGACAAACTGAACACTACTCACACTCGCAGTGTCAGCATGAGTGTGTAGAGATAGCTCGTCTTTGTTGTCAAGTGGTCAGGTCTTTGCATCTGTTCATACCCATAGAATACAGCTGGCTCCTTGGCAGCTCACCACAGCACAAAGTCATGCTAGCACACTCGCTGAAGACCCAGAGCTTCCAATCTGATGTCATTGAAGTACTTTAAATGGAGAAAGAGAGGAAGAGGGTGAGTTTGGGAGACGCCAGTGGCCACTGAACAGGAAGTGGGATAGCGAAGGAAGTAACTATGATTACAAACTGCCCCACCTGTAGAGCAGGAAGGGTTAGGAGTGTAATGCCCTTAGTTGGTGGTTAATGCTAGGTGGTTTTGGACCTGGCTGGACCAGAATAAGCTCAGGCAGCTTAAGAGTGGGCCTCTGTTCACACCTTGTCAAGCTGGTAGACTAGATTCAATGGCATGGAATAACCTTAACTCAAACTCTTACTCAAAGGGTATTCCTTCTTTTCATTGGTCATAGACTGGTTTTACAGGGTCCGCAACTTTTATCTACTTGCAAAAATGGTCTGTGCAATTTCTCCCCAATTCTTTCCAATTTCCCCATATTAGAAGGCATTAAACTACTAAGACTCTGAGGATTCAAAATGAGAAGTTGATGAATAGTTCAGATGCCAACTCCCAGCAATGGTGAATGCCCCCCAAAAAACGCTGTACTTCACCCAGGAATCTAATAAGAATATTTCCAGACTGATTGTTTTCTTTCTCTATATTTCATTTTTTTTTGCTTTTCACATATAACTGCCAATGCCACAGCAAAACGATGTCCTTCCTTTTCTATTGCTTAAAACTGCCGTTTGATTTAGTCATGTTGAACAGAGAGAGTGGCAATGTCACAGTTCTAAGTCTGTTTTATTGTCAAACCATTACATGAAGGGATGCACTTTGGCACCGTAACACTGACACAAGCTAACAAGGGTCAGCTAAACTGGGCATCTATGGTATGTCCCCGTATATCACAGTGTTATGTATTTCTAACTGTGTCTGACATAGTAGGCTTCACAAACCCTGTTTACACTGTTAACACATTTACTTTATGTGCCTAATGTTCAAAGTCCAACATTCATTGATTCAACGTTTGATTGTGATTTTGTTAGAATTAAAGATATGCAATCTGCACTTGGAGTCTTTATGTTTGTATAGGCACATCATTTCATCACCATACATGGAAGATGATTACAATCACATGGAGTGAGTTCATAGTCTAACTTAGTAATTGCATTACTGCACCAAATGTGTGACTGTGTGAATGGAATAAAAGTTTGTTATTTTCAATATAATCCCCTATCATTTGGGAAGGATAAAGTACATGACCCCAGTACTTTAGTAACTGCTATTTATATTATGTAAATCAGAATCAGAAGTCACAATAAAATGCTCACTGCATGTTTATGATAACAACGCATTCTCCCTAACATTCCAAAGACTACATACACATGCATTGTATGTATATTTTCACATGTTAAAACAGTGTCAAAATACATCATAAAACAGACTTAGGTACTATTCCATTGTACTACTGGGCAAAAGAGGTGGTCACTGGAGTATGTTGTTGAGACTTATGATGGATTTTATTTTTGAAATGTTGGAACACAAAGATTAATTCATCAAGAACTGTATAAAGTATATTTAAATGGAATGTTCATGAACTATCTTTTTATATTTTGAAAAAAATAGAAACATATCAACAAAGTGTCATAATTGAACATATTTCGACTATTGAGACTTAAAAATGTATGAATGTCAATGCAATCTAATGTGAACCGATCTCAATAGCAGCTTGAATGAAAAACAGATTAAGATGCTTTTTCAAAGACATTCAATTGCTTCAAATCATCGAAATGGACTTCAAATAAATGAAAAGGTGATATCAAGAGTTGAAATATTGTGTCCAATTTTTAATTTTCATCTGCTTGTTCCTGTGCACAATAAAATAACACACACCCCTCACCCCCCCCACCCACCCAGCCCCCCCCCCCGGCCCCACCTCCCCTCTGACGCGTTATTTAGCATGTTTTTCTAGTAGGCATACTTCTATTTTTAAATGATTTTTCAAGGAAGACTGACAGTCACGAACTGTACATGGAAGGGAGAAGACGACATATTTGATGTACTGGTCTGCGTATGCCGCA
This sequence comes from Aplochiton taeniatus, assembly GCA_017639675.1. NCBI lineage: Eukaryota > Metazoa > Chordata > Actinopteri > Galaxiiformes > Galaxiidae > Aplochiton > Aplochiton taeniatus. The sequence goes on from CM030187.1 coordinate 5,170,819, forward strand.
GTTTCTAGTTTTCGTCAATTTCCTTGAACCTTTAATCAGTGGATTACCTACAGTAACCTACAACATAAGATGTTATAATGTTATAGTAAGGAAGTCATGTACACCCCTATATTCAGCAGTTGGCTATTGTCATTGAAAGCAAAGACGCTCACATAGAACTAAGCATTGCATTTAAGCTATGAAAGGTTGCCACAGAAACTCAATAGAATTCATTAAATGTTATAGTAATTAATAAAGGCAGTTAACAATCTATTCTAACTAAGTATATTATGAAAATTCTTTCTGATAAAATGCCAAGTTGCAAATAAATATGTCATGAGTATATTCCGTTTTTTGTATCCAAAGGAAGCCCTGAGTAAATGTCGGCGTAGGCTCTTTCCCTCCAGCCCTTTAGCCTCAGTGCCAACACACCACCCCCCTCAGGTGGCGAGACAGGGTCCTGGTAATAGTCTCTGCATCGGTACACTCATGTAATCCAGTGATGGATTATACGCTACAAAAATATTTACTGGCTTCCTCCCGTTTGGCTTCTGGCTTGTTTTGTTATTTTTATCAAGCCTTTTGGAACAATACAAATAATATGTTTAAAAAGGTCCAGCCAGGTCAATATAAAAAACATCAGTATGTACTTTTTTCTATGATGCAGTCAATTAAGTGACACTTAAATCTGGTTCAATGTGGTCCAATTTACGACATTTTGAAGAGGTATTCATTGAGATTTCACAAATTATGTTTTAGAAGAACTACATAATAAACATTTACACAATCATATTTTACGTTCTGCCATCAATATCCAGTGCAAGCATTGCACTTATTCACTGATGTAGGATGTCTTGTTTGTTGATTATTTGAATTACATTCACAAAATACAATTTTGACATATAATGAGAGAACCATGTAGTTTTAATTCCTTGTCTAGATTGACCTATCTAATTATCACGTTGTTCTGTCTGAGAATTCAATTAGTATCTATATTACTGTATGGTCAACCAGCGGGCTTGTTTCAGCCTTTAGCCAACCATGCTTGTTATGGGAGGGTAACACCAAGGAGCAGTGTGGGGCAGAGGGGCTGACATTTGAGAGCTACGGTGAAGGTTGCCCTGGCTTAGAGCGAAAAGGGAGGGAAAGGACGCGGAGGGGTACACAGATTCAATTTCAACAGGACTGCATTCCTGAAGATCTCAAGATGGACAACATGAGACAGTGAGCACAGTGCAGGGTCGTGGATGTTCTACCAGTAGCCTGGTGTGTGTCCGACCTGGTGGCTGAGGTGAAAGTCGGTATTGGAGGGTGTCCAATGAGGAGGGAGGACAGCAACACAAAGACCTCGACCCAGGACAGAGAGACTAACGTACGGGAGGATAGAGGGGAAGACAGAAAAGTCCTGAAGAGACCTTGGAGACAGACAATGTGACCTTCCATTCGGACGGTAGTTTCTGGCAGCATCTGCTCTTCACTCAGTGAGTGATTTCCTTCTAGATCTGGCTTGGCTCACTGTTTTGAACTGTGCATGTCAAACCCTCAGACTAGCAATGAGGGGTGGTGCCCACTAATACCAGCCATTTCATGTTCCGAAAGTTCTGAGTGCCCTGGCGACCGATGTTCACAGTTTTTTGTATTCATTGTTGCTGGTAGTGGTATGCTACTTGTTGTCACACCTCTCTTTGGTCTCCTAGATACCGTATTTCTAATACAAGCAACTGTTGTTATGGTAAACACTGAGAGACTGCTGCTGCAGTAGCTCTTGTACAAAATGTATTCATACGCAAGGTCCTGTAGGTCCTATCTTTATCATATTATCTCCATGTGTCGTTACAACGTATGAGTAGCTTCTCATAAAGCCACTGAACTCCCAACCTGGTTTCAGACAGACCTCCACACTTGCGGCGCGTAGACAGGAGCGAGGCGCGGGACCGCTGGGCAAGGCACAAGAACGGGGATGGAGAGCGCGGACAAAAGGGCTGAGGGCGGAGATGGAGACGACCGCAGTGAAAGGGAGACGGACAAGCATCTGAAAAACGAGCTGAACAGCGAGGAGAAGGGCGCCAAAGAGGACAAAGTGGCCGAGAAGGAGAGCACGAGGGAAAGCCGGCGCTCCGGGTCGATGTGGAAGGGCGGCTGGGCGCTCAGTGAGAGGTTGGCCATCAACGTGTCCGGGATGCGCTACGAGACCCAGATTCGCACCCTGGCCCAGTTCCCCGACTCCATGCTGGGCGACCCGCGGCGCCGGCTGCGCTACTTCGACCCGCTGCGTAACGAGCTCTTCCTGGACCGCAACCGGGCCTGCTTCGACGCCATCTTGTATTTCTACCAGTCGGGCGGCCGGCTCCGCAGGCCCGCCAACGTGCCGCTAGACGTCTTCATGGACGAGCTGCTGTTCTACGAGCTGGGCGAGGACATCATGGCGCGTTTCAGAGAGGACGAGGGCTTCCCCAAAGAGGAGGAGACGCCGCTGCCGACCAACCAGTTCCAAAGGCAGCTGTGGATGCTGTTCGAGCACCCCGAGTCCTCGGGCGGCGCCCGAATCATCGCCATCATCAGCGTCATGGTCATCGTGGTGTCCATCCTCATATTCTGCCTGGAGACACTGCCCGACTTCAGGAACGAGAAAGAGTCCCGGGAGGTAAGGATCAGTCGGGGAGGTTGGGGAAGGAAGATGGTTTGGGCTATCGAGGAACATTCTCGGCATGGGCGATAGAGTCCGCTCAGCGAGGGAGGGTTCAGAGGTTGTCAGACGTGAGGTGAGTTTCCGGAAACAGGAAGGGAGGGTAAGGGCTCGTCTGGGGAAAGGTGAAGGTCACAAGCTTTGAAAGATGGAGGACAAGTATATTTAATTAACTTCCGTATCCCCTCGCAGGCAATTAGGGAGGTACAATCCTCACACGATGAGAGAGAAGCAGTGATGCCACTAACCGAATTAAATACATCCTCGACCAAATCTCACTTAATACCTGCTTAATATTTCATGGGATTGTTCTAAGATTCAAGGGTTTAGCGTGCGTAGCAGGGAAGACAGATGAAGGCCAGTGCGTTATAAAGACCCATTTCTGGCTCTGACGTCTCATCCATCTCTCTGTCAGTTCAAGTTAAAAGGGGGATTCGAATATTCAATGAATCAACATATGTGAAAATGTATGTTTGAATTCCGTCGAGCTGAGTCAAACACCAATCAAGTGCCTCTACTCCCCGAGGTTGACAATAGGATCCGTGCAATTCCATGTGTCAAATGGTAATACGATACAAGCTCCACCAGCTGTTAAGGTAAACGTTCTCTTGGGGATTGCTAGCCCACAGCGTAGTGGAGCAGAAAAAGTATCGACCGGTTGACAACTCATGGTTAAAGTGGTTGAGAAGTTAACCAGGGTAAGAGGTAGGGAGAGGCTGACCGTGTGATTATTTTAGTCGCCTGTAAAATTTGATCCCCTCGAATTGGGGTGAGGGGGCCAGGATGAAAGGGTAAAAGGGTGGGGATTGGGACTCAAATATAAGGAGGTAAAGTTAGAGCAAGCAAAAGCAAGCTGGGCCAGGGAAAGGTCACACAATGACTGAACAGAAGGCGAGCGTCTGATTCTGTTGAACCTCGGAAGCTAAGCCAGGAAGGTCTCGTCAAGATAAGCGGCCAATCTAGTGGCATGTTAACACATTCCTCCAGGACTGCTGCGCTGGGCTGTCGCGATCTTTGCACACGGGAGCCTGCCAGGAAACTGCTGTAGAATCCCCCCCCCATCCCCCCTCCCCTCCCCTTTTCAGTCAGCGGCAGGCCCAGTGAGGCGTGCGGACTATGTCGCGCGGCGACAGCACAGAGGGAGTTGGAGCGGCGACAGCGGTGGAGATGGACAGGGAATGAAGTGGCACGGCGCTCTCATGTTTCACTGGGGAGATCTGGAGGAGCTATCTATAGTCCCAGGACAGCCCTGACTGCACATCAACACATAGTGCCCAGCCTTATTAATAAGTGACGGATATGCTACTGGGAGAATTTAGGTTAGATCCAGCATATTGAATTGAACAGAATGGATAGTCTTTGAATATTTTTCAATCTCGAATCTAACCATATGTTCTTAAGGCTTTTGTTACCATACCCAGAGTATGGCAAGCAAAGAGACACTACACATGTGTACACTATACTTACTGACTTACAGGCAGTGACAAATTCACGGTCAGGTAAGAGATATTGTAACTCAAAGCCACACACGTCAGTGTCAAACCCTTTTCTGATCGTGCCAACAAACAAGATGGCTCCCTCCTGAGATGGCTCGACCTCTGGTCCTTTCTTGTAAATGCTTTTCCCTAGTTATCGAAAGGTCAATATTTCAGCACCCACTTACAAAGCAAGAATTCTAGTTACTTGACTCAACATTAAGTATTGGCTGCAAATTATTTAGCAGATGAAATTATTGATCTATCTCTAAAAGGGATGGAATGGGGGGGGGGGGGGGGGGGGGGGGGGGCGGAGTATGCCTGTCCTGCCTGTCAACCTTCGTACTGTGTGACGCTCGTTCTCACAGTATTCATGGACAAGCTGTACTGTAGCTTCCAAAGACTTCGACATATCTAGTGAATGCAGGCAATTGAAATTATTGTTCCACACCCCTCTCTGTCAGCATTCGAGTCCTCTAAGCATATCTTTGTTCAGTGTGCGATGCAAAGAGTGCAGAGACATTTTCAGAAGAATATGAAACATGGAAGCGATTCACGTCATATTTGAGAATCAGAGTTGATGTGAGGACGGTTGATGTCTGCACAGAATAAGAAGGAGTTGAAAGGACATGTCTTCATGTATACACTTTTATTTATACACTTGTTTATACACTCGTCCTGTTCGCAACAGAAACAGTAACTATCTGTTTGTATAATGCCAATTAGAAAAAAACGACTAAGCTTCAAATCATAGGTGTATATTTCCACCACATAGGTTAACCCGATCTCGTTGAGTTTCAAAATACTAGTAACAGATGCTCGTAGAAACTGTCAAATAAAGCAGAAAATGCAATTCCAAGTCAGGGATGTTCAGTGTACCTCACCAGCATTATCTCCTCTCCTTATTAGTGCCAAGCAGTCACTTCTGTGTCCTCTCCATTGCAGGAGTACTTCTACAGATACCACGCGCAAGCCAAGAACGTGTCCGAGAACATGCCCCTTCCCACCAGTGTTTTCATGGACCCCTTCTTCATCGTGGAGACCATTTGCATCTGCTGGTTTTCCTTTGAGCTCTTCATGCGCTTCATCTCGTCGCCCAGTAAGATACACTTCTTCAAGGATGTCATGAACATCATCGACTTCTCCGCCATCATGCCCTACTTCATCACGCTTGGCACGGAGTTGGCCAAGGACGAGGAGGCCACGCCCGGCATGTCCCTGGCCATCATCAGGGTCATCCGGCTGGTGAGGGTCTTCCGGATCTTCAAGCTGTCGCGCCACTCCAAGGGCCTCCAGATCCTGGGCCAGACGCTGAGGGCCAGCCTGCGGGAGCTGGCCCTCCTCATCTTCTTCCTTTTCATCGGCGTCATCCTCTTCTCCAGCGCCATCTACTTTGCCGAGGGCGACCACCCCAACACGGCTTTCGTCAGCATCCCGCACGCCTTCTGGTGGGCGGTGGTCACCATGACGACGGTGGGCTACGGCGACATGTACCCGGAGACCGTGTGGGGGAAGCTGGTGGGCTCCATGTGCGCCATCGCCGGCGTGCTCACCATCTCGCTGCCCGTGCCGGTCATCGTGTCCAACTTCAGCTACTTCTACCACCGCGAGACGGAGTGCGAGGACAGCACGGAGTACACGCACATCAAGACCTCGCTCTGGGAGGAGGAGGAGCCCGATGGGGAGGGGCCAGAGGAAGGGGATGGGGAGACGGAGGGGGATTACTACGCCATCGAGGGCATCTGCAACCCGTTGAATGGCACTTTGTTAGGGGGACTTTGTGCTGGACAGACTATGGTGTCCCGGGGGGCGAACATGTACCTGAGAGAACCGCTGGTGACTCAGGTGTAGCAAGGAGGAAGTTGGGATGTGTGTGTGTGTGTGGGGGGGGGGGGGGGGGGGCGAAAGAAGACTGAGAAACCGAGAAGGTGAAAGAGAGGGAAATGGCACAAGCAACGTGGTGTGAAATAAAAGACGTCAGAACAATACATCGCACATATCGCAGATACCGACTGAAGTCAACTATTCAAGGGTCAATAGAAAAAGAAGTGAAGTCGATAACACTAAACTCTTGGGTTCTTCTAAATGCTGGCACCTTTGACAGGCAACATCCCTGTGCATTTTTCTGTTGTTTTGCAAATCAGAGATACATTTGTTTATGTCACATCTGAAACATTTATAACTTGAGTGATATGTCGTTTTTCCAAGATTTGTAAATGATTAATCTGTCTAACTTGCGTTTGGATTTGAATGAACAGAGGATTTCAGTGCCTTGAAACTCTAATGTCTTAGTTATTTTTCTTTGCTAGAGATGAAATCAATGTCCTTCCTGTTGCCCTTAAATTAATTATGAAAGAGCACTTAGGCAACTGAGGCATGGTCCGAAGAACATGTTTGAGCAAAGTGTTAAAACAATTGTATCAATCAACCAAGCATGTTGAAATAATCTACAGGTTTTAAAACAACATAAGATTCTCAGCAGGAGCTCAGTGAGCAGGTTGCTGATACACTTAAATATATGGAGCTGTCAAGTTTACTTTTCTTAGTGCTGTCAAGTTGACATTTCCTTAGAGCTGATGTGTTTTGTAATGTGTTTTACAGCGCTATAGTATTACTTACTAAAAGAAAGGACTATCGTCTATTGTGTTGAAAAAGTAGACTAGTAGTAAAAGGGCTAAATTCATGTAACTATCGTTTTTAATAAAGATTCTATTTTATTAATTTTCCTAACACGTATTTGTTACTTAAATAATATGACAGGTTTAAACAGCAACTTAACCTTCAGTTACAGCCGTTTTAATGCCTCTGAACAGATTGTCCTGGGATTCAGATGTGGGAGCAAGTACAAGTACAGTGTTTTCACATCTACTGTAACTGTTGACTGCTTAAAGTGACTTAAGTTAGTGAGTATATTTTTTGAATTTGGTTTACGGTACTTTTGCATGAGCACCTAAGTTGTCCTGTCATCTTTTTTCAGCCTCCCATTGGGATACAAATCAGTGTGATGATAAGCACAGTGCATTGCTCATCAAATTAAGCGACCAATTGTAGTTACTGGCATTGTCCACGGTATCGGGGTAGTAAAGTCATGGCCATAAATACGGCTAACATTGCACTTTTTTCAAAACATACTAAATGTCTTCCAGACTAGAATTCACATTTTTAAATTTTTCACACATTTGGATTTCTTTGATTTGCAGTGATATACAACACCGAGAGTTGGCAAATTAACGAAAGGTTTGCTTAATAGACAAGATTATCCCCTAATGTTGTGCATGTAAAATTAAAAACACTTTTTTCAGCCAGTTTAAATACAAATAAGGGCCAAGTACCGCAATGACCATGGAGAAAATAGATAGAGCCAGAGAATTATCTGAGGAGGTTCGACAGAACATTTTAGCCAGGCAAGGACAATGTCACAAGGCTCCAATCTTTAGAATGCTTGATGTTCCTGCTCCCTTCATGGGTAATGTTATCAGGACCTAAAAGACCTGTGGCACTGTGGCAAACCTCTCTCTACATCAAATGCAGATAACAATTGTTCAAATGGTAAAAAAAGAGCATCTCAATTAGCTGCCATACAGTTTCAAGTTGGTCTTAAGGGTACAGTCCAAGGTTCAATAGTCACAGCTCACACCATCTCTTGCAAACTCAATGAAAGGGTGTTATATGGTTGGAGGTTTAAGAGGAATGCCCTGATAAAGGACATACCCAAGTTTGGCAACAGGGTTCGTAGATGAGGCCAAGTTAAAGCTTTCTGGTAATGCAATTGACTGTGAATATTTAGGACAACCCAATATAGCTATAGCATGTTCGGAAAATGTACGTAGCATTAGATTTTTTTACTTGAACTCGATGGCATTGACTTCATAGCTGCAGATTATTATGGCATTACTAATTTTGTCCACAAGGGAGCAATCCAAACACATTCTGTGCATCTTTAAACTCATTGGCTATTCCCCCAGCTATGCTGGGCTGTATAAGCAAAGTGGTGATATACCATCCAACACTCAGCTCGCACACTAAGCTATTTATGGTGTGTATGTTTCAACCAAGTCCTGTCCTGTTCGTCTGCTGCAAATGACAGTGCTTCTGATATTTAATAATCCAAATGCAGTAGTTTTGTTCCTTGATTTGATGTGTGTTTCCTCAATGTGTGTGTGCTCATTGCCAATTATATTTAAGGACAAACATGGTGATTCATTTTTATGTTTTATTATTTGCAATGTTTGTCATTGACTGAGGAATGTGGAAATAACTTTCATATCAATATCAACGTATCATGTACCAGTAAAAATAAACATGTATGTATTCTGCTTTGTACATAAAGATAAATGGCTATTGCACCAATAACAATTAGCTCTTAGTCATGGTTTCAAGACTTGTTTAAATATGAAAATATAAATAAGATAATAAATAATACGAATAAGAGGCTTGCACCATAAACCAAGGTAAAACACCCTGAAATTCATTCTATCAACAATAAATATTTTTAGATTCCCAGTCTTTTCTCTTAATCCCTTCAGAGTCATGCTTTAGTAGTCCTTTGGTAAGTGAGGATTGACCATTGCATTACGATGTATCCCCAGGAGGTCGCCTAAATCCAGGTTTACGTCCCCCCGATTATCTGAAAGGTGTTCCAATACATTCTCTGTCACACTTAACGGGACGAAGTTGCTCCTCATGGGTAGGAACTGAGTTAATGGAAGTCCATGTTGCCTGGTGGAGGGGTTCAAAGCAAGGGACACAGGAAGTCCATGGTGCAGGGAAACGAACCGTGTGTAGCCATCCGCTAGCAGGAGCTCTTTGAACCTGCACTCGGCTTCATCGTAGTGGATCTTAGAAAAGAATGAATGAATAAATCTAAAAAAGATACAGGAATATTTAACCGGTTTCAAAAATGCCTTTATATTAAGTCATGTTTTTCAAAAGTAGAGATAAATACTAAGACGGAAAAAAAAGATATGGCTTACAGTAGCCTATTTCAAGTAGGCCCATAGATTTGGTAGGTAGCTGTAATTTTACCTGTCCCCTCAAATTGCCTCCACTGTCCACACAGAGGTAAAGAGATGAAGACACTCCCTTAATGATGGTCATTCCAGGCTCATCCGATCTCAGCTCCAGCACACCTACAAATAGAAACTGGTTCAATGCAAAATCATATTTTCTCTACTAATGATCAATTCTGTCATAGTCAGACTACTAATGTCTCTGAACTCGATTACTGCTCTATGATTGTTTATATATCGTTTCACCTTGGCTTTTTAAATGATCGTATTAGAACATAGTCTATACTGGTTGTCCTGTATTGAAATAAAATAATTAACAACTGTTTGTTTAGGTCTACATGCTTGACAATCGGATAAGTTGTGAATCTTTGATTTAAAATCTTTTTTTTTTTTTTAATGACCAAATACATGTTGCATGCTGTCCATTGCTATTACTGTTGACAGCCTGTTCCTTAATCTGACATGTTTGTAAGCACTCACTGTGAACGGTCTGGGCCCGAGTCCCTGTTACTCTGCCACTGGGGCCAATCTCCAGAAACATTGACTTTCTGTGGTTTCCTGTAACAAAAGAAACTGTATTAAACAATGTTTCAGGTAACAACATTACTTATAAGAGAATGATATAACTTAAAATATAGACAGTTACATTCAGACGGTTCGTGTTAACTGATGATTATGTCCGCTACATTCAAATTAGGTAAAATGATTCAATATTTGGTACCTGTGTAGAGATGCCTTTCCCTCACTTGGTCACCCAGAGACAGAAGTGGGTTGGAGTCAGGGATATAGAATGGCAGGGAGAGAGGCAGGAAGGGGAGCCAAAAAACAGCAAAAGAGAAGGAGGAGTGTCCACTCAAGAACATTGAGGAAAAATAATTGCGGGCGAAAGCTCTTAAAAATAAAATAATATATACAAAATGTAACCGGTTTTGCAGCTGAGGTGCCGAGACAACAGTTGTTTTATTATTCAAGAATCAAAAGTGAAAAGATCATTAATATAAAATAAATAAATAAAATAAAAAGAAAAGCACGTGATTACAAAATAATAATAATAATACCTCACACTGAGCGCTGTTGGTTAAACCTCTGCAGGGTGCTGGTGCTTATATAGGAATCTGTAGGGGCCATCATCAGTACCAGGGGGAGGGCCCAGACGTAAGGGAATGACAACTCAGAAAGACTAATGGAAAAATGTTTACAGAAAAAAACAATGAACACGTGAGCACCAAAAATGTGAAGACACAAATAAAGTGATAGATGGGTAATGTGTACAAAAGGTACACATTCTAGAGTATGCATGGACATTCTACTCCACTTTTTGCATTGGGATTTTTTTTATTTTTTTGCTACTACTGCTACTACTACAACTACTAATACTACTACTAAAATCCCCAGTACTACTACTACTACTACTACTACTTATAATAATAATAATAATATTAATAATAGAAAAGCTTTAGTAAAGCTTTATTTGTATGGCCAAGAAAAACGTAAGTCTATTATATTAAAACTCATGAATGATATAGAACAGCTTACAAAACAAAAATAAATTCTAGTAAGGACATGAAGAAAATTTGAAGGAAAATCCCTAAAATAAAAAAGACTAACACTTAATGTTCTGGTGTCGCACTCATAGTCTGAATGACTACAACGTGAAATAACTTGAATCATCAAGGGTCTATCTCCATTTTAGAACAGACACCTTTTTATGAGGCTCTTAGTTTACAGTTTGTGCAAGGGTGTTTTTTCCCATACATGACGACGATATAAGTACGTAAGAGACTGGATAACATCAAAAGGTTGGTTTAGTGTTGTTTCAAAGGGTTTGTGTTCTTATGTGTCGGTAAGTGAGTGCCTAAGTGTGTGTGTGTGTGTGTGTGTGTGTGTTTGGGAGTTTGGGGGAATGGGGTGTTCTGTAGCTTTATCCCTGATTTACAGCCCCCATTAAGAAAATGTTTACTTAACTCCAGCTGCGTAGAGAAAGTGCCGGTAATAGTCCCTGGCATCCATTTCTGGTGAAGCACAGAACAGTTGTGACCTTTAAATGTGTTCATGAACAATGCCCCTAAATAAACCTAAAGCTTACCAAGAGTTACATCTTCCTCCGTTCCACGACGCCCACTACTTCCGCTTGATACCCAATGACAGGGTCCATGAAATAGACCTCCATACATTTAGCAATAGTGAATAAGAATCCTTTTTTTTATTCTCACAGAAAATATGCAACAAAAATCTCTGTCACGTTTGTCTTTGGCATTCGTCACAGGACAGTTCCTGTTAACTATTTCTGTATATTTTTGCCTTGGTTGAGACACACTTGGCTGCTACATCAACAGCCTTACTGGAAGTAGTTTGAACTAAATTCGTGTGAAATGACTCTTTTCAACCCTACTTGTATAACCAAGTTTTAAGAAATGGTACAATAAACTCTCACATTGCTTAAAGGGTGAGTATTCCTTATTCCACCAATGTTTATTTATAAACACACTTATCAGACTTATAACTGAAAGATGGGTTTGACATACTCGTTTTCTCGATAGCTTAACCCACTGTTTTGAAACAAAATTTCTTTTATCAAAACACTAACACAGCCATTGAGACAGACAGCCCTTTCTCCACAGCAGTATATCATTTATCAATGATTTCACACAAAATGCAAATGCTAATCAGTCTTTTTCAAAACAGTTCACACAATTCTTTAACTGAAGTCACAATTCTATACACAAACCTCAAAAATGAATTACATAACTCATGTCTACAAAAGGAAAGAATCTTCTCACAGCAGATAACACTTACTCCTCATAAAAGTAAATCATAGTTACATTCATTGACACTTTACATGCAAAATGCAACTTTTTTATCAGTCAATCCCCATTGGAAAAGGTTACTAGTGAGTTCATTGTTTTGCATGGAATGTCATATCAATGTAACATTGATAGGATTTACATTATTTAGGTAAAACAATGAATACATTGAGCCAGATACATTTTGTTGACATTATTTATTTGACTTTTTATATCGGGAGAATTAGCAATATTGTGATGTGGCCATTTTACAGTCAGTAATTGTTGTCTTTGTCCTTTGTGCACATTGAGGTATGTTTTGTATGAGATCTGGAAAGGTTGTTTGTAAAGGATTGTGTGCTTCACAGTTTTCTTCTGGAAATGCTGTTTATTTTTGTCCTGATTTGTTATTTGTGTATATATTTGTATTTAGAGTGCCCGTAGGTGATAACTGCTCAGTCGTATAATTAGTCGACAAAGGGTTATTGTTTGGTGATTTTTTCTGGTTTTGAGAGGAGTATTTTTTGTTTTGAGTGTCTTAGAGCATTTTGCAAGAAATTTATATTGTTATGGTAGACTGTGTATGCATGGTGACAGAAGTTTCATTTCAGTTCTGAAAACACATTCTTCTCATTAGATGACAAGTTGTTTCGTTTTGATAGACTTGTTCTTTGACAGGTATTTTCAGTTTTGGTAATGTTAGTCCATTTTGCAAAAGATATTTAATGTTTTGGCTGATGTGTTTCTGTTTTCATGCCTGTGTTATTGTTTTGACAAAAATGATTCTGTTTCAGAATAGTGGGTTAAGCTATTGCGTAGTGCTAGACATTCTTGTCCTTACCACCTATGTCTACTATCTCCAACACTACCTTACACTTTAAAAGCAATTTTAATACCCAGTGAAAGATCAGTTCTATTAAAATTAGACAAACGTCTCAATGTTTGTGGATCAAAATGTAAAAATTACAAACAAATATATTCTTGAATGTGTCCTCTGGGTGAAGATCTTTGTATTTACAAAGTAAATTGTAAGGCCTTTACTTTCTAAAACTATCATCACCTGGTAGCTATAACACCTTGCAATAAAATTACTCCATTCTGTAGCATTTAACAGGTATTCTTTTTTAATTACAGCTTTTACAATCATTATCATTATTGTTATCATATTATATTCAATTTCCATCACTACTCTCCATTATTAATATGAATTTAAATCATAACACAATTTATTTTTCAAATGTACACATACAAGTAGCATATCTTAAATGTCCATAATTTAAAACGTATTTACTTTTCAACCTAAATGAAATTACTGTCAGTCTTAACTAGGTATGAAATAAACATACAGATCAATACATACACACATACATACTGTACATACATACATACATACATACATACAATAGCTGTTATCATAAAAAAATGATACAAAATAAAACACACATTTTAGAAATTCTTACCCAAGCTTTCACGTCGTTAGATGATTGATATCATTACTCTCAATCTAAAATTGTTGGTTTTGGCATGCATATTAACACAAACATTTTACTTTTTTGATGATAAGGTCAAAATGCACTTCTAATTGTCCATTGTTTTCCTGGTCACATTGTGCATCTCGTATTGTCTCTTATGGCTTAAAAACATACAAGTCACGTCCCTCCATGAACACTCACATATGCTCTGTTTAAAACTCCTGGCACAAGCTCCCTCTCCCTCTGTCTGTCTAGCAACAGCACTAAGATCTTCTTCATACAGTATGTTCTGTTGCCACTCCGAGCCAAAAGAACATCAACTGCGGGGCAATCATTCTGCTTAGCAGAATTGGAATGCATTTTACTTTCCAATAATAATAAAAAATAAAATACGACTAAAAGTTTTAATATTGCCGTGTCACACTTAACAACCAAGGAAATACATACAAATGGGTAATGGAGTCATTTTCTAAATCATCAAACAGCTTCATGCCACAACTGTGGACCAAGACAGAGAGAGAGAGAAAGAGAAAGACAGACAAACAGACATTCACTCACTCTATCGTATATTGTTTTGGAAAGCGTTCACACATTTTTCTTGATCTTGAAGACTTCCCACATGGGTCCTGTTGGTCATGTTCATCCCTCCATTTGCTATTTTCATTCTTTAAAAACAGGGATCTTTTTTAGGGGAAAGAATATGGGAGAGGACTCTCTAAAACAAACCAAAAAGAAATGCACAAGAAAAAATTATACAACGCCTTATTTACAAGCCTTTTCTTTTAGATCTCCTGAACGTCTATGGATAATCTGGAATTGAATTGAATAAATAAAATACTTATGAACCCTTTCAAACCCTGTCCTCACCTGGTGTGCTTATCTTTTAGCAGGAATACGTTCTCACTGATCCCGATTCACCCCGCGGACCAGAGTTAACTAAAAAAAGAGTGAGAGAGAGAGAGGGGGGGGGGGGGGTTATTAGCACCTATAGGGTGAAATTCCATAATATCAAACAACAGTGAGAAGCCAATGGAGGAACATTTTAAAAATGTTTCTTATAATGCATATAGGTGTGTTTTCATGGACAGCACACATAGACTGGGAAGTCACACTGATCCTGTTCAATTATTAGTTTCAGACCGGACACAGATCAGTTATTTTTGTCAACACAAGAAACCCCTGCCCGTACAAGCACCATAATAAACAGACTGTGAAATAAACATTTATTTTATTTGAAATAATGGATTCATTCCTTTCTTGGTGGGTAGTCTTTCCCAGATTACAGTGTAGGACAGTGACAGGCAAAGCCAACCGCTCACCTTCACTCTGGACTTTCCTCAGAGTGACAGAAGGGGTGGAGATGGCAGAGGCACGGAAGTTGGCGGGCAACGTTTCCGAAGAATCGGACGTCACGCCCCGTAGGTCCTTCTCTCGAAACATTTTCCTCCACGAGGGTGAGCGTGTAAACGTTTTAGTCCCGTCCTGACCAAACTGTTCAGAAGAACATTTCAAAATACACAGGATACAGTGTTTTAAAATCCATTATGCCTTCATTCACGTTAAGTGAATGTGTCATGAACATTGGAATTTGGAATTAAATGCTAATTAAGTTGTACCTCCAAACTACTGTATAACACATCAACAGTATGTCATTTAGGTTAGGGTAGATCAATGTGAAAGCAATGCAAATGCTGTCAAGATTTAATTTAACTCATTCTGTAAATCTGAATCCTACCATTTTCATTTTAAAAGAAAGTTGTTTATCAGAAGTCTTTGGAAGACAAGTAAATCACAAATACTCGCAAAAAATAACCTATTATCTATGCGACCATTTAAGCCAGTCTGTTACCTGTCCACATCAGTATTGGATTAGAGTGACTGCTTTTAGACATCTTCAAAATCAACCTCTTTTACCTCATCTGGCCTCCTTTCTGTTCCCATGGCAATAAGGGCATTGTATTCCTTCTCCAGAAGTTGTCTTGCCTGAAGACCGAGAGATAAAGAGAAAGAGAGAGACAGAGAGACAGAGAGAGAGAGACAGAATTAGAACTTCAAGATAATAAGTAAGATTATTAAGGACCTTTATGATTAAAGGGCTACTTCCTGGATTTGAGATCTTTTGATATGTTTTCCATCATATACCAGTGCTGTACCTAACATAGAGCATCGTTTTTTATTGTTTCGCAATCAAACACCAGAGTTTAAAAATAGCTTATACAATGACTCTCTATTGCGTCATAGAGAGTCTTAAAAAGCCTTTCTACAGCCTTTCTAACCAGGCTGCAGGTATTTCCTGGTTCTGAATGCGGGTAATTCAATTTAGGGGTGATTTGCTGTGATCTCATATACCTAAAACCTGATAACTTGGATATGGATATTTTGTTGGACAAGGAAATTCAGCCGTATTTGTTTGAACCAAAATTTAGCGAGGAGGAACTTCCATAAAGAGAGAAAGAAATGCAACAACAGTTAAGCTACAGCCTGGGGGTGAAGTGGCTACAGTAGGGCTAAAAACGGTGAAGTAGCCATTTAAGCTTTTGTTGGTGGAGAAAAGGAAAATCAGCTGTGATACCATGGTGAATATCTTCGTTCGAGTTTACTGAAAATGGTGGTGTGTGTGTGTGTGTGTGTGTGTGTGTGTGTGTGTGTGTGTGTGTGGGGGGGTTGTGATACCTGTGTGTTTTGATTGGGTATCTGCAGTAGCAGGGCCAAGTCGGTGTAGTCAAAGGTGTCGTCGAGCGCCAAGAGGGCGCCGTGGACCCCGCTCTCCGATAGGTTGTCCGCAAACTCTTTCAAGCCAATGGTCTGCACCCAGCACATCACTCGCTCATTGGACCATACCACGACGTCTGTGTGTGGGGGGGGGGGGGGGGGGCAGGGATGGAAAGGAACCTGAGGCGTGCATCTACTGTAATGTCATGGCGTGTAGGGCAGCCCTGTCTTTCAGTTGAGCATATACAACACACTGCTAGACTTTATTGGAGACCGGAAGTGTGAACTCACCAGAGGGTTCTCCTTGGCTCTGATGCTGACTCTCATCTCTCCTCCTCTCCAGCTCCTTCCGGTCATAGTTCAGGCGCTTCAAGCACATGATGCCGTAATGCAGGCTCACCCTGGAAAAGAGCGAGAAAGAGAGAGAGAGAGGGGGGGGGGGATCATGGAGAGAATGGAGAAATCAACAATTTGAAAATGTACTTTACATTCAAAACTAGAGCAACTAGAAAAAAGTTAGAGGGCGATCAAGACAAAAATATTCAACACAAACACTGAATAACAGAACATGGTCAAAGCAATACAGACCCCTTGATCCGTTCACACTGCCAAACATACCTGTACTCGTATCACGGAACTTCTCATACATTCATTAGCATCTGGATTTCTAGCAGCTACTACAGCTAATCCTGGCCAGTACGGCTCCACTCAGCACCGTATTTGAAAACACCAAAATAGTTTAAATAACGAAACATTGACCACCCCGTGTTGTGTCCAACCTGTGGAAGCTGTCCACCATCTTGAGCTGGCCCCTCAGCTCCTTCTTGGTGAGGTGGTCCAGCATGCGGGCGTCCACCAGCGACTCCATGAAGTAGGAGCGGTACTGGGGCAGGCCCAGGCTGGGCAGCCACTCGTTGCCTACCCACTCGTGGTTCATGTCCCCGTAAGCTAGGATCTGGACCCAGGACGGGAGGCGCGGAGGGAAGGAGACAAGGAGAGATGGAGGGGGAAAAGATACGGAAAGAGAGATGAAGGTGACATACATAGCAGCAGAATAATGTTATCTTCCAGCACCCATTTATAGCCTTGGCATTAAGCATACACCATAAATCAACCTGTCTCTGAATATGTTAACCCCTTCAAGCCGATTGAAAATATGGGCACATCTTTTTAACAGTGACCATGGAAAACTCACCTGATCCCAACTAAATTCCTTCACCTCCTTTTGTGACGCGAGGAAGAGGGGGGAAAAAAGAGAGAGAGGAGGGAAAGAGAGGGAGGCAGAGCAGGGAAGAGCACCAGAATGTGGTGGCAGTGTGGTTTGGCGGTATAAATGGGGTTCGGAAAGGGGAAAGAGAGGAGTGAGAGGAAAGGCAGAAGGAGGAACAGCCGTGTTAGTGTGTGAGAATGAGTCGGGAAATACACTACAATACAGCAGACTTTGGGGGGATAGTGGGGGAAAGGTGTAGCCATACATGCCTAATCAGAGACAAAGAAAGAAAATAACAGTCAAATGTATGGTTGTTCACAATGAAAGTTAAAACAAAAGAAAAACATGATTTGTAATGTTAAGAATTTGATAATAGTGACTACATAGATAGCGGCGACATTAAATGAACATTTGGGAGTAAAGTGAGTCAGACTAACTGGTTTGGTAGCAGCCGTTAGAGATTCCATTTCAGCATGGGTCATCCAAATATTACTGGTGGACTGAGAGAAAAACACATTTGGTTATTGTTTTGCTTGGAAATCCCCAAAACGCGTCACCTCCATTTTCCAATATAGACGTATGGACTTCCTGTCTGTGTGTTTGAGCATTTGCGTGTATGTATTGTATTGTCAGAGTGTATGTGTCTATCTGTGGGTTTTTTTTTTTTTTGCCTATCGGCGTGTTTTTTTTATAGGATTGTTTTTGGCTATGTGCGTGTGATATTTGTATTTGTCCTACAGTCAGTGGTTAAATAAACATTCGGAGACATACTGTGTGGGTGTATTTACAGTTTTGTTGCTCTGGACTCTGTCATGTTTATCCGTGCGAGTGAGTGTATGTGTTAATGTGTGGGTGTTTGTGTACACTCACCGAGCGCGTGCTGGCCGGTGCAGAGGGGCTAGTCAAGGAGACCATCTCCTGGATGGCCAGCCGTAATTTGAGGCGGTGCAGAGGGTTGCTGATGCCAATCTCCCTCTGGATCTCCGTGTCCGACAAGTTGGCCATGATGGCGCCGCTCTTTACATTGGCACGGCACGCTGCCACGTACCACGCTGGCATACCCACCCACAGCTGGCAGGGCAGGAAATAGAACCGAATGGAATGAGGTGATCACAAAATGTCTTTACTTTTCTATGCTATGCAATGTGATGCTATGCTATTCTATGTTCCAACCGGATCTAATACGATAGAATAGAATATACCACATTGCAATACTACTGTTATATATTTTGATAGAATAGAACAGCCTAGACTAGACTAGAATAAAATGGCACTGTACCTCAAGCCACGTGACCACAGTGGGGCCATCCCATGAGGCAAAGGGTAGACCCTGGCGACATGCCTCTTCTAGCAGGTCATGCCTACGAAGGAGGGGCAGAAAGAGACAGAGCACGTGATGGAGAGCAACCAGGCTGTGGAGGCGGCTTAGGGTTTTAATATTAAGGTTGTAAATGAACCGAAAGTGCGCCGTGAGAAGCGGCCATTTTACAACCGCCGACCACCGCACGCACAGCACACACTCAGGGGGGAGACGTGGATCTCACTTCTTTTTGCTGCGGCGGTCCTTCTCCACAGTCCCCGTGCCCATCTTGGCCAGGCCCAGGGGATCAGCGGAACCCAGGTCGTCAGAGGGCGTGGAGGCTGAAAAAGATCAAAGGTCATTTAAAAGTCTAACACCCCTCGCGCGCGTGTGTTACAGCGATGAGGTGGGATCAGTCCCAATGAAACGATTGAATACTAATCTGTGGGTTAATGGTGCTTCCACTGACCCAGGGAGGCAGATTCGCGGCCCGGTCCTCCCATCCTGCCCTTCTCCTTCTTGCCAAAGAGGCGGCCAATGGACGACTTGATGCTTTTCTTCTTGCTGGCTTTGTGCAGGGAATCCTGGCTACTGGTGGAGACACCATCCGCAGAAAGACTTTTCATATAAACACAAACCCTCCATGAGGAAACAGCGACACACTTTGCGCATAAAACGTAGTCAAAGGTGTTTTCTTTTACAGACTGTGTTTGGCCTTGTGTTCTACCTGCGGAATTCCCGGTGGTCGTCGAGCCCTGCCCCGGGGTGAGTGTGGGTCATCCTGTCCAACCGCAGTGCGCGGGGAACCGGCGGAGGGGTGGAGTCAATCAGGGCCAGTGCCCTGCAGTCGTCGCCCTCTTTGCTATTCTGTGGAGGCAAAAACAACCGCAAAATGGCTACCTGAGCGTAACTGGACGCGGTCTGACGGCCGTATCCACATCAGTCACATGTAAAGGAATGAACCTCCACAGCCACCGTACCTGTCTGTCGGTTTCCCTCGCAGGGGAGTGAGGCAGGCGAGGGGTGGAGTGTCCTGAACTAGGGGGTGAGGGGGAGGCCAGGGTGGAGGAGGTCAGGGAGGGGGTCATGTAGCCACGGCCCACGCTGTCCCGCCCCGTGCCCAGAGAGGAGGGGGGCAGGGGGGGGGCGTCCAGGGCCACACTGCTGACGCGGCTCTCGATCTCCTCTGCCCGCAGTTCCGTGCTCTCCTTCTCCTCCTGGATGAGTCTGAAGAGGAGGAGGGGAGGCAAGGGGAGGAGGGGGGTGGTGGGGGGGGGCGGGGGGGGGGGTAGGCGTGGAGAAAAGGAAAGGAGGGAAGAGGTATGTGCATAGAGCAGAGGGGTGAGAGATGGAGAGAGGGAAGGTGAGACGGAGAGAAAATAGAAGAGAGTGAGAACACCACGGTGAGGAGACGAGAAAGGAAAGGCACAGAAGACGATCTGAACGTCACTATCTTTGCTAGAAAAGAAAAGAAAGAAAAACGTCATCCGCTGAGGGGGAGCAGCAGAAAAAAGATCTTGAGAGGATAAGTGTGCCTCGTAAAAATCTGGAGGAACAAGCAACATTACGAGTCCTTTTTCATTTTGAGTAATGTGGTGTTCCCTCCTTAATGATCAGAGTTTATAAGCGAACGGTTGTTTCCAGACATGGTGTTCGGCAACCATCTGGTTTGGTATTTCACTTTGGATCTAATCTACAGAGCCCACTTAGGTTGTTTTTTTATCTGTGGGGATACTGTCTTAAGTTTGCAAACATTGACCAATCTGAATCTATGGATATTATCCCAAAATATGAAAAGACCAACCCTTAGAAATGTTAATTGAAATACCCAAAGAAAAAGATAAGGGAGCATACAGCACCATCAACCAGTAATCCTCCTACAGTATAGTCAGCGTATAAAGCAGTACAGGTACAGCATGGACGTCCTCCTGAAACCTTCTAGTTGTCGACTAAACTACACATCTCTTCCAAGCCGGGCAGGGCCTGGAACTAACAAGGGTAGAACCTAGACAGCATTAAAACGTCCACCCCCCCACCCCTTACTTGATCTCCTTGTTGATGGCCTCCAGCTGTTCCTGAAGCATGATGGCCAGGGTTTGCACGTCGGTCTGCCCACTGGGGGAGAGCAGCTCCGAGCCAAACAGGGTCTCCCTGTCGTCCTCTTCGTCCGAGCAGCCCCCCTCCACGCCGCCATCGAAGCCAGAGCCCATCATGGTGCCGCTGTCCCACTCGCCATACTGTCCCCCCCCCAAAAAACACAGGGAGTCTGCTTGGATACTGTTCTGTTCTATAACGTCACGTTATATTACATTATATGAAAGGAAAAGGAAGCGTCAGGCTGCAGTTACAAGTAGTAGAGACACCCTTTATGGAATGCTGCACATGCACATTATACTAATGTGAACATTATACTAATGTGCTATACTGTAAAAAAGACGAAAGCACTCAACAAAACAAAACACGTAAAAGCAACCCAAAAACTTTGATGAAGCTCACAAAGATTTAAAATAAAATAACACATTCAAAAGGACAAACTTATTAACATTTGGCAGGTGTGCGCACAGTCCATCTGTAAACAACAGTGGTCCTGGGCACATTGGTCCGGTAACTAAAAGCAGCTGTCTTAGTGTCCCTCGCCACCTAACCACCATGGTTCCTCCTAGTGCCACACCATATCCTGTCCCCCATCCGTCCCTCCTAGCGCCACACCATAATCCGTCCCCCATCCGTCCCTCCTAGCGCCACACCATATCCTGTCCCCCGTCCGTCCCTCCTAGCGCCACACCATAACCCGTCCCCCATCCGTCCCCCTCACCCACCTTGCTGCTGTCCTCCCTCGGGGGAGCCCACCGGCCGCGGTGCGCCCTCCTGACCACCACCCCTCCAGAGGAGTTCCCATAGCCAGCCGGGAGGGAGCCACTGCCCTGGGGGTAGCGAAGCTCCGACGCACTCCCTGGAAGAGATCTTCGACAAAGGGTGGAGGGAAGTGAACTCATGCTGCCCGCCCTATGGAAGTTTGGTGAAATGACAGAGATTTATTGGTTATATCACACATCTTTGAACATGACAAAGTGGCCCGCAATTCATTTTGTGTATCAAGACATACGTTTCTGTTGGGAAAAAAATGCTTCATCTTGGAAAATAAACAACCCATTGTAGGCCACACAAAACATGAATACATAAAACAATTTTCATGTATCATTTTTGGAACTTTATTTAGGCTTTAAGGGCAAATATCTCTACACATGAATAATTACTCAGCTCTCAACCGTAGCCTGCTCTTAGCGATAAGAGCAAACAAAGGTTAGCGAGCAAGATAGCAGTCTCCGGCAGGGCTGCATTACTTTTCCCTGAGGGAAATTAAATGTTGATTTAGTCTAGTGTGGAATGTATATTTCTTTAAATGGATCTCCTTGAAGCTCCACTGTGGCCGACCTGGAATAAGTAGAGCCAGGTCTGCCTCTGAGTTGATCCAGCTCCAGCTGAATGCGCTCCAGCTCGGCAATGAGCTGGTCCTGTGAAGCAAGAAAAGTAATCCATGATGGCACAGGTAAACAACAGAGCATTTGTCAACAATGCCTTTAATTTGTTGTCTCTTCTAGTCAAAAACTAAAACTAAATAAACTATCAAAAAAAAAGAGATAAGAGGTAACCAGAGGCAGTTTGACTAACAGACAAGCGTTTTTTTATGCATCCAAACACAATCAGTGTTATCTGAATCAAGTGAAAACCCACGGATACCTTATTAGCCAGCAGGTCATCCTGGATCTTCTTCATATTTGAGAGTTCCTCTGACAGAGCGTTCTAGCGGGACGGTAACAAACATAAATGTCAGTTAACGTGTGACTGAACGGTCGGTGACAAACGGTCTGCCTTCACGAAGCACGACGGCGTTACCTTCTCCTCCAGTGCGGCCATTCTCTCCTTGAGGTGAAGCTGTAGCCGTTCATTGGACTCGGACAGCAGTTTGTCCACGGTGTCTGAGAGGCGTTTGTTGTGTTCGTCATTCATCTTCTCTCTCTGTCTCGCCTGGTGCACACGACAGCGCCAAAACCATATTTAGCACGGACAGCGGAACAAAGCATTCCTTGTGATGTCAGACATGGCGAACGAGACTGTACCCTTTGTAACTCCTGGTTCTTCTCTTCAAGTTGGGCCTCCATCTGCCGCAGACGCTCCTCAAAGTTTCCGTGGCGTTCTTCCGCCTAAACACAGTGGGAGTGCGTTATTTTGAGCGGCGGAATGATCAAATATGGAGCAACTCTTGAAGAAGACAGTTGGGTCGTTGCTGTTCTGAACAACTAAGACAATACTATCCAGCTTTTCAATTAGCGACTAAACCTGTGAACACATCGTTCCAACGCCCAGATAAATCCCCCAGATAAATGTCTCATACATCCATGTGTGGTCTTGGCCAGACAAACCTACACCATCACCTTCTGTTACCTTCCTTATTTTCTTGGAAGTGTTTCTAAGTCAGATGGGATTGGGTACCTTGTTGAGGGCAGCAACTCTCTGGGCCAACTGAGCCTCTATCTCAGGCAGTGTCTCGGCCCTCTGGAGGGTCTGCTGGAGCTTCTGCTTGGCGTCGTCCAGACGTTCCTGGAGCTGACGGTTCTTCTCCTCACTCTGGTGGCCATGAATCACACACACAATGACAAGCTTGGGCAATTGTAGACAAGCAGCCATGTGCGACGATATGCAGGAATATGTTACGGTTTGGTCGGTCGTTGGGTTAACATGAAGATACTGGGCAGAAAGGCACACGTCTGAGAACTAGTCCACACAAAGAATCAAACGTATAACCATAACTGCTGATAAAAAGGTATTTTGCTGAGTGGCTGTCTGTTCCCACTGCAACAGCAGCTATACAGACAAATAAAACGTACCTAAAGAACATATAATTATCTTAATCTTGTGTCATTGTTGCTGTGGTGGATCTTGTGGAAAGGCCTTAAGTCCTGCCTCTCAACCCTAAAGCAACTATAAAGCCAATCCAAATTGACTAGTTCACTCATTTGCATTCCTTTGCATGAAAAAAACTGTGTGCACACAAACACTCACACACACACACACACACACACACACACACACACACACACACACACACACACACACACACACACACACACACACACACACACACACACACACACACACACACAGTAGTATATCCATTGGCTCCTCACCTGTCTGTGAAGGGACTCCTTGCTGGCCAGTTCGTTCTCCAGCTTGTCTTTGATGTCATGGAGGGATGTGGCCTCTCTCTGTGCACTCAGGTACCTGACAGCAACACGAACCAACCACACGGCATGATCTACCTCTAGGGCTTCCTACATCACCACTACGCCTTATAGAGTGCTACTTAAACACAGTGCCAATCCTACTGCCGAACGTGTTGCACCTGTGGTTGAACACCAGCATTATTACAATGATGAGGATAGCGTGTGGCACTACTAGAACGTGTGCAGAAATGCCTATGGCGAGGGCTGATACAACATAGGGCACCCGTACTTCTACCTACTACATCACATACTGTATGTTGCGTACAAGTCGGGGCGATCTAGACATTGCCGTCACGAGATAGCGGTGTGATGACACCTTTCACGAGCAAAGAGGAAAAACGACGGCGCACTGCCAATTAGCACGGCCGCACACTGTATGCTGCTGTCGCGACACGTTCCACGGAAGGGAAGGCTCCTTTGAATTATTCAGCACGAATGTGTTTGGTGGGAAACGGGCTCGCAAGAAGGTGTGGTTCAGGAGAACCTCCCCCTGTCCTCTGGGAACGACTGTTTGGAACGGTGAGGTCATTGCTCGTGAAGGGAGCGGCACACACAGGGTTTACCTGCGTTCCAGTGTGGTGATCCTCTCCTCCATGTCCTCCCTTTGACACAGAGCCTGAGGAATGCAAGGAGGCGGCAGTAAGCTACCATGACACATGGCAGAGACCAACCGACAATTCTGTGCACAACCTCGGTATAGAGATGGTGGCATGCAAAACATCAAGACAGCAAGACACATTTTTCTAGGCTGACAGATTTTTCAGTGGCACATGTTAATATCCGTATAAACCCCCAAAAATGAAAACGGCTTTCCATTTTTTTTTTTACATATGTCCTAAGCCCATTCCCCTTTGATGGAATGATCCTGGTGTCATGCTGGGCTGTAGGATGAAGACGGGTCTGCAAAGCTTTACCAGGGAACAGATTGGCTACACAGACCTCCTTCACGTCCCTTTGGAGCTTGTGATTGGCTTCCTCAGACTTCGTCACCTCCCTCCTGGCGGCCGCAAGCTGTTCCTCTATTTCCCCAACCTGACGTGACACCGGGGGGGGGGGGGGGGTTATTCAGAGCACACAAGAGAATCTGGTGTGAGTCCAGACAGACAAGACACTGTATTATGAGTCTTGCTTAAGATCAAATATGACATGCTTCCGAGTATTAAGAAGACAATGTTTCAGGAGGACTTTTTGAAATTGCTATTTTGTCAGGGTAACAATTAATACCTTCAAAGACACAAATAATACAAATAAAAAAATGGTATGTTTTTTTTTTTTTTTTACATTTTAGACAAGATTGTAACCTTTTCTTGAAAATCTGAAGGTGGTCACAAAGAGCCTAGTCTTGTTTGAATGTTTTTTTATGAAGTGAAGTTGATTATGTTGTGCTGCAACATTCTGGTTGTCCACAAGAGGGAGGAGAGGAACTGTGTCAGCTCTCTATAAACGCACACCCTCCAGTTTAATAGTCCTGCCACTGGATGCCCTAAGAGGGTGTCGACTCCAGCTCTGTCCCAGCTCTGTCCCAATGATCCAAGTAGATTCATCAAAAGTGGATCTAGTAGGTCAGTGGGAAAAGCATACCTGTCCATACCCCTCCCTCTCCTGTCTCTCTTTGGACCGTGTTATTCTCTCCTCTTCACTCACCTGCCGACACATCAGCGCCAGCCTCTCCTTCAGCTGGGAGAGCTCGGAGCGCTGTCGCTCAATCTCGCTCTCCCTCTGCCGGTCGACCTCGCCGTCGTCCAGCCCGGACGAGGGCCCGTTAGGTAAACGCTGGCGCCGTGATGACCGTGGCGACAGGGAGGGTTTGATTGAATCAATGAGAAAGATGGGGAGAAGGGAAACCCATTAGAATCCACTCCCAGAGGCATGCAGGGGGACTCAGTTGGCACACCCAGGCTATGCAATGCACCACACGGCATGAAAGCCCTACAACACCAGAACTGCTACTGACTGTAGGACATAGACACACACACGCACAGAAAAAGAAAACACTGGAACCAACGTGCACAAAACCCTCCCTTACATCTTTCCCGCTGTCCAACCCTTGCTGTCGTCTTTTAATTTGGTCTCTTAAAGAGATTACCTGGGAAGGACAAGACAAAAGAAAAAAATAAAGTGTATTAAAAAATAAACCAGTAAACCAGTAATTTCTTTGGCATCACGTGAAACGGGGTGGTTTCCAGAATGGCTTGTACCTCTTGAGAAGATGATGCTAGTTGATCCTCCAAAACGGACACCCTCTCCAGAGCCACACGGAGTCTCTCCCGAACCTGGGAGGGCATCAGAGACCCCAAAAAGAAGCCCATCAGCCCATCACCAAAAATACATTTGGAACCTGCAGTTCTGATTGAACCTTAAGTAATTTTACAATAGGCGAACTAAACCTCGACCAACAGAACTTGACACTGGCAATTTTGTTGACAACATTAGAAATCCCACTACAAAGGATATCATCCATCCTTCCCCCCTCTGATTAAGCCACAACCAAGAGGTCACAAAACCACTAGGTTAGTCTGAAATGGTGGCACGCCCTGTGTGTGACCACGCACCTTCTCGTCCAGGGCCTTGTGGTGCTCGAACAGGGACTTGAGGGCCTTGAGCACCTCCACCTCGCTGGAGACCCCGGCAGGGGACTGGGCCTGCCTCTTCACCACCGTCATCCTCAGGCTGCGCTCGTGGCGCGACACCAGGCACTCCAGGTGCTCCAGCAGCAGCTGAAGGGAGAGAGATAGGGGGAGGGGTTAGGAAGAGATGGGCTTCACTGAGACCCGCAACTACGGTACAGTGTGCACGGTCCGATGTCATATGAAAGGGAAACAGAAAGGAGAGAGAGAGAGAGAGAGAGAGAGAGAGAGAGAGAGAGAGAGACAGAGAGCAGGGTAGGAGGAGCGGACGTCCACCAAGGAAGCAGAGAGAGATATGGACTTGGAGAGATACAAAGCACGGAACAAGAGAATGCTCAAAGGTGCCGCAGAACAGTGGAGAGTTTTCCGGATCCCAGCTCAGAAAGAGCTGGGGGTTAAAAAGGCAATGGAAAAACGCCAGGAGTAGCAGAACGAGAGCGTCATGGAGAAAGCTGCATAGATAAGAAGGATGGATGAGGACAAAATGAAGATATAAGGACAGAAAGGATGGATGAGTACAAAATGAAGATATAAGGACAGGAAGGAGAGGGGGGGGGGGGGCTGCAATGAGGGAAGTAGGGGGTGGAAAAGGGAATTGAGTCGGTCGCGCCCAGGACTACAGAGTGCTAGAGAGACAACAGCATGGTGGAGTTCTAACGGGCAAAATGGCCGCCAACATTTTCTTACCCGGGTGTTGTTCCTCTCTGCTTTGAGCTCGGCGATCTCCTCCTCTCTCTCCAGTAGCTGCTCACGACAAACGTTGAGCTCTTTAGTCAGCACGGCAAATTCCTGCAGAACAGACGGAGGCCGCATGTGGTCAAATAATGGGACTTCTATACTCCGAGAGACCAACCAATAACTGAGAAAGGTGTATGTTAGAAGTCATGGTGACTGCGTGCATACACCCTTTGTGTACATTTAACATGTATAGCTATCATCATCCTCACACATGCTTCAACACACATGCAAGGCATTATATACTATGTTCCCATACTGGACACTTATTTATCAATGCACCCACACTCGCATACGCAAACTCAAATAAACACATATAGAAATAGAGCCACGCAGACAATATACCCCTACATTCTGACACACAAGTGCCAAACACACACATTACACACACACACTAGCCCGTAGACCTCCCTTCAGGAACACACTGGCAAACACCTGAGACCATGCAACGCGTGAAGACACAGGTGATGTAAACATGCACGCTAATCATGGGAGGCATTGACACAGATCTTTCTAAATATCGGTGCCGAGCACCGGCTGCTCCGTGAACTCACCCTCACAGCTGGATTACGTCACTCTGTTACACAACGGCCGCAAAGGAGTGCTCACCAGAGGGGGCCCCTGACACACTGTCGATCGGTCCCTTACAGCACAGTCCCTACAGTGGCAAGGCACTCTGCACCACCGCTGCAATTACGCGCAAACCAAATAGCCACACCGTAAAACAGCCCGCTCTGGAGACTCTAGCCAATGGCTTCCAGTGCTTCCAAATACATTCGATGGACTGCCTGGGAGCTGGGCTTCTACGTTCCTCTTTGTCCTTATAAGAGCAGTAGCAGAGATGTACAAGCGTCATGGCGACGTTATCTTCTCGTAGCACGGTTGACAGGGAGTGGAATTGGACATTGCAATATTCATCCCAAAGCACCACTCGATCTAAGAGATCTGTGGCCAACAGGGACAAGCGTTTAGGCCGTTTTTTTTCTTGGTCATCAAAAGCAGAATCGGAACGGATCGACTGAGCCACATATGAAGTGAGCTGGGTGCCGCGGGCGAGGAGAAGACGGGGAGAGACAGGGGAGATAGGGCTGTGCAGATGGTGACACAGTGGGGCTGTTGGCCTGTGGCCCTCTGGGATGCTTCCTTGTTTGGAGAGGGGTCAGATTCCCAGTTGGCTTCTCTTGTCTTCTTGTCGTTTTGATGATGTTGTTTTTTTTTTCTCTTCATTTAATCTCTAGCTTCCAGGTTTGACGGGCTGGGGCCTCTCCGTTCATTCAAATGTCATTTTGAACGATTTCTCTATGAACATACAGCACTTCCCCAGTCATGTGAAAAAAAGTATGGTGGCAGGCCAAATGCAAGTATATGCACAACGCTCTTCGGGGGGGGGGGGGGTCATCGTTCTTTCACTGATGCTCACCGCATGAACTGTCGCTACAGTGGTTTACAGTGATGTGTCACACACACTCACTCTCACACATTAACGCATAAGACACGCTGACTTCCTAATTACACAGGCACAAGAGCATTCTGAATTGAACAGAAAGACACAACGAAAACGTACACTCTCTAACACACTCACCAATGCTGTATCGGCAGGCACAGTACACACCAAGAGACCAGAGGTGACATTCCACACATGCATAACAACCCGATGCACATATCTTTAGATACGCAAACCCACACACTGCCCAAACATAAACGTCAGTCATGTACCTGTGGCAGGGCGATGGACAGCTGCCTGCTAAGCGAGTCCTTCTCGTGGCCCAGCTCTCGTAGGCGGAGCTGGGCCGTGCCCAGGCTGTCCTGGGTCTCTCTCAGGCTGTCCAGCAGCCTCTCCCTCTCCGTCAGCATGTTGACCATCAGGGACTCCAGGTTCCCCGTGCTGCCCCCCTCGTCCCCTCCGCCCCGGGGCTCTCGGCTGCCGTAGCTTCCTCCCCCGATGGCCCCGGCCGGCTCAGGAGGCCCGCCCCCAGCGACGCCGCGTCCGTCCTCCGAAATGGTGGGCATCACTTCGCACATCATCATGGGACCGCAGCGTGTGTCTCACGGCTCCACAAGGGGAAATTCTAGGGGATGGGGTATGCTCGTTTTTTGGAAGTGTGTGTGTGTGTGTGTGTGTGTGTGTGTGTGTGTGTGTGTGTGTGTGTGTGTGTGTGTGTGTGTGTGTGTGTGTGTGTGTGTGTGTGTGTGTATGTGGTTTTCAGAGGAATTGTGTGTCTTTTGCCTGGCTTGACATCTTTAATTCCCTTGCCCTCTTTCCATTGCTCTACAAACTTCCCTGAAACTGAAATTCTCCTCCCTTCACTGCTTTTCCGGCCTTTGCGAAAAACCTTTGTAAACAGAAAGTATGTGCATTTTCACCACCAAATAGAAAAACCTAGGTATCCATGGAAACCTGGGCTGTGGGTGGCTGGGATTGGCTGAGGGGTGAGGAAGGGGAAGGCCTAGAGGGAAGGAAGACAGGCTAGAGGGCGTTCTTTCTCTCTCTCTCTCTCCTCTGTGGATCCACTCGCCTGGGTTGTCAGAGCACCAGAAGCGATGGCTGAAAGAGAGACCAAGCATTGCATTAGATCCGACTCGCTGCACACCACAGTGTATGGCAAATATAGGGCAGGACAGTGTTAGCAAGGAGTCACTAATGTAAGACAATGGCAAACCAGCGCTCTGCCACCACATGTATGAAGCACTGAGTCATAGACCAGGTACATTAATATAGAAATGAACAGGCTTTGATCGTGGATTGTAAAATAACAACACCATTTATACAATGCCGAGAAATACTTTATGCATATGTTTGTTGTTTGTGTGAGTGATGGCATACGGCTCCTTTTGAGCTCTTATAAAATGTCACGCTGGAGAAGGCGGTTGTGCGGGAACAGGGACACCGGATAAACAGTATAGTGTATAGCTTTTATTGGTGGTGTTGGTAGGCAACAGGGATACTGAACAGGCAAAACGTGGATTCATCAAAGTTTTGCAACCAGAGGAGGAAAGGGCGGTCCTGTTTAGCTCCCCCAACAGGACTTGGGAAAAAATACATTTTCATCGTCGTTGATAAAACTGTTGCATAAGTGCACAAGGGTAAAATATATGTGTAAATTGATCCATAACAGTGAAACTGCTGCCACTAGTACACTATGTGTAAATATGCAGTGGTTGGCTGCATTGACTATTGCCTGAACAATACACTCTTAAATGTTAAGATTATTGCTATCACACTTTAATAATTAGGGTTGGGGTAGTAGCCCTGAACTATTATTTGATCTAAATTGACTGGTATCCAAAACCATGTAAAGCTATAATCTAGCATTCATTCAGACAAAGGGGGTAAGCAGCTATTATAATAGTAGGTAACCATGTTAGCTGGTGTGGAAATAAGCCATTGACATAAGCAGCTGTTGGCTATTTCATTTTCTCAAAGCAGCTCCACAGATTAAAAGGTGCACAGACGGCAAACATCCTGTGGCCTACATCGACTTGTCTAGAGGAAACAGAACCACCCCACCTGTGACTTAAAAGCTGCACAGGACAGCCTGTTCCTGCTCTGTTTCACAGTCCTGTTCTGCAACTGTTCCGTAATACTCAACCAGACGGACTGACTGGACATGTCTACTTGAGAAGTAGAAGTCCAGGCCTGCCCACCATTTGGGCTTCCCCAGACCTGCCCTGTTCCTCTGAGGGTTAGGAGCTGGTAACCACAATGGAAACCTGGAAAAGCCAACTCATCTCGACAATGGGCCACCAAAAGATGGTTTGCCGGTCGAGGAAGGGGGCTTGTGGACCAAACAAACCCCTAATACACTTTTTTCAAATTGCCTCGGTGGTGTCTGACAGAAGGGGTTCAGGATTCGGTCTGGTTTCCCTCAAACACTTGTCAAGTGGCTGATCCCTTCCGAGGTCCCTGCAAAAGAGGCGGAGGATGCCGTTGGACTCTCTGTGTTACGCTAAATGGCAGTCACCGCACAAGGAGCTGTCAAAGTGTGGGACTAGTCCACTTGAGAAGACGGGGTGAGGGTGGCACTGTCGAACGACTAAAGGTCCTCTTTCACACCGGAGGCCACTTGGCAGAGAAGCTGCTGACCTGTTAGTGACTTTGTGAGACAGTGAGGCTGCTGCATGGAGTCCCAGTCACAACCAGCCAGCTCACTGTTTGAACACCAACGCTTCATAGACGTAAAACTGGGGCTAAATTATAGTTGGATTCCATCCCCAAGTCAGCTATTTCGATTAGAACATGTTTATTCAAAGGTTTCTTTTTTGATGAGCTTAATTAACGGGACATCTTCACGTTCATTAAACAAGGTGTTTTATCGTTGGTGTTAAAATAGTTCAAGATGATAAATTGCATCTACTGTTAATTCATAGCAGCAACCAGTCTGCCTCCCACTCCAGACCATTAACATGTCCACTTCATCTTCCCATTATCTAGCAGAGGAAGGAGGTCATATGGATGTCGGGACCAACCTCTGTTTTCCAAAAAAAGGCCCCCATTAGACTCCTGTTCTAAAAGGTTTTCTTCCATGTTTAGGTACTAAGCTAAGCTAAAACAAGTCATGCACTCCTCGACTCACCTGCTACGAACATTGCAGGCCACTAAACATTGGATGTAAAGTGCTGTCGGCCCCTATGCCTTCCGGAAACTCTTCAGCAAGAAACAAGCAACAAACTGAACACATTCATGCCATTGAATGCAAATAAAACGACAGTCTACATGGTATAACTGTCCTCGAAACTAAGAACTTCGATCACCTCTTTCTAAATGATTGGACTACAGGCCTTTTTTTGTTGCATGATTTCAAAATGACTTGTGGGTGATCAAGATGTTATACAACCAGTTTTTTTTTATTAACTACAATGCAGTAACTGCACAGAGCAAAGAGGTACATGAATGGGTCAGATCTTTCAATGTGTTACTGTGCTGCCATGGACAACGCCATTTGAAGCAAGTCAATGATTTCACACTGAGCACCCTAGCTGACGGCCTCTAACTATCCCTATTAACCCCATTCCAAATGGACCCCTTACTTTTGTTGCAGTGCTACTATGTTCATTCATTTGACATAACCCCACTGTTAGCACAATCAGTGTCACAGGTGCTCCCAAATCCTGATCTCAAGGTATTTAAACCCATTTAGAGCCTGAAACGGCACATGGTGTGAGGTTGTAATTAATATTTTACATATCATCCTTTAGAATTAAATGAGATAGCCATTGTACAGTGATGAACAAAGGACGACTTCTTTAGTCGTTGACAGAAGCTGTGTTTCAGCACCCATGCTTAAGGATGTACAGTGGGAAATGCCAAAAAATAAGCAGGTATTGTGACAAGATCCATTCTGCAGATATGACTACACAAGATGTAAACTGTTACAGCCCAGTACGCATTGGACAGACAGACTCTAATTAGCCTTATATTTAAAAACAGACCAAATGGTGTGTCTTTCACACCTCACAAATGTCAACATCGAAATGCACTCAGAAAGCTGTAATGTTTTTGGTTCTGGCCTATCTGGCTGCTACATAGTCAATTAGGACTATGCCCCAATTATGTATCAGGTTACTAAAATAGCAGCTGCCGCAGAAAAAGAGCTGTAAACGAAAATCTAAAACGGAAAGAGAGACTGCGATAGAGAGCGGAAGAGAGAGAGCGAAAGAGAGGAATCTAGGAGCATCGAAAACAGGTCTCTTTTTTCAGACATTGGGGCGAGGAGTGTGGATGCCGACAACCAAATGTATTTGTCTTCAACGTACATACCCGTGTTCAAATGATAATACACGATTGCTCATTATACCCACCCCAATGTGGCAGATGAGAACGGGCAGGTTATTATTCCAATGGACGTTTTTTTCTGAGACCAAAAACCATCCCCGTGCACGAAACGCATCATTGGAATTGATAACTGATTGTCAGCAGCGGGGTAGACCGAATAAAAGAAACTGACTCCAATTGCTGTGCATTACTCGACTACCTCCATCTTTGAATGTGTAGAGGAAAAAATGCCATCCGGCTAATGCCATCTCTCTCTCTCTCTCTCTCTCTCTCTCTCTCTCTCTCTCTCTCTCTCTCTCTCTCTCTCTCTCTCTCTCTCTCTCTCTCTCACACACACACACACACACACACACACACACACACACACACACACACACACACACACACACATCCTCACAAACAAACACACACAGCAGCCACTTAGGGGGTAAATTCTTGTGCTAAAAAAAAAACGTACAATGTGGAGGTATTAATTTCACAGACCTACAAAAAAATAGGCTACTGAAAGGATTGCAAATTAGAGGCAGCTATTCGGAGGATTTTGTGATGAAGCATGCAATCGCCTATAACCGACTAAGCCTGTGAAGAAACGCACGTCGGAAAGATGGGCCAAGAATGCACATCACACATTTTCTATGGACTTGTGTACAGGATGAGCTAAGTACTACAGCTTAGAAAATTGATAACATAAACACCCCTGAAAGGTGAGAACGTGTCTAATCCGACGATGCCATATGAATAGTAGAGCCATTCGGCTACATTGAACAACCTACATTTGCCACACACACATAATGGAACAACTCACTCTCTCTCTCTCTCTCTCTCTCTCTCTCTCTCTCTCTCTCTCTCTCTCTCTCTCTCTCTCTCTCTCTCTCTCTATCCCTAGGTATCACCTCACCTAACTGTATGCAAACGGGAGCGAAAGCGCGCACCCTAAATAAATCTTGGTGTGTGTTGCTAACGCACCTGTCAATGCCTAACATATGAAGCGTTGCATCGTCTATTCCATTGCTTTATCATAGCCCACTTTGTATAAATTGACAACACAAATAAACCTTCTGAATAATAAGAGCAAGACCCTAAAATCGCACGGACATAGTCACACAGCAATTTGAAGCGTTCCATAAAAGCATTCATATTTGTATCTTTTCATGCCATGAAAATTAGCTTGCAATGGGCGTTGGAAGTTCCATTCTTACCACAGAGATCGCAGAACCCATATTGTTTAGTTTTGACGTTAATTATTCCTTTGGTCCATTTTTGCAGAACGTGCCTTGTCGCCCGTGCCCCTCTAAAAAAACGAATACATGTTTTCCCTTGTCTCTCTCTATTCCACTTGTATTCGGCATAAGGGAAAGGGGAGCGACGCTACACCACCACACCATGGACTCCCCCTCTGTCGGATTGGAAGGTAATGGGTCTTAAAGAAACATTCTCTCAGCATTCTCCGCATCTCTCTGTGATTTACGCCCGCGCGTACGCACCCGAAGATTCACGCGTGGACACGCGCTTCAACACACTCATACACACTTTCACAAAGACACACACACACACACACACACACACACACACACACACACACACACACACACACACACACATGCACAATCCAATCAAACATAACTGATTAGTTATACAGTATATATATGAGGGTCAGGCCCATTGATTAACAATGTTTGCCTTATGCTATGATGTATTGTTATGAAATATAATGTCAACATTTAGTGTGATCTACAAGTTACCCCTTATAATGGCTGATTGGTTGCGGTCGCTGGAGGCCTACGTTAAATGACTAGGCTATATCAAGCCCTTTCGACTAAAAACTATGAGAACCGCTGATTGACAACCATCCAGACCAGGTCATCTTTCTCTTTTATGAGTTTTTCACACAGATGCCAGGTTGATTTGGAAAAAATCACCAATACTGTGAAATTCTGGGTAAATATTTGAAAAAGACCAAGGTATGATTGAACAAAGAAGGACCAGAAGGAGCATTCTCTGAAGTCTATGTCATTTTAGTGCCTTTTGTCTTTTCATATTTGATTCCAATGAATCATGTATTAATCCTTTTAAAGGCCATTACATTTAAAATACTGTGTGGTTAAAAGCACAAAAAATGCCTTACTCATGAAGCTTATCTGATTATATACACAACTATTCATCCATAATCAATCCAAATCTGCTGTTCCTTTTAGACATACAATAATTGTATATCATTTGATGTGTCCTGCTATTAATAAGTAGCCTATTCCATATGAAAATAATATAATTAATTAATCAATTTATATAACACATGAAATATACAATTCTGTGTGTAGCCTGATGCATGTTCATTGCATTCATCTCGTGTGGATATGCGCAACTCGGATGAAGTCGTCAGGATTAACAATTAAGGCACAAGCATTCTATTTCACGTGTAAAACACCACTGATATAATTTTTTATGCGAATTTATAAGCAGACTTGAGCACACCAAGGTAAACATAAGGTAGTGCTGTCTTTAAGAGAGAGAGCCTGGGAAGAGGTGATGTAATGTGTTCTCAGACAATGATGTCATCGGCTGAGACGCGGCAGGGATTTAAAGTGACAAAGGCATTTTCCAAAGCCCAGTGCAAT
Source organism: Aplochiton taeniatus (assembly GCA_017639675.1). Classification (NCBI taxonomy): domain Eukaryota; kingdom Metazoa; phylum Chordata; class Actinopteri; order Galaxiiformes; family Galaxiidae; genus Aplochiton; species Aplochiton taeniatus. Next base: position 5,206,480 of record CM030187.1, read on the forward strand.
TCTGCATCAGGCCTGACCAGAGAAGAGCTCAGCACAACCCGTAGGAGTCATAGCGACCAGGGTTGGCAAAAAAAAAGAACGCTGGCGATGAAACGAGCAAAAATATTTAGAAACATTCAATCCATGTCAGATGCACAGTATGTTTATTAAAAAAGGCATCTGAGATACAAAACACAAACACCTTAATCATAGTTATTACAGTAAGGTTATTTGTGAAGTTATTTAACCATGAACAATTCCTCAACTATTGTGTGCCTTGGCACAGAGTTAGCTTGGTAAATGAGTTAGTGGGTGGAATGAAAGTGAGAGTCTCAGACATTGAACATGTACATTTTACAGCTAGGCTTGTAAACTACATTTTTAGACTATATGCAGCAGAGTAACAACATCGTTAGCACATCAGCCTTGAATTAAGTTTTGATTAAATCTTAAGACCAGTAATGTTACTGCTTTCAAGTTAACCACGTTTTAATACAATTTCACCACCAGAAAGCTTGCGCAACCATAATGGCCCCATACCATTTATATATGTAAATGTAGCTCCTAATTATCTTTCTAAATGTCTTCGTCGTCATTACATAACATATCTCCATGTCTCAACTTTCCTTTTCATCTTTATCACCTTGGTTCTCATTGCCATCTATTTTCTCTGCTATTCATTCTTTACAAACTTGTCCTCAATACAATGACTCTTGCCTGTCCAAAGGAGGCACCTCCAATCACCCTCCCGTCCTCGTGACCAGAATTGGTTTGGGACGTCATCACGGCGGGTTCATTGTTTTGTACTTGAACGGTTTCCTTGCTATCCTCGCATACACTGCTCGCCTTCATTGGCTCTGCAGATCCTTCTTGGTCTGCCTCCCTTTCCACAGATTCATGTGTAGGTTTAACTTCCTCTCTCGTTTTCACACCATGACTCTTTGCGATAGCCTGATGGCTTTTAGTAACAACATGTAAACTGACAGGTTCACTCAACTTTCTTTCCAAGCTCGGGTTGTCCATATCCTTGTCTGTTCCGTTTGCCAAATCGTCTGCGTCTGTTATCTCCTCATAAATGCACAGCTCTTTGGCTGGAGTAATAGAGGTATTTGAGGATGAATTGGATGTGTGGTCACTCTGGTCAATGGCTGATGGATCTTGGGGTTTCTCATTCGTTATAGGGTCCCCATTGCCTTCGGATGTATTTTTGCCTTTGTTGTGTATTTCAGCTGAGCTGCCGACACAACAAGCCTCGCTCTCGGAGGATGACATGACCTTGGTCAACATCTCTATTTCTTCCTCCGGTTGGCTTGACGACTGGACGTCTGGCTGGTCATCGTTTCGTGTGATGTCCGAGTCAGAGATGTTGATGTCACACGCGATCTTGTAGAAGAGCGAGTGGTTCTCGAACATTTTCTCCAGGCTTTGACTGACAGTGGACGACATGGCATTTGGATCCAGCACAGCACCGTGACCTTCTACTTGGTGGTCCACGTCAGGTACCTCCCCGTCGTGCGGTGGATCCCACTGATGGGTGGAGAGAAACCACTCGGTTCGCAGGTTGGCGGAAGTTCTTTCACCGTGAATGGCCGACAACTCCGCCAGTTCTTCCTCTAGTTCATCTTCTGACATCTTTTCAAACGCGTGGCTCCCATCTTTCTGGTACACAGTCACCGGCGAAATATGATTCGGAGAGGGTGACGGTTTGTTTTTGTGTTTCTTGACAGCTTTTCTTCCATTGCCATCTTTGTGTTTCTTTTCGTTCCCAACATAACCGTGAAGTCCTTTGGTTTCAATATGGCCGCAAAGTCCTTTCGTTCGTCTGTCTTCCTCCTCTTCATCTCGATGTGTTCCACAGGAGCTCTGAGGTTCATCA
>CM030187.1:5213334-5225322 GCA_017639675.1 Aplochiton taeniatus
CTTGTAGCTGGGCCAGTTCTACGGAGAGCGACTGCAGGAGCTTGTCACATCCACACAGTCTGGTTAGCACGGCCTGGTAGAGACACAATAACACACCTCATGGCCAAAGCATTCCCCCATCTATTCCATATCATATGAAATAATCCATCGTGTCACTATTTATATTGAAAAGTGAGAATCTTTTACATCGGCATCGCTTTCAATAGGTCTTAGGGGCGGGGTCTCTCTCTCTTTGAAGAGGTCAGGCTTAGCAGGCTGTAATACATAAAGACAGAGTTAGTTAAATACCATTCATTTCACTTTCTCTCCTGCCAACTGAATGCACACCAGTGTACGTGCCATCCACGCTAATGTATAACTGGATTACTCTGAGTTTGTGTAATAAAGGTAAAGGTGCCTTTATGAAGCCATGGTTTTAGAAGGATATAGCAAAGCCTTCAGCAATATCAACAGACTGTTCATTTCCCTACTACCCTAGCAAGAAGACAGTCTGTTATTATAAAACAGTTTGACAATACTTATCATGATTCAGACATTCCTACTTACAGCGTATGAGTGGTGCACGATCATTCAGTCATAATTAATGTGGCATTCATTTCAAGATGTTCCTATAAAAACAGCTGCTGTATTTAGACTTAATAACATAACGTGATACATGTGATACTACCGACAAACAAGACACTTCTCACAATTACAACTATTAAGGAATACATTTAGTTATAATTAGTTAAACAGAATAAAAAATATATTTTCTGACTTTGAACACATGCAGGTATGGCAACGTATTTTTAACAGCGCACAATCTTTGTAACATTTAAGATGCACTGTAACTTCAGAAGGTTAGTGAGTTACAAAGTTTTGAGGCATGTCTCCGTACTGTTAAAATGTCACTCTACTAACAATTACAGCCTCTTAAACAGCACAACCAATCACAGAAGTGGAAAAGGACAGAAGTTTTGAGCTTGAAACAACAATCCAGGGCCGTGCAGGAAGGGGGCTGTACCATAGCTGGAGGCAGCAAGCAGACAGACATATGGCTGCGATGGTGGTGGTGGTGGTGATGGTGGTGGTGTGGGGGGTGGGGAGCCCTCGATGATGGGGGCAAAGGGGGCAACAAGTCTGTGTGTGCCCCTGTGGAGTAGTTCTGAAGAGAGAGAGGGTCAAGCATGGCAGGTATTGAATATTGAACCGTAACTAAAGAAGTAAGTCAATAAAAAATGATATACCATCAAAAGAAATTGTCAACAAATCAACAAAACAACATTCTTTTAATCAAATGCATATATCCAAATTGTGACTTTGTTCATGTGAAAAATGAATTATTGTATAGATATAATCTTAGGCAATATTTTTTAACGTTGTTAGTACATGATGCGTTACCTTTCCCAGTTGTCTTCGTCCCCCAGGAAGATGATGGAGGGAGGCATATGTAGCTGTGGGCTGTGGAAGACCCAAAAAAGGACAGCCATTTTGACGGTTTTTATTTTGATCAACACTAGATTTACATGCTACCTCATGTCCATTTTAATTGACTTAGTTTGTTTCTAGCATTTAGTTCAGTCTTAAGCATTTAGTCCCCGGAGAGATTATATAGAACCCATCTGACCTTGCTGAGAGTTTGCCACCTCTCTGTGACAGGAGTGTGGGGCGTGGATCTGAACTCCAGCTGGGGAGAGGCTGGGGCAAAACACAGAGTCTGGGGCATCCCCAAGTCCTCCTGGGGTCGAATGTCAACCCTGCCCACTGGTGTGTGGGGTCGCGACCCCAACTGACCTCTTGGGGTCAAAGAACCAGTCCCCATATATTCGGAGGGCCTGGGGGGCGTTTGCTGGCCCGAGTGGAAGTGATGCGGGCCGTCCTCGAGGCTCGGACCACAGCCTCTTCTCCGGCTGAAGTCGGGAGGACTTGGGGTTTTGGGTGTGGGGCTGAGAGAAAGGGAGTAAATAGAACAGAAAGCCCGAGTCATGACCGCCCTGAGGTTATGACCAGCATTTGGGTTGGAAATAAATGTGGACCAGCCAACACTGCCTTGAGACAGTCTGCCCACCTTGGCTGCCCGCTCCGTCTCCCTTTCTGCTCCGTGTGAGGTGCCCCCATTCTCCCCCCCGTCAGGTGGCGAGGCTCTTTGGGCACACTTTGGATGCGGCCAGCACTTTTGGACAGAACCTCTCCCAGAGAGGGAGAGTGAGGGAGCTCCACAGACTCACTGCTGCCCCCTATCTGTGTGAAGTCCTGATAACTGGAGCACCTTCTGAGAAGATCAGGACGATTGGAACATTATGTTCAGGACCGTTGTCATTTTTAAATTCTGATATTTGGTGTCAATCAAGTGGGTAAACTTTGGACAGTGTTTTATACCGGTTGATTGAGGGGTCATACTCCATACAAGCTGATTGGCTGAGTGCTCGTACCCAGCCCAACATGTCTTCCTGAGTGTCTGCACTTAGGAAGTAGGAGCGCATTCCCCGGTGCACCACCTAGGTTGTGAATTGACAGGACAAATGAAGTACACAGTACCAGGTACTTTGTAAACGGCACCATATACTGAATATACACTGCATTCTTTTGGCTTAAAAAAAAAAGAAATCAAGAAAATGATGTCTGTAGTACCTTGAAAGTGTTCTTTCGGTTTTTACATTCTCTCGGAGTGCAGAAGAGTATGTTGTAACTTGGTAGTGGGATGCTGCCCAAAGCAGATTCTTCTCGGCTGTCTGAGAAGTGGGAGAATTAGGTGCTACAGAGACGTGACATCTCATTATTCTGTACGGCTGTGGACAAGATATTAGGATGCAGACCTTTGTAGTAAAAGAGGCAGTAGTTAGACAGGACAAACCAGCGCCTCTTCCAGAGCTTTAACCCAGAGCTGTCCTGTAGAGCACAGTAAGCAGTAAGTTACAGTGTACATGAGTGTACAGATTAATTTAGGTTGTGCAGCACAAATACATAAAAAAATATATACATTCAAATAAATGCTAGTCTAAGATCCGCATTTCAAAGTGTAAAATAATATCCACAATAGTTGTTTTGTTGTTGTTACCTTTTTGTAGAGCCATCCTCTGATGACCACAGGGTAGTTGGGGTCTCTCTTCGCAGCCCGGCACCCCTTCCCAAACGTTTGCACCCTTTCATCACCTTTCTATGTAGTAGTGAATGAATCGACCATTAACGCTTATTCTAAATACAGCTAACAGCAGTGTTGTTTACACGTTCAGAATCATGGGGGAGCATTTGAAATATTGAATTGTGGCGAGGTGACCCTGTGAAATATGGCACACATAAACACAAAGACATTTGTTCATTCACTCATTGTTTTCAGCCATTCATTCATTTGTTGGTTTATTCATTCATTCATTTGCTCATGAAGGTGAATGCTGTAAACAAACTTTTATGACAGGAAAGGATGATATTGTGACCACACTGGATGTTTGGCTTACTCTGTCCTGCTCCTCCATTCTGTGGCACAAACAAAGAAAGAAATGTTTGAGAAGAATGTTTCCTAAATCAAAATCAAGACCAGCACATACAAAAACCTTGAACTTGCACCACTAATAGGGCACATTTATTTATAATTGAGGCCGTCAATTCATAAATGATTGCTGTTTAAACACCTTATTAGGGATATTCTATACTTAACAGTGACAGTGTCTTGTAGGTTTGTATTATTGCGGAATGGCTATCTAAAACGGATATCAATAAAAGCTTGTAGTTTATTCAAATAATCAAGAGAGTGAATGAAAATGCATAGCAGTAAAAGGAACATACTAAAAACAGAAAAACTGTTGATTGCAAACAAAAAACTACAATTTATACAGCATTGTGTTCTTGTTGTATTTGTATGGCCGGATCTCTGGCTGTCAAATCCACATTTGATTGACATTTGACAGGCAGACATTTGACCACTCGAAAAGGCGATCGCCAAAAGAGACCAGCTGACGGCTACAGCAGGACTCCAGGAACAAATTAAAGATTACAAACCCAAGCTTTTCTGTGACGCTTCGCTCCAAATGCTCCCATGAACACCAAAAGTGTTTCTTCCACCAGACTCCAACACGCTCCCACAGCAAAGTATTCTGCACGCTCACTATTTTCGGAGCGAGGTGGCGTAGTGCACTCACACGCCCTTTCCCACCAACTAATTCTCCCCGAATTCTATTCTGAGCCCTAACAGGCTGTGTGCGTCCCCATGGTGAAACTGACAGGTGACAGCTGCATCGCCGTGGTTGCTGGGAGGGGCCTGGGACTGTGTGAAAATCAATCTGGCAGGAAGGCACAGCCTGGTATGCCAGACATGCTTGGGAATGAGTCCCAAAAAGCAGACTGGACCGCACCGTTGAGCACAGACGAGCGGAAAACCAAAATAAAACAGCTCTGGGCGGTAAAAAGAACAAGGCGGTTGAAAGCAAGAGGTTAGGGTTGGTGGGTCATGCCATTCTGTCTTCTGTCATGTCAGGTGGGATGTCCAGGAGGAAAGATACCTTTCAGGGGGTCTACGTTGTTTCAATTGGTTAGTTGGCTCTCGACATGAAAACAGTAAAAACAGAACATACAAGTGCAGACATATCGAACGTCAGTTGCTGGCAAACAGCTTCAGTAGTACTAATGCCATTGTGTGTCCTACACAACCACAGACCTAACCCTAAATCTGAAGAGGCAGATGAATAAGAAGCAGTGGATGCAGTGAGACACCAAGCCCTGGTGGGAGACACATTCAAACCCGATATGAATCTATTCCAACATCAACAAGCTCCCGATAAAGAGAGGAGAGAAAAGCAAGGGGCAACAGAACGTCTATTGTCAGGGATGAGAGTGCAGACTTACGACTTGTGCCAACGGGGGATATGTGGGTGTCGTGAAATATTTGGAGAATCTCTGTCTTAATCAGTGGGGGGTCACTGGCTCAGGGAGCAGAGACTGGAAATGCAAAAGAGCATCAGAGAGAAGACAAACACAGGGCTTGTGCACCACACAGAGTGTGCTTTGTAGCCCCCAAGGACTGCAGGAGCATCATCTGAACGTCAATGTAGATGGTGTTGAATTCATCTGCTTAAGACACATTTCTCTGCTTTTAAATGAAAGAGCAGTGAAAACATTTGCATTTCCTAAGCAATTCGCATATCCCTTGATATTTGTCAATACCGTCACTAACCTCTGACCTTGGGAAGTGAAGCAGTGAGGCAAGCCACCCTCTTACCAAGTGCTTGCTTCTGTAAAGTCTTGACAGAAGTCAAATACTTGCATCCAGAGCCATGAAGCCATGAAGCCAGTGAGAATGAAAAGTGAACGCTTTAAATACAACTTCCTGGTTATATCTAACATGTATCTAACAACGTTGCATTTATAAGACCTTTTGAATATCACACAAAGTGTGATAATATGTGTTGCGTAAAAAATATTGAATATACTGTACTGTAAACAAGTATAAGTTACCAAATGTGTATTATCTGTCTTAGACTTTAACACTTTAATAAATCCATCAAGTATTAAAAGTCTACAGAGAATTTGTATATGATTCAGTATTTCTAACTGTTAAGCTAAATCTAAATTATTATCCAGCATTTCAAAATTCACAGGATACGGTATTATAATATCCATTATGCCAGCAAAATAAACCAAATATGGACCTTTTATAATTAGACTTATTTTTCCTTTGGAACTAGTAAAGAAAATAATTGAGCGAGTCTAAACACATTGTCCCTTTTCATCAATACCATTACATTCCATGTTTCAATACATCCCTGTTACATTACTCATTACCTGGCCAGCTGTCCCTGTCTGTTGGCTGTCCTGGGTTCCATCACTTGGCACAGCTCCTCACAGCATCTCCCCAGGCTTGGTAGCCCTGTTTATGGCTAGCAAAGCCTCCCGTCGCCCAATAAATCTCAGCCCTCTCAAGTAATTCTCTTCCCTTGGTATATATCTTAACCTCTTTTTGTGTGTCTCACTCTTTATCTAACTCTGCCTAGACTTGTATCTCTACTCTCTGTCCGGTGAGCTACCTACGCTGCCCATTGACACCCAAACTGTCTGTCTTCCTTCTAACATTCTCTGTGTCCCCCATCACCCCTCCCTCTGTCCATTCTCCCTACCCCCTCTCCCTGCCTTGGGCTATGAGGGAGATTTTGACTTTGGCATTTAGAAAAAAAACATTTGTGGGTTTTTTTCAAGTCTTTTTCCAACAAGCTTATTCATTATTCAATAGTAATGTAATTGTCTGGTAATTGTGCTGAACTTTACTGTTTGGATAGCTTATGGTCCATGATATATTTAGCATAGTGCCAAATCTAAGAATATTGTTTATAAACGTTTTCTGTTGTCAGTAAGAAGAGTTACTCTTCTTGATGTCAGACTTTAACCACATTCATTAATCAACCCTGCAGGGAATTTTCAAAGGAAATATAATCTGTGGTATTTTTATGATATAATGATCTATTTTTTAAAAGGCATGACTTTTAGAGATGCACATATTTCCTTACCGTGAGCCACAAAGACACCTAAGAGGATGAGTGAAGAAGACCTCGTTGTTGTTGACAGCCATTATCGGCAACCGAAAAGCATGCTGATGATATTTGAAGTAAACTTTCTTAAGTAAGAGTTATTCAAGGTAAGATGGTCTGGTCATGGACAATATCCTGAACGGGACAGAAAACAGAGTAAGTTGCTTGAAGGAAAAAGAGAGAACAAACACACAGGCAGGCCACTACAAATGCCCCAGTAGACCTGCCATTCTTGTTACACAACCAACGACTAGGAACAGTATTCTTAGACGATGATAGGAGAGAGATAAAAGTAGTAACCCAAACTGAAATGACTTCCACAGCGCATTAAGATACATGTTTGGCTTACTGGCACACAATTTTAGCAATACACCAGTGTCCTGTACTCTTGATGTAACTTTTTTGTGTAATGCATTGATCAACACAGCTCAACTTTCTGGACTGCCATCATGACCTTTATTTTTGCAGTAGATTTCAGTTTGGTTTTACCAGTATGACCATTTTTTGAAAATATATTCAATGTTTTATCAACTATATAAATTGCAGTTAAACAGCATTGATGCCTGAAAGTAACTCTCCCTTATAATCAGAATTGAATGTGTTACAGGTTTTCTAGTCTGACCTCTGGGCTCTGGGTCATGACCCCATATATCTACAAAGACCATTGATCACAGGGGCCAATCAGATTACTCCTAGGCAGTTATGACTCCCTTTTAGCGCACAGCTTGCAGTTCAATCGCAACCATCCAAACAGCCCACGTTAACTGACATCTGCTGAGTACATTGCTGTCTCCTATTACACACTTTGTTGTCCCATAAGACAGTTGCCTGTAGCAAACCTGAAGGACCACAGGAGTTGTAGTTTTATCGGACCTTGACGATGGATATTCGTGCCATGAACAGCAGAAATCCAGAATTGATAGCCATAGCCTGCAATCTGTTTTGAATTTGTTTTGCCCAAATTGATATCTGGTATTTACACGGTATCTAATATATAAGGTACCAATTATGACATTAACACATTATGTTATAAGAGTCTAGTTAACAAGCTAAAATTAGATACATTTGCAAAAACAAAATATTCTCTGACTGGGTACCTCTTGAAATGTTTTAAATAATGTTTACATCCATGATCATTGATCAGATGTTTCTGGTTACTTTATTGCATTCTCCTACCCAAGGGGATGGAGCAAAATGCACCCCTTTACAAATTACAGGTACCTTCCAAATAAATGCATCAAATACTAGTGACAGTACTGGCATATTTTTTTTATGTAAAGATTTTTGATATTTATATGCTTCCCCAACACAGGTAATTTCCTGCACTGGTGTTAAAACAATTGTGATTTGTTTTAAAATTGTGCGGTAATGTTGTCAGTCAAAGGAGAACTACGATTGTGATGATGAACAGACAGGTACATGACAGTGGATAAGTGGGCTGACCCATTTACAGTAACACTGGAACCAAGAAACAGAGGCCAAGACAAAATATGCCCCATGGGGTCCTACCCCCACTAACCCCCCAAAACGTTTGGTCTGCGACATGAACCTGGGTAGAGGACTTTCCTGTTTTCACCCTTAAGGGCAGCCCCATTACTACACAGGTCATGGATTGAAAATGTGAGGATTATAAAAACATTTTTATGTAATCTAATTTGTTTGAAAGCAGCAATTTGGGATTTTTAAATATAAAAAATACTTTCACCTTAAAAGCCCTTAGCAGTAGGGTCTAAAAAGACTCAGGCTGACTCATTATTATGTTTTTAAGTCTTAATGTAGGCCTACCAGTTCAACAATTTCCCAAGATTCAAAGATCAGAACGTGTTCCAAGTTTGCATGTAGTAGAAAATGAGTCGGATATTGTGAGGTACTGGCACAGACTGTGTTCAACACAGAGGAGTTGCAATAGGGAATAACCCTTTAATTGATACTCCCGTGCACACACAGGTTCACTCACACACAAGTCATGCTGATGCTGGTGCTGATGCTGGTATTGGTGCTGGTGCTAGTGCTGTTTAAAGTCTTAGTTTCCCTCAACCTGGTTTCGCTCTCTCTTTCTCAGACAGGGAAGACCTTATGGGTCTCTGGACCATGTTGAACGACCACATAGCCTTCCATAACAAGTAGATTGTTGAAGTTGTATGGCTCAAAGAATGTGCAATACAGAATGTTATTGCTGCTGCTTGTAGGTTTCTCAAATTCAAAAACTTTGAACACAGTAAATGACTACCAATAACAGGAAACTTTCTAAACACTGTTTCAACTTTGGATGACTCTTTTAGGACACTATTTAAACATGTTCATTTCTTCACCCCTTTACCTTTAGCGTGCATACACTCTTCGAGAATTTAATTAAAATATTACTTCAAAACGTTTTAGCAATGCTTTCTCCACGTAGTTTTGGAAACCCATTAACTAACATCATTATTATTATTATTTTTATGTAATTTATTTTTTAAAACTACATTCATCATTTCTAGTGTATGATATACAATTAACAATGTATAGGCATATCCAACCTTTTAATTGAAAAAAAAGTAGTACCAAATATCTTGCATCGCTTGCTCGACGAGTACCTTCAACAAGACTCCAGCAGATGGTGCCATTTATTTCTAATATAGACTAGATCCCTTGTCAAGCCAAACTCATCAATTAACTTTGTTAACAAAAAATAAAAATGTCAATATACTGTATCATTGGATAACTTGATAAAAAAATTAGTGGAGATGCATATATTTTATTGCATGTTATGCTTGATCTTAAATGTAGATTAAATTACATTCAACAAATGTTTATTAAATATGGGCTTGATGATGGTTGGAAGTTTTCATTTCTGCAGTTATTTTAAATGATGTATTAAACATAACATAACGGTTTGCTACTTTATAATTCCATAAATATAAAACTTGGTTGGTTATTTTCTAGATAACGTTCAGTCCCAAATTGAAAATTGTTCTGTCACGGCCCTGAGCCCTCTCAATTGACTACGATCCTTCAGGACGCTTTATACTTTATAGTTTTCACCTGTGCCTTCTTTCGGACCTGCCAGCCATTAGTTTCATTGTTATCACCTGCGCCTTTGCCAGGGTAGTTCAGTTCCTAGTTTCCTTTGTTCTATGTCCGTCATTATTCTTTCTAAACGTGTTGCCGTGCCTCCCCTGAAGTTTGCATCTGTGTTTTGCCTCCCATGTTCCTTGAATCTGAGTTGACAGTAATAACTACAGGAGCTCAAAAAACGGAATATAACACACTGAGGCTCTTTAATTGCGGACTCGAAAACCCAAGAATACAGAGACAGGGAGTGCAAGGACAGAACAAAAACAGAACAGGGACAGGAACTTAAATAGGGACCAGGTAACAAGATAACTGAACATGGGTGAAAACAACGAAACAATAAGTGACGCATGCCGGTCTCAGCCCGGAGCTGTCCGTTGTACTGGCCTACGTCCCCGCCGTGTCCCTGGAGCTGCCGTGCGCCCTCTGGAGGCGGTGGTGACGGCCGGGCCCTGATACATAGATGTCACAACATTTAAATACTTTTTTATATCAATATATTGATATATATATAAACCTGAGCAGACCTAATGTGTGCAAACCTTAGTCTGCTCAAAATGTTGATGGCTCTATAGTTTCCTTAGAAGTTATCATACTTTATATTAGACACACTTTGTAGATAATACCCTGCAATACAGTACAAAGCTCAGAATCAGAGATGATAGATGAGAAAACAGTCCTCCTTACATCACTTCCCTGTGTCAGGTTTGTTCCTGGCAGCAGTCGGCATCTTCACATTGAGCTTCTAGTTAATATTTGATACTGGATTTGGTCAAGTTTTTCCATAAAAAGAAAAGTTGAATGTTTAGTGGATGTCATTCTCTTAGCAGAGTACCCCGCATATTCAAAGATGTACTGTAGGCCATGACCTCCACCGTACCCCCACCTCTTTCCTTTAGGCTTGAGTAACAATGGAGGGGGGACAGAGGGGTACCCTTCGTGCCCTACTTCCTGGGATTGTTGGGTCCGAACCAGCGTAGTGGACAGGCTCTATTTAAAATATGTACCTGTGCTGGTACCTCATAAACAGAGGGGGAAGGAGGTGCTGACAGTGATGATGTTGTTTAAGTGAGCCATGTGGAAAATGTTATGAGTCTGCCTCTCCCTGGTGGATGTAAAGTGTAACGACAAGTTCTGAATACAAAGTGTATTCGAACCAAGGGTGTAGTTCCAGCTCTGAAAAATTAAGGCTATGCAGAAGTGCCTTAAACCTGCATTCCATTGTATGGAAGTCTATGAGAAAATTACCCTACTTCTCACTTACTTTATTACATCAATAAACATTTTCCTTACGAGTTTATGGCCTCAGTCTTTTTCAATACAGCATGATGTTTATTTAGTAAATGATGTCGTCACTTCAGGTTTAAAAAAAAGATGGCCATGGCCTATGAAACCAAGATGCCGATTTTCAAAATGCCAAACTCGAGGCTTCAAAACGGTGGTCCACAAACCAATGGGTGACATCACGATCACTTCGTCCACTAATATACTGTCGATGAGTGTAACCTGTTAATAGAGACATAAAAATGTGTGTTTTGCTGCACACATTTTTTTTTCATTTCCTTAAATCTACAAATAGCAAGGGAATATAAACTTAAGGATTACAGTAAATGTATTAGCTTTAGCAAAACACAACGAAAAAAGAAAACGAACTAACAAAGTGCGTGTAGTGACGATTTTTAAAACGTTATCCCTATTTCAGAGGCCTCGTGAAAAATTATTGTTTCAAATATGGCTCTAAAGTTTTTATTTATTGGTTCCCACCAACATTACGATCACATACATGTAAAATACTATGACATTTTCGGATAGGTTATTAGTTGTTGTCATACATAAAAAGTGCCATGGCTCTGGTCATCTTTCTGACTCCTGAGCGGGTGGAAATGGCCACACATTTTTCGGTCCTCCCCATATTCAAAGTGAAAAGCCTAATTTTCACAGCTAGAGATCAACTTAATGTTTTGTTTTGATCCCTACAACCCCGAGCTGTACGTGTGCTGTGTACAGTGTTGTGAGTAACTCATTACAAAGTAACGCGTTACAGTAATTCAATTACATTTTACAGTAATGAATAATGTAAAGTGATAACGTTTTGATTTTCGGTAATCACATTACAGTTACTGCCTCAACAAAAATTGTCGTTACTTCGTTACTTTAATTACTTGCGCGTAGGACCTCGAACGCAGTAATGTGAACACTGAAAAATAAAATAACATCGTTCCACCAAAGGATATAGTAGTAGGCCTATTAATAAAAAATGCTCTTGCGTAAATCTTTTTGTTTAGATGAAGCATGCGCTTTACTGCTTAACAGTAGCTTAAGTTAGCCCAATATATCTCGTTCGCTAACAAAACCACAAAGCAAAGTTATGGCAGACAAAATTCGAGACAATGGATGTTTCACCAAATGGAAACATTCGCATTGTTTTGGATTTCTATCA
>CM030187.1:5225422-5420422 GCA_017639675.1 Aplochiton taeniatus
GAGCAAAATCCCTCATGCAACTTCGCAACATTCTACTTATATTACTGTACAAGATTATGAGTGTATCTACATTTCTTTTCACTGTCCACAAAGGGAAGATTTGGGAACCCATGTTTGTCTTACATCGCTGATGAGGTCGCTTGCCCTCTTGGAGCCCTCCATCTGCAAGGCCCCAGTGCCGATCCAGGCCGCACCACGCAGGTAGTTAAGATCAGCGCGATACACTTTCTGAGTAGCACAGCGAAATAAAACGATTGATTATTGATGCATGAAAGATTTGAACACATAGAATATGCTGAAAACAGGATGACTGTAGCTTCCTTGAATCATTTGTTACGCTGTTAACAACTTTACAGCAAACCTTTTTGGTGCACGTTATCAAATTACATTGATTCGATTTAAATTAAATAAACAGTCTAGTTTTGCTACCATCAGCCATACCATCCTCAAACCACATTGGATGGGTGGTGCAATAACCTGAACAGAATGTACATTTGTGACTGCACTGCCTCAAATTACGTACCTCGCTCTGCAGGGCGTAGGCCCTCTTGGCCGCCTGGACCTTCATGTCGTCCGGCAGAGAGGTGTAGTGGTGCAGGCTCAGCCTGTAGTCCTGCTCACTAGCCAGGGCCTGGGCCTTCTTAGCATGGGACACCTCCAGCATGTCCATGGACAGGTGGTACTGGGAGAGCTTCTTCACCGAGTCCTGCTTGTACTGGATCTAGAGGGGGGCGATGGAGACAGCAGTTGGGGGGAGGGGGTCAAAAGATCAGTGGCATATTGATTAAATGAGATAAATAAAGGATATTGAGAGTTAAAAGAAATACTGTATGAGGTGGGAGAGACAGAAATAACATCATATTTCATTATTGTTAGTTATTTAGTTCATAGTTTCACAAACACTGTAGAAGAAAGCAAACTCACATCACTCTGGAGTTTGCTGGCATGGACAGAGTGAGACATATTTAGGTCATCCTCCAGGCCCTTCAGTCCGATCATCTTGCCCTTTGTCCTCTCAAATTGGGCCTTGTACTTTTGCTGCAGGTAAACACCCAAAACACAGGAAATATTCAAGACTATGCAACTATGCAGTAAATATCATAATCCATTTGCCTAAATGATGTGGTGCACACGTTTGATGATGACATTATAACGCTAGTAGAGATTGGGAACCTGTCACGGAGAAATTGAAACCTTTACAACCAGAGGTACTTATTTGTAGAAGTTGAGAAAAACTGTTTAGTTTTCATAGATGTTCAGACTGATGTCAATCCTAAATAGATTTTCTTTTTAATATTGAGCCATGATACTTCTTTAGCACACATTGAGCCATGACCTTAATGTCTTCATGCACATATGAAGTGTAGCTCAGAGGTTTGCACTTGTCAGTGACAGGTTCCCAACTCTACTAAGGCGGTGAGCATGATAAAGTCCTGCTACTTTATACATATGTACCACAGGTTGAATATGTTATGTAACGTGATGTAAGGCTTACATTACTCAATATGTCAGCAGAAGCTTTGGCAGCCTGGAAGGTAATGGCGTCCAGGCGAAGCTTGTAGCCGCCATCTCGGATTTTCTTCCAAGAGTCCTTATAGCGACTCTACACAAAAAGATAAGATGTTTGGTTACAGCACTGAATGTTGCTTGCAGAACGTGTATGTAATGTAATGTAAACTTTATTTATGAACACCTTTAAAAAATATGTGCTGTACTATTGAAATAAAATAAAAGTTATATAAAATCAAATAATACAAATAAATAAAACTATATGTAATATAATATAATATAAGATAACTAATCCTTACAACATGACTTTAACAATGCTGCCAAAAATATAATGTATTATATATTATTAATATGACAGGATAGATGAATTAAGAGTCATATTTTTGCAATATGGTCATATGAGTGAGTTGCATGTTGTGTGACTTGCCTCACTAATGTTCAAGGCGTTGAGCTTGGCCTGTACATGTTCCGGCAGATCTCCACTCAGGGTGTAGTTGTGTTTCAAGCTCTCTCCCTTCTCCCTGTAAAGCCTCTGTGAGGGAACCGAACACAACAGTGCACCGTCACCTCTCTCAAAACATGACTATACATGAAGGCATTATTCCATTGACTCAACGTTTCCGACCGCCTCCCTATTCCTACATACATCTAGGGCCAGCTTGTTGCTGACTTTGGCCTGGACCATCTCCATGGTGTCCTCCACACTGGTGAATTTCAGGCCGCTCACATTCTGACGGTACTTTTTCTGAAATACACCAAACAAAGGACATTCTGTGACGCTCTGTGAATATTAGCCTACAATGTAATACATTCAACTGTACAGCAGAGGGCACCAGTCACTCACTTTCAGAAAGCAAGATGACAAAACATGGCCAGTGAACACTCTTAAAATCTATAGTGTTTTTATAGCCATTAGGTTGTTAATTAACTTGAAAACTTTGTGATTTACTCATTTCTATAATAAAATGGAATGCTGACATTGGTAAGGATGCTTATCATCACATTAACATAAGTGGGAATATTCATGAAGTTAAGTTAACAGTTCAAAGAAAGAACCATAACATTTATTTTGTTACCATCTTATGGTATATTACAAATAGTTCACTTTCTCAAACATTCTACCTGAAACTAAAATTTGCTCTGGTTGGCTAAAAGGCTAGATTTGTAGGAGTGCTGCTTAGAGAAGACTCCTTTTGAGAGCAGAGGCAGAAACTCTAGCCATGTGCGTGACCTGGTCTATTTTAGATACCATCTATTTCAGCTCAGCTCTCATAATGGTGACACACACATGAGTGGTGCCTCCGCAACCATTTCTAACGAGTGGCTAATTAGTTATGAATAGGGTCTGCAGGTCTCAGCATTGGACAGCGAAAGTGAGCGTGCTAAATTATGGCCTTGTCCGCACCATGAGGCTCCATTCAAAGAGCATATCACCGCTGTCAGTTTCATTTATAGTGGCAAAATTAGCTAAGATTCCACCCTAATAATGTAATGCAATCTAAAACCAAGTTACACTATAGTTTTGATCCTTTCGACAAATGAATAAGGCATTTGCGTAAAGATAGCATTAAAAAAAGATTGCGCTGAAAAGAAACCAGTATTTCAAAGTCCCTTGGCACCCATTCAAAAGTGTTATGTAATTCATGCTTTTCGCTATCTCATTGCTTTGCTTCCTACTCATTGATAGTAGTAATCTGATTGCACACTGACTGCGCTAGAATAGTCGAGTTGTCCTTTGCATGTTCCTCCATCACATTAATCAGGTTATATATCTAAATAATGACACCAGGGGAAAAGCTGCTGACACACAAAGTTACACAGCTCCGTGGTTTGCTCTGTTTAGAAAACCTACGCGAATCTTTTTTTTTTTTATAAATGATAGGATATGTGTTTTCCCTTGAAATTGTTTGACATTGACAGGGAAATACGGAAATGTCAGATGTGAGAAAGGATTAGGTGTTTTTAGGTTAAGGTCTGAGTTTACCTCGCTGACCAGGTCTCGGGCCTTCTTGGCCTGCTGAACGTCCAGAGAGCCTGAGGCCTCCCAGCCCACTCCCTTCATCCAGTTTAGGTCCGACCGATACTGTTTCTAAACACACACAGAGCACACACACACAAGGTATGAATGGACAAGGTTTCCAAAACATATATAATTTGTCTTATGACAAAAGCCTGTTGCCTGAAATTCTTCTGTCTATCATTTGGTGTGCTTAGAACTACTCTCCCACTGTCAAGTTGATCAAATTAAGAAAGGGTTTCTCAATAAACAGGTAAAATGCTTGACAGTATGAACGATTATTTCAAATTCGGGAGGAGAAGGGTGGAGAAGTTTCCTGACCACTTCCACACGTTGTAGCTACAGAGCATTCTACTCACATCACTTTGTAGTGCATAGGCCTTCTTGGCCCAGGCCACCTTCATGTCACTAGGCAGAGTGGTGTACTTGTGAAGGAAGGTCCTGTAATTTGTCTCTGTTGCAATGTCCTGGGCTTTCCTGGCGTGGCTAATATTGAGCATATCCAGAGTGTTGCTGTAAATCAAACAAAATAAGAGAACACTCAGAACACACATAGTTCAAGAGAGGTAGTTATCATACAGTTCACACGGTGTACTGGAAACATAACAATTTCAATTCTCTCTCCTCTCCATACCTTTTTCTCTTAAACATTGGGGAAAAAACCAACTTCAAACACAATGTTGTGCTTTCAAGTGCCATGAAAATATATGAATACGAGGGCCAATTTGTGTGCATGTGTGCCACATGGCTACCCACCTGTACTTAGCCTTGGAGTCCTCATACTCCTTTTTGTAGTTGCGATTACTCTGGAGTTGGGTGGCTTTGTGTGAATGGGCCATCTGAGAATCATCTGTGACTGTCCTCACTCCAATCATCTTGCCCTTGGTCTTCTCATACTCCTGCTTGTACTTGACCTGAGAGACGCAAGGCACATCAGTGTGTAGCACACCTAACCTCTACATTTGCTAGCAAACCATGCTCAAATGAGCAGAAACACAGAATATGGTCAACTCCATTGTAACGGCGATGGGATGTTTTAACTGTCAGAAGCTCCTTATAATCTTATCGTCTCGTCTTGAATCTTTCGTTTTTTAATAACTCCATTAACATTTCTTGAATGCACTTGAGTTTGATATGAGGGATTCTATCGTCTGTATCTGAGGAGAACTCACATTACTAGCCAGGTCCCGCTTGGCTTTAGCTGTGAGGATGGAGAGAGAATCCAGGCGCATCTCGAAGCCCTTTTCCCTTTGCTGCTCCCAATTGCTCTTATAGACTTTCTGAAAAAGTTAAAATGTCACTTACACAAACTATAGAACAACCCCTTAATCCAATCAAAGACTACTCACTCTATTTTCTGCTTCACAAATAATACTTCTGGTTATGAGGTCACAAGATCGTGAACTCAATAGTTAATAACATTTTTGTTTTTTTTATTAGATTTGTAGAAACTTTGGTTCATTATAACTTCTCAACCACTTCTCCCTCTCTGAGCATTCTCTGAAGTTGAAGCATCAATGGTTAACCACATTATACTCTATGGAGGAAGTGAGACTTGATTTTAGTTACATATTGAATCACACTTTTGGTTTGATATTGGTTTCAGCACATTTAGATCACAAAAACCTGGTTGACGGTAAACAGGCTGACACAGGTAATGTAAAAAATCTAAGTCTTTTTTTTTTAAGAAACATTTTTGGGGAGGATTTTTGTTGCTTTAGTTGAGACAGGACAGTAGGTTGACAGGAGGAATGTAGGAGAGAGAGAGGGGAGGACATGCAGCATAGGGCCCGGGCCGGAATCGAACCCGGGCCGCTGCGCTAAGGACCAGCCTTCGTTTTAAATGCCTTAACTCAATGAGCTGAAGGAAAACGCTCCTACAGAAGCTTTTCAAAGCCAGCTGGAAAAGAACAATGGTTGACATGCTACACTTGCTGGCTTATCTTACCCCACTGAGAAGGTCAGCGTTGGCCTTTGCCTGTCTGAAGAGAGGCTCATCTTTTGTCATGGTGTATTGATGCATTCTCTGCTCGGTTTCTGCCTTGTATGCCAACTGACAGAGAGAACAGCAAATCAGACGCATGTCTACAGAGAACAAGCAGCTAAGAAATAAAAACAGAAAGTGATTAAAGCCCGTGTAAAAAGGGCTCACTTTGCTCTGCAGCTCCTGGCTCTTCTTGGCGTGTTTGATGGAGAGGGTGTCAGACGCCTGGGTGAATTTGAGACTGTCTGCTTTCTGACGGTACTTTTGCTGGAAGGGGACGATAGGGATATAGGAGTGTGATTGTATTTAAGGAAATGCGGCAAAGTGCCTAACAAAAACTTTGAAATACAGAGACGGGCACACACACAAACACACACTTAGATCTTATTCTCTTTTTTACTAACATCACTAAGGAGCTCCCCAGCCTTCTTGGCCTGGGCGATGTTGAGACATCCATCAGCCTCCCAGCCTACACCCTTCATCCAGTTCAGGTCTGACCGATATTGGCTCTGAGAGACAAAGGGATTTAAACAAAGAGAGAGAGAGAGCGAGAGAGAGAGAGAGAGAGAGAGAGAGAGAGAGAGAGAGAGAGAGAGAGAGAGAGAGAGAGAGAGAGAGAGAGAGAGAGACAGGAATTAGAATTACTAATTACAAATTAAAAAGGCTGACTTGAAACTACAATAACAGAAAATGTACGGGAGCTAAGAGAAACAGCATCTACAACACAATTCACAGCATCCAGAACAATTCTGCACAATTCTATAATAGTCTCTCTATACCACAGAACAATCAATTCAGTTTTCTTCAAAAACAATGTTTCCCTGTGATATTTATGTAATTGTACAGTTGAGCAGGATGATATTTGGAATGTAGTTGCCCTTTACTATATCATATCAAATGTCTTTAATTGTACATTTTATAAAATGTGATATAACTGACATTACAATCCAAACAAATCATGAGAGCTTTAAGCTGAGACTTTTAATAGGGTTTAGTTGGATTCCATTTAAAGTCTGGGAAAAGTAAGGACAATTCCCACATAAAAAAGAATACAGAACATACTTAATAACAAGTATATTTTGGTATTTTCAAACGGACTAAATCATAATACCAATTGTAATATTTCCAACTCATCCACCATCTATCACCTCACGTAGGATCATTTCCACCTCACTCCCCCCAAACCGAGAAGCTTGTACCAATGGGCCTCACCTCGCTCTGCAGGGCATAAGCCTTCTTGGCCTGCTGCACCTTCATGTCGTCGGCGTGGGCCGTGTAGTCGTGGAGCCTCTCCCTGTAGTCCAGGTCGCTGGCCAGGGCCTGTGCCTTCTTAGCGTGGCTCATGTTGAACATATCTGACGTCAGGCTGTACTGGGACTGGTTCTGCTTGGAGCTCTTCCTGTACTCAATCTGAATGGAGAGCACAGGAAAAGAGATGGAGAAGTTAGCCAGGGAAGCGTGCGTTGGACCAAAGAGTTGTCCTTGGTTGTTGTGTTCCGTAAGATCATTTAGTGTGAAGGTTAGTGTGTACGTGTGATGAGGTAGTGCGGGATAGTGGGCAGATGGGGAGACATACCGCACACTGTCTTACAAATGTGTCCTCCTCTACTGAGAAGCAAGAATCTCTTTTTATACCATGACATTTCAACATCAACAAACAAGAAAACGGTTTTGCATGCGTCCCACTTTTACGGTATTCAAACTTACATCGCTGTTCAACTTGGCCACCTGGAGTGAGTGCAGGGTCTTGGAGTCGCTCACGTTGGACCCTAAAGTGGAGTCCTTCATGCTCTTTTTGAAGGACTCCTTGTACTTAATCTGTAACACACAGCCAGCCACCCAAATCTTATTAGGCAGTCTCATCAAATTAGCCTTTCCATAGCTCATCTTTCATAACATCGACCCAGTACATAGGCTACTGTATGCTGGATAACAATAGGTCAGTTTGTTCACTGGTGTTGTGTTCCTATTGGGTGGAATGTCTTACATCACTGGCTAGGTCCCGGGACGCTTTAGCTGCTTTGACGTTGAGGGAGTCCAGGCCAATGTCACAAGCTTTGGACTTGGTCTTCTCCCACTCCTCCCTGTATTTGACCTGAAGGGATCACGTGGAAGATAGGTCATGTTATTCTGTGCGATTGCTCTGTTATTTGAATAAGGAAACCCCTGCAGGTAGTGGTCGTTTTGAATTGGAGAGAGTGAGTGAGTGAGTGAGTGAGTGAGTGAGTGAGTGAGTGAGTGAGTGAGTGAGTGAGTGAGTGAGTGAGTGAGTGAGCGAGCGAGTGAGCAAGTGACTGACTGAGTGACTGTTTGCATGTGCTTTACTTTTTGGGGGCGTGTAAACTTACATCGCTGCAGAGTGCAGCATTGGCCTTGGCATTCTGGATTTGGGGCAGGTCTTGGGACAAAGTGTACTGAGTCTTGGTCTTTTCATAGTCTGCTTTATAGTTTAGCTGGGGAATGCATTCACACACTGTTTAGTCCAGTGCTTGGTTTTACAACATGCTGCTGCTAGTTTAATTTATAACAGCAATGCTACAGTGCTACTGAGCTGTGCATGAACAAGAATATATGTCAACTAAGACGTGACCAGCTTTGATCAAAAGTGACGTTAACAAGCAAAGCGGATTGCTACTATGGCTTGGCTTGTTCGAGCTGTATTTCCTTACATTGCTAAGCTGCTGAGCGTTGATCCTGGCCTGGACAATGTCTGGTGTATCTGTCACCGAGCTGTACTTGACCTGATCGATGTGCTGCCGGTAGTTCTTCTACACGAGGGGGCAAGCAAACCAATGATTAGCACAAATACATTTTTTTCCTGTTGAAATCTTTGCAATGGCTATCGACAATATTACCATTGATTATCATTAAACTTTTCATAAGATTATGCAGCAAGGAATGGTTCTATACTTAGTGTACCGTGACCATTCATCCCTTTTATTTCAATTCAAATCCAACTTTTTTTTCAAATATTAGTTACAATAATTTATACGTTTTATTTAAATATGTGAAATTGTATATATAACTTTTGCTTCCTCTGATTGTGTGTGTTTGTTTGCATTCAATGTTTGGGATTGGCACACCAAGGGGGTTCTCCTGGGAAAGAGACTTTAGTCTCAGTGTTTAACTAAAGGTTGATGATGATGATGATGATGATGATGCTGGCACGCATTGAGAAGCCATGCTTTGCATGTTAGCTGGGAGTCGTGAGGCTGTGCTAGGCGACTCACATCCTTGAGTGGGTCTAGCTTCCTCTGGCTCTGGTAGCCCGGGGTGATGGTGGCTGGGTAGTTATACTCCCCCTGTTCAGTTTTCTCCTGCTCATACTCCTTCTTGTAGGCAATCTGGAATGGAGAGAGACAGGTGTTGATAAAGTTAACAATGCCACTGCTAAGTAGCTCTGACATTAGTTGTTATTGTGATGTAGGTATCACTTTGTGCTGATTGCTAATCAAGATCCATGTTAAATAGTTAATTATAACATTTACCACTTTAATATTTACTGTGATAGATTAAGGTCTAGTGTTGTCCTTGTGCTGACCTTCTAAAACCAATGTCTACTAGATGGATAGGTATTTGGATTAAATCGGCGATTTCCAATGCTTTATTAAATATTGTTTTTATTTGCAGAGAAGTCTAAACATTTTGGATTTGTGTTCCATCTAAAAGCTATAAGCTGAGGTAAAACTTACATTGCTGGCCAGCTTCCTGACTTTCATGGCATGCATCGTCTTCTTGTCCAACCCGGAATCTTCATAGTGACCCTTCATGTGGTTTGTATACTTCTCCTTGTACTTGTTCTGAGGGTGAACAAAAGTTTCAAGAATTGTTTCTGAATTATTATAAAGTTTTCCTATCAACTACCATTCTCCATTCTGTCACCTGACTCTATTAGGGGAGTTTAAGTTATAGTGATTAAGCCAGGCCATGTGGGCAAGAGTAGTAACCCATTTTAGATATGAAAATTCTTTATTTGATCAATGTAGAAGAAGTAAATATATTGTTACCTGCCCTTGTCTTTTAACACGATTTAAACCGCTCTCCAAAAACAACCATTGAACTCATGATATTTAAATGAACATACTAGTGCAGATGTTTAATAACAGATCTGTTTATTGTTCTAAAGCCAGGGTGTGTGTCATCGGGATGAAATTTGTGCAGTGCTCACATCGCTGGCAAACTTTGCCACCTTGGAGGCATTCTTGAATTGTGGTGTTTCACAGTAGTTGATGCTATGGCCTTTGTTGTTCTCAAGGTCCTTCCTATATTCCACCTGTTAGATATAATGAAAAACATGTTATATCTTACTCAATACCTGTTGCCTCTAAACTAAGGGGTTCCACATGCATGACAGATACATGTCTTGGTAGAGTTGTAAAGTGCTCCATCATTTTCAGGCAGTCACTGATACAAACATGAATTTGAAATATGGGTCGCTAATTTTAACTCTGACCCTCTGCGTATGGATAGAGTCACTGTCTGCCACCTAACACCAGTAAAACCTCAGGACATTCATAACCCCATGGGACAACAGCTCACCGACAGGGAGATTTGTCCTGGCAATCTGTAAGGTGAGTTATATGGTTCAGAATAGATGCTAAACGCGATCGTGGTGTGCTCTTTGTCCATTCACTTTAAGTGTGGCCTCTTGATGTCCCTGAACGGGCGCTGAGCTCACTGTACAGACGCTGTAAAGATTCTAAGAATTCAGTTGGGGCGACGGGCTAAGGTCCATGAATGTCTGCTCTGCTCTAAACACCAAGACAACAACAACGATTATTTTGGGAAGGAGTTCATCTTACAGTCACGTAGTTCCATATACCTGATGGTGGACACCAGACCCCCAGATATTGTCCCATTCCGCTAACACAATTGATCCACTGACAAGAAAGGCTGCCAAACAGTGCACGACTTGCGGACGCTCTGTCCGTGTCTTCAGTGCTCTTGAACCCCTGACCAGAAGCCTCTCACCTCGCTGACTAGCTTGTTGATTTTGCGCGCGTTCTTCAGTGCCAGGTTGTCCTCCGCTGTCAGACTGTGGAAGTGAGAGGTACCCTTCATCTTAGACATGTCCTTCTTATATGTCAGCTGGAAGGGGTTAAAAGGAAAGAGAGAGCTGCAGAAAGTTAAACATGAGAGGTAAACAGTCCACAGGCTGTCAGGTTGCTTTATTAGTTGGTGAGGGCATAGAGGTCATTTAACAAAATAATTGAGCCTATCTAGACACACACCCACTACTTAAAACGCAGTCTTCACCCTCCTACAGTATCTACACACAACACTTATACACACACACAAACACACGGTGAGTCTAATTTGGTCTGAGTTGAACGTTTGGGGAGTGACAACATAGGATTCCTGGTAAGAGCCACAAGAGAGCCAGTCATCTCTGCAACCCTGAGCTGACATTCTGGTTAGTGATGATAGGTCAAGAGCTGATGGATGAAGTTCCCAGAGCTGATAACTTTCAGACCTACTGTGTCAAAAAAGCAGTTTAGACTTTTGACTGCATTTGTCTGGGATTGCTTGAGCATTACACAATCAACAGGTTCCCCAAATAAAAACGTTGAACAGTTTAAGGTTATCAAAACAATTGAAAAAGCATACCACTAACCACTACATCCTTTTTAGTTGTGCTACACTATAAATCATCATAAACATTTTGAATATAGTTGTATTTGAATCACCTTTGAAAACACAGCAAAAATGCATGGTACTACATAACACATTGAAAACTTACATCACTGGCATGTGCCTGTGCCTTCTTGGCTAGCTGGTAACCAGGGGTGATCATAGCAGGGAAACTGCCCTTCCCTCTCTGTTGTTCATATTCTCCAGTGTAGGCAATCTGCCAAGAAAAAGTTTACACATCTGATACATTTGAGCTAGTTCATCACCAAATAGACCAGCTCAATGTTTTCATTAAATCCACTTGATTTTAATTTGGTAAAGGTAATACCCCCATGGTAGGGGGAAATAGAATAATGTTAATATATTTGGGACGATAAGCATGAACATTTTAAAATAATAAAAAACTGAGATTTGTAACAATATTGCCTCTTTAATTGAAACAACCAGTTTGAGAAGATCGAATTACCGTTATTTGACCTCATGCTCAATGCTTATGTACTGTCTTAAGTATTAGTTTTACATTAGATGCCATTAGTATGAAAATGATAGCAGTGAAGGAGTGCGATGGGACTGTTCGTTTAGTAAATCCTAAGATAGAAAATGTCAGTGAATGTTTCTTCTTACATGGCTGAAATGCTCCGCATTTTCTTTGGCTAGAGCTACTTCTGCTGCTCCGGCTTCTGCACTGGCCTTTCCCTTAATCTCCTGCTCATACATCTGCCGATATTTCACCTGAGGACAACAGAGCCATTAACACTAAACAACACTGTATGTGTGTGTGTGTGTGTGTGTGTGTGTGTGTGTGTGTGCGTGCGTGCGTGCGTGCGTGCGTGCGTGCGTGCGTGCGTGCGTGCGTGCGTGTGTGTGTGTGTGTGCAGGCCTTGTGTGGGTTTTCACGGCATGCATCATTCAACACTTACATCACTAGCTAGTTCTGTGGCCTTCTTCGTCACTTTGTAGCCAGGTGTGAGATGGGCTGGGAAGCTACCCTTACCTCTCTGCTGTTCATATTCCTCAGTGTAGGCATACTACCGGGAAAACATTAAACACAATTGTTCCAATTCAATTTTTCAAATGGTTGAATAAACTTTCAAGGTTTAAGGTTTCACTTTTACTGATAAAGGCTATGAAGGTTATTACTTAATACACTGTATGCACTTTATGGTTGATATGTTGAATTACTAATCAAAAGTGGAATCTTTATATTTCATACACAGTCTGTTTATTACATTTAGAGTCCCTGTTAATAACTTACATCACTAGAGATCTGCCCCTGGCTCTTAGCAAAAGCCACCTCTGGAGGATCTGCCACAGATGTATACTTTGAAACCCTCTCTTCATGTCCTTTTTTATACTCCACCTACATAAAAAGGAGAAATAAGTTGATAAATATCAATAATAGTAAGGATTTTCCACATATTTTAGGCAACAGAAATGTCAAGGTTTGCACTATTTGTATACTAAAATATATAGCCTGAGCTTGTCCTTGTCTTACATTACTGGCCAAGGTGTTGGCGTTTTTGGCACTCTGGTATCCTGGTGTGATCATGGCTGGGAAGCTGCCCTTTCCTTTCATCTCCTCATATTCTTCGCTGTACTTCACCTGTCAATCAAAAATAAAGTATGTCCCACTTGACCTAGCGGTGACATCATGGTTTGTAATTTAACTGACATACTGTCTATGGAAGCATGGTTACAATGTATCATCACAGTCTTGACAGTGTCTCTTGTAATTACGTACAGGGCTTTCTGCAGCAGTGCGAATGAAAGTGTGTGAATAACTTTTTAGTCTATAAAAGAAAGGGTCCATCGGTGGCTTCAATCCACTAAACAAAATGTTGGTTCAACTTTCAATGGAACGGTTAATATCTGCATAGCATCCAAATCAAATAAAGCACACCTGCATCAACATCCCGAGAACTTAACAAGACCTGAAAGCCAAGCTACTCACATCACTGATGTGTTTCTGGGCCTGTGACACCCTCACAATCTCCTGGTTGGTCACCATGCTGGAGCTCCACATCTGTTGTTCTTGTGTATACTCAGCTTGGTAGGCGTGCTGGAGATTTGACCAAACATACATATTAATTGCAATGATCTACTTGTTAGTAGGACGAACACAAACGGGTGCCCAATATTTTAGTTGTGAGCACTAAATAAAGCCTTTGACTTAGAATTGCTGCATCCCAGGATGTTATTAATTGAATGGGAAGAGTGACTAGCCTGGCATGTCGACTGTAAAGTAGCCCAATGCTCTGAAGTAAGGGGTGAAAGGAGGTAGGGGAAGGAGGCTGACTAAGACGTTTTAGACGTGGCCAGTTGCTATGCCTATCAGGGGCGGGAGGTCACCTGGCTAGCCAGCTGATTGGCAAGACGGGCCTTCTCCAGCTCCATGGACCTCATGTCATAGTGGAAGGTGGACATGAAGCGCTCGCCTTCCTCACGGTATTTCAACTGAGGGAAAACAATTGCAAGCCATAAGCCAAAGCCTAGCATTTGCACAAACCAGTGACTGTGCAAGGTGCACTCACACACACGCATACAAAAAAAATACTGTATATATACAGTATATTACAATACTGCATGGATTTGAATTAGAACAGAACCTCTAATATCAATGTACTTACACACTATGGGCGCAAACATATGAAATGTGAAATGCCAAACATCCTGCTCTACTGGTAATGTTATCTACTCCAACCCTGACAAGCTGAGGTCACATGCCTCCGTTTAAGAGATAATATTAGAATCTCAAGCTACTGTTATTAATAACTATACCCAGTTTGAGATTTCCCATTACTGCAATATGCAGATCCAGAAATAAAGTAGTACATTCAGGAATGGACACTCTAGAAGTCCTAGGTTCAATCCCAACATTAGAACAGTAACTCTCCAGTATGTGTTGGAGAAAAGGATTTGTGAGTTTATCTACCTCGAACATGAACCAGTCTATGGTGCTGATGGACAATGAACAGGATAAGAATATATGTATCAAGTTCCCCCGTCATTGTATAGTCCCCTTACAGGACTAGAATAACTTTATTTGTATAGCACCTTTCATAGATAAAATGCAGCTCAAAGTGCTTTACATTTGAAACAAGAAAACAAGAACAAATTACTTAAAAATCAATAGCATTAAAACAAATGAATACTATTTAATTTAGAGTATCTGAACGCAGGGAAAAGGTGGGCAAAACGTGTGGGTTTGATACGCCCAGATGATTCTTTGTGGTACAGCCACTAATCTAGCCGAAATATGATGCAAACATGTATGTTATTTACGGATACAGCTGTGTGGCAGGGACTTAAAAGTATCACATGGTCTGCCGTTTGTAGTTCGGATCATATAATAACGTCTTCCTTCTTCTGCTCTTTGGTATCTATATAAGTGGCAGTAGCTAACAACAGCATCGCAAACTGGCTACTACTAATCACAGAGCCTCAGAAGTACTCAGACAGAGACATGGTGGAACAGGTGGCACACTAAGGCCAGAGAAGTGGAAGAGATGTGAGGTGAGGCTGTTATTCCTGAGATATAATTTGAACCCCCCCATGAAGCATTAAGTGGGCCAGCGAAGCGGTGTCATGTCTCTGTCACAGACACAGAAATAGACAGGAGTTTTACTGCCCATTCCAAACCTGTGCAGTCACCATGGGTCCAGAAGCTCACCCAAGGCCAGACTAAAACCATTCTCTTGCTCATGATGGGGGATTGGACACCACCTTTTTTTTTTTTTTAAGTGACATGTAATACACACTTGTAAGGTAGTTTGAGCAGTAGTAGACATGTGGTCCGTTTTTCATATCCTCCAAACTCAGTGTTGACTCATATCCAGCAAACTCATGCTGGATACACTAAGGAGGTTTGTTGTTTTGGTATGTGACATCATTTCAGCCTTACCTCACTGCTGGCCTGGGATTGTTTCTTTGCATTGATGTTTACTGGAGTCTCATAGACACTGGTGAAGTTGTTGTTCCTTGGATTGTGTCTAAGGGGGTTGACATGAGAGGATATCAACATCTATTTGGAACCTTATTCTACTGTTTGGGTACAATTACAGTTTCTATGTATCTACAGGATAAAAATGGAGCAGTCTGTAATTCCTATTTTAATATTAAGTAAAATCCTGATATCTTTCCATAGCATTATGTACACCAAAATATGATACAACTAATAAAAAAATACTGTCAACTCCAACTAAGAAAACATAGTCATACTCACACAGAGCAATAGGGCCGCTTCTTGTGGCTGACAAAGTTATTGGGAGTGAGCACCATCTTACAGACATCACAGTGAAAGCATGCTTTGTGCCAGTTCTGACCAAGGAAGAAAAACAAAACACATTTATCGTCCCCTTCGATTGTAACAGAATTTAACGTTCTCATTCAGTGTTTTTGACTATGATCAAGTTATCATAAAGATCCTCCGACAGTTGTGTTTTTGTTTGGCCTAGATCACAAGACATCCATGAACATGGAACTTTGTGTTGAATTTAAACCAATTCAACGAATAACGTGCCCCATACACCACACACACCTATCACAACCGAAATGTTTGTTTATGCGTTTCCAACCTCTACTGAAACGAGCAGGTCAAGCATGGTTTAAAACTAATAGTCAACAGAACAACATCGGAACCAACTCTGCTTTTTGATAAGGACTTACCTGATCAATGCAGTTGATCTTCTCGGCTGGGTAAACCACAAAGCTGCACCTGGCACAGGACTGCATGTCGACTATTTATCCTTTTCCCAAAATGTAATCAGCAACAGGAAAACGGATAAATAGGAAGAGACCGGCTACTCAGCAGGTGAAGGGGAAAGTAGAAAGGTTCTCCAAACCAGCAGTATTGGTGGCTCTCTCGCTGGTGACAAACTTAGCTCTGGACTGTGACAGACCAATAGACTGACCCTGTCTCTTACGTGACATCAGGTCCCTGGGTCCAACCCTCCTTCACTCGTCATGATACTTGAGTGGTTATGTCCAGCTGTCTGTCTTCTATAGACGGGATGGATGGAAGAGAAGGAGGGTGGAATAGGGATGTGGAAAAGCAACTGTGTATACCCAATGATACCAAAAGGGGGATGTGGTTTCACTTGGGTACCTATGGCCTTAGGTCATCATAAATAAAGGGTGAGCACCGGCTATATGTATAGTATGTGTAGGCCTATGTTATATTTGTAAATACTATCATAGTAATACAAACAAATATCAATACAGCTAAGTATTAAATTGAACAGCTTCAATACCTGAATAATGATCTTACGTCATTATTTTCCCCTATACTGCACACTCACAATTTGGTTTTACTAAAAACTATGGTTTAAAAGGCTACGGGTACTACTACCATACTTAATGTATAGTTTGGAAAATCTAATGCAAATGGACTCATTGGCTGTTTTTAAATTATGATATGATATGATTTTATATCATATATTTTTTTTATATATTCTTGATGCAAAAAGGAACAACATTTACCTGGTGCTGTGCATCATCTACCGGAGTTAAACAGTATGCATATTGTATCTTGGATTCAGGTGGAGGATACAACAATTTGTAGATAGGAAGCGTATTTGTAGCCGGAAAGTCTACCGTCGAAATTGAAAAGTATATATTTGTTTATGTTAGGACTGCGCGTGAGACAAATAACTATACACGTCAGTTGCAAATGTAGGTCAGTGTGAGGAAAGGATGAGAAATATTGCTACCTACCAACCGAGTATGCAGCGTATCACTGTCACAATAGGTTTACGAAGGAACTACTCAGCTCCGAAAAACAATGTGGTTGACTGTTATGGAGCTAAATTAGTGACATTTTGATGCATGATAACAAACTTTCGTATTCACATTTGTGTTGCTGTAAACTCGATTTAAACTTGTAGATTAAAGAGTTGTATCAATATAAAAAATTAAGTTTTAATTTACTTTAAAGTACTTTAATTACTTTTTTTGTGTTAGCAAAACTTTTGCCAAAAGGGATGAAATTGTGCTTACGTATTACGAAATGAAAGTCATGCACTGAATTACCTCCAGAACTTGTTCGTATAATGCAGGGCAATGTTTCGACCTACAGCACGGGGCAGTGAAAAATGGTTTGCTGTCCAGTCTAACGCGGAATAATGATTTATTTTCAAATTGTTATAAATAAAATAATATGAGT
Organism: Aplochiton taeniatus; assembly: GCA_017639675.1. NCBI lineage: Eukaryota > Metazoa > Chordata > Actinopteri > Galaxiiformes > Galaxiidae > Aplochiton > Aplochiton taeniatus. The sequence goes on from CM030187.1 coordinate 5,242,724, forward strand.
TGTGAATTTGTAGCATGTGTATCGTAAGGCTACGTGTGTTACTGCGTTTGTAAAAGTTGACATTAATAAAAAACATGTCATTTACCCAATTATATGTTCAAGATAGAATTAGGCTAACGTTACAATTATCATTTAACATTAAACTACTTCATATTAAAAACAAACTAGGCAATTCAAAGTGCAATCTTGTAACCCCAGACCCAGCTGCACATTTCTGGTTTTGAAGAACAGGACATGACAGGACACACCTGTTCAACATAAGAGAGGGGAAAAAGTTGAGCGGCAAGTTAGTTTCATTTTCTTAGTTTCTTCACGACTTGAGTAAGATTGAACAGTAAGTGTATAAACTTCCCCCGCCTCATTCGTTTTCGATTTTGCCGAAACATAACTGTTCATTTCACATCTTCATTTACTTTATAAACTTCCGTATGAACTTAGTTTAGATATAGCTAATAGTAGCTAGATCTATTGGCAACGTTAGCTAATTAGCCAGGTATCAAAGACCATGACTTTGGCTTAGCCAGCTAATGACTGTGTAGCTAACGACGTAAAGCATTAATCTGTCTTTCCCAAGCTAACGTTTGTTAACGTTACAAATTATTTGGCAAATTGTAACGTTACCTTAAATTCGCAGTAGTATTACTCTAATAATAATAATAGAGTATAGTGGATGTAATACTGAGTCCCTAACTTTGTTGATAAATGAAACCGTGGCTAACACGTTAGCTGAGTTCGTGTCTAACATGATTAATATGAATTTTAATAGACACAAGTTATGGTTTGTGTGTAAATAACTAAACGTACTCATAACGTCTTTGCTAACACAGATCAGATGGCTGGTGAACCTGAGGTCCCAAACCTAGTAGCGGAAGGGAATGAGAATGCAGACACCACAGATGCTAAACCTGACCGCAAGGGGAGATTCTTCCTCTTTGGAAGGTGAGTTCAGAGAGAGGCCTACGATATTTCTATAATCTATTTCTAAACCCTCTTCGGTGAGTTCCGTGTCCACATTTTTAAAACACGCTAACAAATTAATTGGTGAATATATATTTTAGGTCTAATATTATTAATTATAACAAATATTGAAACAATATAATAAACATTATAGAAATTATTAAATATTTAAAACGTCCCATGCACGTGCATTGCGAAATGTGTGTGCTTTTGAGTGCATTTGCGTTAAAACTGTGAACTGGAATCGTAAGATGGAATCATTGCATGAAATAATCATGTCTATAGATGTCCAAGCCAGAACTCCAGATAGCCTTACTAGTATTTAATGTCACTCTAATCGCCTGTCACTAGAGGGCACTGCGAACCTGTTCCAGCAAGTGGTGTAGAGGCACCTGGAGAAGTGGGTATACTCCAGCTTTGCAAACCTGCAACACCCCCCATCCCACCCAACACACACACACACAAACCATCCACTTTCAATTGGCCTTATTTATTATACATCCAACACATTTTTTGAAACTAAAACTCTGTTTCTACATTCCACACATGACTGTTCACATATAGCCAATGGCCTACATCTTTGGGGCATTTTCTCTTTATAACATCATGATAAATTGCATATGTTACAGTTTTGCGTAAAGTTTGAACTGTTACTACTAATAAGTGGTAATTTGCCTTTACCTTACTGTACATTCCAAACAGACTTATATTTTATGTTTGTTTTACAAACATATATAAAGAGATGATGCTGTCCTCAAACAACTGAAGCTATCAATAGGCACATTCCCGCTCATCGGGAGAGCGAGCGTGTGGGGAGTGCTTCTTCAGCCCAATAAGTTTAGATTGCAGAACATATTAATTCATTGTTTGTTATCATTGCTGCGTACGGACGCTATCCCCATAGACCGAAAGAAAATGTAGGTCTGCGTGTGCATTGTATGCTAAGTGATGTTAAGTGATGATGCGGTAAAGCCATAAAATTATTTGAGTATACGGCGAAGCCATGAAAAAAATAAGTGGTGGTATGCCGTATACCTGTGTATACGCCCCACTAACCCACTGGTTCTAGTAATATGCTACGTGTATTTGCCTTTCTTCCTTAATCTAATTCATCGATCTAATAATTTTGTACAGTGGTAAAGACATATATGATATCAATTTTTTCTTCGCATTTTCAGGGGATATGCAAAGATAATTACTTATGCGGAAGTACTGCTTATTTTTCTGTCAGGTATAGCCCTACTGGTTTTTTTTTTTTTAAAACAAGGAAGTGTGATTGTGTGCCTGTCGGCTGAGGGGACAGCACCCTGCCCCCGTCTGACCTCGGTTGCAGGGGCCGTGTTCAATAGGCCTTTAGAAAGCTCTGGTGTGGTGGCGTGGCGTGGCTGCTGACTCAGGTGGCTCACCACGCACCGCCCCCTGGCCCCAGCACACGGCGGCCCATTCCAGTCTCCAAACAGTACAGAGAGCATGTCCGGATCCTAGCACACACCCCCAAAAAAAGAACACTTCGTGGTCGGGAGAAATAAACTCTGGGGGGAAAAGCACTGTAGAAAAAAAAAAAAAATCAACACATTTCAGATGCAGAGTGGCGTAGCACTTAATGAGGAACCCAGGTAAGAGGGATAGCTGTTCCATTCTCTCCTCTTCAGCCATGCCCGTCCTTACCATGCCACAGAATTGGGACACCTTACCTTACTCAGATCCCTGTTAGCTATGGTGGCATGAAGGGTGTGGGGGGTTGCGTAAAGTTCTGGATCACATGTTGAGTGGGGCCAGGCTCACTGCGTTTGTGTGAACCTGGGGCTCTATTGTTCTTGCCATTAGGTAACCTGATGACTAAGCTCTTCTGGAACTCACACCTGTATTGTGAGTCCCCAATAGGTCACTGTCCTCCAGCTATCTGGATAGGTCCTTTAAAGAATGGAAATATGACAGTTCTGTGAGAATTGTCATTCATGTGAAAGATTTACTCAGCTGCTGGATATACTTTGATTCACTTGGGATTTTTTTTATACCTGCGCTATACAAACATGTTATAGTTCAATATTTGACCTGAAGGTGGATTACTGCGACTGATTTGGCCATGAAATTAATGCCTAATTTGAAAATGTATGTGCTCTATGGTCTTTGAGTAAGTCTGCCTGGGATTTTTCAGTTGTTTGTTTCAGTTGATTTAATTGCACTCCTGGATGTTTTTTTGTCTTTGAGTTTGATCTCTTAAGAAACCGTTCCATACTTTGAGTAAATCATGTTAATGGAAGTTTAAGGTTTTTGGGAAAGTTTTGAAAATGTAACTTTTTTCCCTGTGGCATACTTCTATCAAGAAAGTGTCGCGTTGTCTGATAGATTTATACCACTTGTAAAATATGTGTTTGGTGTAAACTTTAAAGTAAGTGTTTTGAAGTTATAAATGGGTGACTGTTAAAGTTGTGGACTTAACTTATCATATTGGTTTTTATTTGTTGTTTGAACACAATAGCACAATCTACAGGATTTGAACTTCTTACCTGAACTTTGGAACAGGAGAACCTACATTGCAATTTTCGGGACGTTTTATCTAATGTCTCTACCTCCGGTCATCTTTCCTAGTAAGAAGAATAAGGATGGCCAGATGCGGGAGCAGGAACACTCTTCTGAAAGCCATTACAGAATCGTTTCACCAACATTCCAGTATAAGATGAGCCACCAGCGAGTGGGCAAGTGCATCATCATCAACAACAAGAACTTTGATGAAAAGACAGGTATGGCAGTATCCTCATAAAATTGATGTTATATGTGGACTTTGACTTAACGATACTATCATGAAGTCATGTTAGTGTGCCAACTATTGATTTTTGAGTTTGCAAAGTTTAAGACTGAAAAACGTACTGGAATGGACTTCCCTGCATGTGCACCTATGTACAGTATGTGTTTTGTAATGATCTCGTTCACCAGAATGTTTTTTTTACTTAAAACCACATCCAAAAGTCTACATTTAGAAAATGTCTGTCACTTTTCCTTGTATCGCACATTTCATTATGTTTAACATAACAGTATTATGTTGAGGTATAATGTACATTCTCCAGTAGTACGGCCCATGTAATCGTTATTCACTCAACTTAAAAGAAAAGTAATAATACAAATAAAACATTTGATTTCTATAGCACTTTTCAAGAAGCTCGAATATGCTTAGTGATAGTTACCTAGCCCCTTACGGCAATCGAGATTAAGATTGGAAGGATCTTTACAGGGATGAATGTACGCAACGGCACAGACAGAGACGCCGGAGAATTGTTCAAGTGCTTCAAAAGCCTGGGCTTTGAAGTCTGTATCTACAATGACCAGACCTGTGAGAAGATGGAGCATCTTCTGAGAGACGGTGAGGATTGGGTCAGGGTACCACTGTGCAATGGGTAATATTATTTCAGAGTGATTCCGGGACTGTACGGTACATTTTCTATTAAACCCCAAACATACACACTGCACAGGTTATGTGAAATCCGAACAAGATTTCCATAAGAAGAAATCAATAGCAAGCATATGCATTTTTTTTTTGTCTGCTGTTTTTAGCCTCTGAGGAAGACCACAGTGACAGCTCCTGTTTTGCCTGTATTCTTCTCAGCCACGGTGAAGAAGGCATGATCTATGGAACAGACGGAGCTATGCCGATCAAGACCATGACCTCACTCTTTAGGGGTGACATGTGCAAAAGCTTAGTGGGCAAGCCCAAACTGTTCTTCATTCAGGTATATGGATGCAAAACTATTTATCAGCAGACATTATTGGTTCAATGAAGTTGTTTTTCTATGCGGAAGTAAAAACGTACCCTAACCTTGACTGATGATTACAAGGATGGAAGCGAGTTATCTGGGATATTAGGCAGTTCATTGAATAGATTGAAATGTGAGATACAGTGTATTGCATAGGCGAAACAGGATATTGTGTATTGTAAGTAAGCAGACTATCCTGGTTGAATTAATATATCAGCTTTGCTATTATGTTGGATCAGACAAGATGGGTGTTTGGATTTTACTTCCTCTGTTAAGCTATATATTGACAGATAAGTAATGTGTATTTTTGCCCTTTTAAAATCTTTGAAGCATAAAGGGCTGGTCTCCTGGACATAGATTAAGTCCTAGACTAAAAAAACATTTTTAATGAAGAATCTCAATCAGTAAGACAGTAAGATTTAGTCTACGATTAGGCTTAATCTGTATCCACAAAATGGGCCCAAAGTGTTTGGTGGGAGTTTGTACTGCTTTACCAGGTCATCATTGAGAACGAGGACCCAGATCTTAATGAAAGGCCGTTTATTTTACTTCACCAGGCCTGCCGAGGGTCCGATTTTGATGACGGCATTCAGACCGATTCGGGGCCCCCAAATGACACCCTAGAGACGGATGCTAATCCAGGACATAAGATTCCTGTTGAGGCGGATTTCCTCTTTGCCTACTCTACGGTGCCAGGTAATGCACAGCCCTCTCAACCATTCCCAGGTTTCCTTGCTCCGCAGCTCGTAAGTGTGCCCTGCACTGATAGCCCACCAGATACTCTGCAGCCTTTCCAGGCCTCGCCTAACACCAACTCAGGTTGCGTAAATCAACAACGGTAGCTGGTAATAACCAATTCAGTTTTATTTTGTGTTTTAGTGTGTGCTTTTGGTTTCTGTGTGAATAAGTGCTCTCATTAGAATGTTTAACTCATTGCGAGTTTGAATTTCATTTCGTTCTCTGTGTTAAGATATATGCATTGAAAAATCTGTCCAAATAAATTCAGTTTAAAATTCTACTGGAACAGAGGAACACAAACATACTAACACCAGGGTACCAAAACAAACATATAACGTGTCCGTATGTTTGAACCAATGGTGTTGCTAGACTAAAAGCTTTACTGGGGCACCGGGCTCCCATCGGCCGTGCACGGACAGGAATGTGCACGTCGTGGTGGATGTGCACGGTGCGATGTACGCACCCGGACCGCAAGGTGCGTGCCTCGGCTTGTATATTGGGTTAAACTGTGCTGCTTTGACATTGTGGATTAGGAACAAATCCATTATTTTCCTCTTATTAGCATCCATTGCCAAATATAGGAGCTCGTCACAAAGTGAGATTTTACTGGGGCAAAGCAGACTAATACTGGTGCATGTGCCCCAGTTAAAGAGGTCTAGTAACGCCCATGGTTTGAACTATACAGCATAGTAAGGGATTTTACATATTTCATATCAAAATATATTTCTTTAATTTAGTGATTTAATTTGCAAAGGTAAAGGAATGACAGCCCTAGTGTGATGCATGGTGTGACGTGTTTGAATCCACAGTAGGCCTTTGCTATAGGTCTTATCTTTAAATATTAGCATGTAGCGGAGTGTGTCTGCCTGTGGTTGCCTACTTTGGGTCCAGTGTGTTTGGACAAGCTTATGCTGGTGTCTCGTCGAGGCAGTGACTGTGCTCCTCTTTCAGGGTATTACTCATGGAGGAACCCTGGGCGTGGGTCTTGGTTTGTCCAGGCTCTCTGCAACGTCCTCAACGAGTTTGGCAAGCAGCTGGAGATCATGCAGATCCTGACGCGCGTCAACTACATGGTCGCCACCAGCTTTGAATCCTGGTCTGAAGATCCGCGTTTCAGCGAGAAGAAACAGATTCCCTGTGTGGTCTCCATGCTGACGAAAGAGCTGTACTTTAAGTGACCACCACCTGGGCAGCTTACGACAACCACAGGCTTTGACTGACCAATAGACTCAACGGACGGACTCATTTAGGCACTGACCAAGCGGTCGAAACATTCAGGGATGATCCAGGCCCAGCGGTACGCTGCACCGTTTGGGCATGTACGCCATTTTGCACGTGTTGCGTAGCTGGGCCCAAAGCAAGCTCTTGCAAATAATTCAGTCATTACAGTGGCACTTCACGTTCATGTGTTGATGGTAATATTTGCCTCTTCAGGTTATTCCTCCGAATAAGGGTGTCACATTTAGTCTGCTCTTTGTCGACAGGCAATGTGAAATATCCATGTTATTTTACCGACCAGAGAAATTTGCTGCCGTTTTACCGTGCAGTTGGAACTATATCTTAAAATGGCTTCATCCTTTTACCAGCGTAGCCAAATATGACGTTTCTACAGGAATTGTATTGATTGGCCAATGTCAAGAAGCCAGCTCACTGTGCTTGGCTCGGCATTTGTTTACGGTATGGTAGGTTAGAATCTATTCCCCACTAACCAAGATAGTCCACAACATTTTTATTCTGAGAGCAATCTTTCCAGCAACAGTTCCGTAATAATGTCTTGAGCTCAGGTACTCAAGGTTTCTTTTTTAACAGACAATTGGCCGTTTTATTATCCTTTCAAATTATTTGTATAAAGTATTTTTACACTAATATCTCTTTTGTAAATTGAAGAGGGGTAGAGCCCCAAAGACCTTCATTATTTTAAAATGGTGTTAAGCACAAAGGATGAATTGAATACAGACGAAGAATCAGCTGCACTGTGGTTAAAGATTTGGCAAAAGCATGAAAAAGGAATCTCACCATTTGTAGCTTTTTACCTTTTTTTGTAATTAAATTGTCCACAGTACTCAAGAAGGATACGGCAAAGTGTGTCTACAGAGCACAAACATGTCACATGATACTGTGTAGGTTCAGTCCTTAAGTTGAACTTCAGGTATTTTTCCTTTTCTGTCACTGAACAATAAGCTAAAGACGTTGGCTAACATCACTGCTTACCAAATGTTATTGCCTGGAGTGTCGAAATTTAAACCATGTGATAGGTTAACTGGATGTTGGCTTAAAGCATACTTGACCACATTGTTTCACTGTATATCAGTGTGGTAAATCGTCAGTCTTTACATGAAATAATATTACATTATATAAACAGTAAAGGCACCTAGCATTGGTTGTTATCCTTAGAAACTGAAGAACATACAAATATAGAAGACGAGAAATTGATAAAACCAAAAATAGTCAATATTTGACTGTGGTAAATAGTAATTGGTACATCAACATATTTTAAACAACTTAACTTAGTGTAACCGTGGGTCTTGGTATGATTCCAGTAAAACTAGCTATATATGCAAGGTGCCAATACAAACCATACATTTACTACATCTTTGTTCAGATCCACTGTATGTTTGTCCTTTAGTCACAGTTATTCTGTTTGTCATCTATAGAGGCAGCTATTACTCGTGGTGACAAGTCTGACCATCTACAATTCCCATGTCCCCATTCACACATTGCATTCTTTTCATTTTGCAATCTTTCATAAAAGTGAACAGCAGTAACAACATTGGGAAAGATCCAGCCCTAGCTTAAACTTATATTTCATTTTCCTTTAAAGTCTTGTAAAAAAAGAAAGAAAGTACAGTTTTTCCTTTTCTTTTAAAAATATTTTTACATTTTCTAGTGGCCAGAGTAGTGAAACTTACTCTGCATTGAGTAGATATGTTACCCATTTTACAAACACACAGCACTCCTGAATCCTCAACACATGAATCTCTTATCAGTGATGTAGTGCCCAACCTGTACCCTGTACTGAAAGGAGTGTTCACTCCAACTGTTTTGGAATGGAATTGAAGGGAAAAAAACGATTTTTAAAGATACATTTTAAATGCTTTCCGGTGTTAAATGCTATTGTCCTCAGGAATATATTATAAATGATTTGGATAAATGAATGAATAAAATAACAAATAAAGTATAAAGAGACAATGTCCCTGGAAAAAATAAATATTGTGAATTTAGTAAATATTGCCATAATTTAGCCCCTTTTTAATATGGGGTAATACATTGTTTAAAATACTTAGAAAGGAATGCTTATGTAAACATAATTTTATTGTATTAAACATCAATATATTCTGTAACGAGTGGCGTGGTTCTTTTTGCCATCGTGTCTCATTATTGTGACGGTGTTAGACCATGATGCTAGTGGTTGGATGTCAAGTCAAATGTTCATGTTTTTTGCAGTGAACATAAACATGTGTCATACAGTTTTTGTTGGGTGATTTGTTGTGATATGCAGTAAATCTTCAAATGTACTTGTCAGGTACAAAAGTAACAGGTCTTTGACAACAAATATATTTCCTATCAAGGTACCAGTGAGTGCTGAAAACATTTTAGAACAAAACATTTTGATAAAAGCTGACGTGCTTTTGCAGCGTTTGAATGTAGGAGCAGCCAGACATGCAAAAAAACTATCTTATTGGGTGTGAATGACCTTCCAAACCCATTGCCACTGCCCCCACCTGAGAATATAATAGACTCTGCTCCAACTCAGAGTGTTGGAGCAGAGCGAGTGGCGTCACAGATCTTAAGCGGTGTCCAGTTACTACCCTGGTTGTCATGTCCAGGGCACACTGCCTGGTGGAGTACGTCAGTGAAGGTGCCAGAACAGAAGCTGTGGAGAGGGGTCATGGTGTCAGCCCCTAAGAAGCACACCTGCCCCCCAGGGAAGCTGCAGTAGACCCCGATCCGGGTGTACTGGTGGCCTGCCACCAAGGGCAGCTCGTGGGCCACCCCGCGGTGCCAGGCCGTGTAGTCCCCGTTGAAGTACTCCACACACCAAGACTGCTCTCCACGGCCCAGCCAACAGTCCTCCTCGCGGCCTTTGCGCGGGATGCTTGGGTAGGTGAGACCGATCTCCCAGTAGGTCTTTCCACTCACCTGCACCTCCCAGTATTGGCGGCCTTCACAGAACCCCTGGCGGCTGATTACGTTGAGAGTGGTGTCGAAGCGGGAGGGTTTCTCCGGGACCTCCTGCCAAGTCTCAGTGTAGGTGGCCATGTCCCCCGCAGGTGAGATGATCAGTTTGGGATGGGCAGTGTCAGGGTCAAGGACCACATCCGAAGCATCTGGGTACAACATGTCAATGGAGACATGACCAATATTGAAATCCTACTCAAAGTAGTGTTATTTTAGTGAAACAAAATCCATAAAAATATGCACTTAACGATTTTTAACATAATATATTAACATTAAGTAATATACCATAGTAATTTAATATTAACTATAATGTAGACAAGATGCTTAGAATACCTTGAACTACAATTATAAGAGAAACCACTAAAAAGGTTAAAAAGGTAAGTATGGAGAGTACAAAATAAACTAGATAAAAATAAAAATGTTGGCTTTTAAAGCATACTAGGCCTGAACTACCACTTTGACCCTCAATTCCCCTACTTGTGCGACATGTCAGGATCCTGACCAACATGTGTTTCACATGTCAATGGCATTGAAACCGTAAATCTGGAGGAACTCACAGCTCTGGAAGAGCTTTTTGGTGACAGGGACTTGGGAGCGAATGAACAGCAGTAGGTTGATGGTTAAGCTCAGAAGTTGTTCGTTCTTAAACTCGTCCACCTTGATCAGATCTGGGTCCGTCAACTTCAGGGTCTCAGACGTTCTTTTGATAACACACAAAGCATTCCCGTTTATGCAAATCCAAACTAAACATCTTTTCAAAAGGAAAATTATAGAAACCTGAATATTGAGGCTTTTTCCCTGTTTAAAATGAGTTATTTTTCTCCCACACTAAGGAAGAAACAGCATATCTAACTAAAATGAATAAAATTGATCTTAAGATGGCTCATATGCTCACCTTTTATCAAAGAATCAGGTTTCTTTCAGGTTTTTAGAGCTCCTTGTTATATGCCGTTTTTACGTTACTAGAAGGCAGTCATATTTACTAAATAAATAGGTTAATGAATCAAACAATTTGTTTTGGTACCACAGGTTTAGCACCATGGAACTATATTTTAGTCATTTTAACTAAAATTGTTTGTGGATTCACCTTGTGAAAATGGCACTACTTATTCATAACTTGGTCAAGAGTTGATATGCAAGGTAATAATACGTCTACATTATTGAATGCTTAACATACCTTTTGTCTATCTCTGCAAGCTGTGTTAGGAAAGTACAAAAAGCTCATTAATAAAATTGAAAGCACAATTCTGTGGCATTTGCAGTCTAGACAGTCAATTAATAAGATTCTAATGCATAATTGTCAGTGTCAATGCTACAAATATTCCTCTATACACCAAGATGTAATGTCCTCCATATTTCTTTGGTGAAATTCTACCTTGTCTTTGAATTGCTGTTTGTCTTTTTCCACTTTGGCACTGGTCTGGGCTAGCTCCTGGTCCAGTCCCTGTGTCAGCTGGTAGCAGTGCTCGATCCTGTCCTCAATGCTCTTTTCTGTGGCCTCAAACTCCATGTCCAGTTGGCTCAGAGTAATCCGCAGGTCCTCGTCCAACACTCTCTTCATGTCCGCATACTTCTTCTTGATCTTCTCCTTCAATATTTGCGTCTTTTTCTGAAGTGTTGGAGAATAGAGAGATAACGACAGGGAAAGAGAACCCTCACCATTGCAAATTATGAGTAACAGCTGCTTTGTTAGTTCATTTGTGAATTTGATTCGATTTGCATTGTGGTGAGCTAAGGTGGTCAGCATTTTTTCAACAATTACAATGTTAGCTCAAAATAACCCTATTGTTTACTCCACTTATTCAACATGAACGTACTTACTGTTATGTCAACCTGTTTGGCTGCCAATTTTTTCATCCTATAGGTAACGGCATCCCGTTGCTTCAGTAGGTGCTGCTGATAGTTCACAAGCGTTTCCTTTGGCAAAGGTGGGAACGAATGGGGCGAATGGAAGAATGCAAATAAAAAAAACACCAGGTATATGACATTCCATAAGATTTGCGAACCCAATTCCATTAGTATTGTGCCATAGTATCATACCTGTGTTTGGCCCTTCATTACAAACTCCTGTCGGATTATTTCCCTTATCTAGCCAACCTCCCGTATCTCATATCCTTGCTTAGGTGGGAAATCAATTTACGTCAGCAGTGAGCACCCTAGCATGGGGGCTTTTATACCCGTGCCTCAGATGCTATGGCTTCGCTGCTCATGAGGATGGGGGAAGAGGGGAGGGCAGGACAGGACAATGTCATTTCTAACCCTCTTACACACAAACACACACACACACACACACACACACACACACACACGCCACCTACTTACGTCCTGGTAACCGGGGAAGCATGCACTTGTTCCATTCAGGGACTGAGGAGTGTAAATCTACGCTCTGTAGACAAGGGGACTCGAGTGGGGGAAAGGTGTAGCTCTGGATGAAGAGACTATATGGCACAATGACCAAGAGGTCAAGGAGAGCTCTAATAATACTACGCCTGACCACGCTCCCTGTCAATGTGTTTAGTTAACTCACTTGCTTGATGGATTGTTTTAGTAAATGTGAGTGTCCGTCAAAATCACCTTAGAAACAATCATTTGAACAGTTCTATAAGTTGCTCTATTCATACTTATGTCAGTGCCTATTGCTATGCACAAAGCGTTTTTTCACAGCACTAGTGTGTCAGTCTCTACAGGCCATCCATGGGTGTTGAATGGCTGCCAGAATGCCCCTGTTATAAGAGTCGGCCCTGACCCTGCTGGCTCTTTTAAAAGCTGAGCACACATGCCGCAAATAGCTCCAGCATACATACAAAGATGCCAAATGTTGCCAGCTGCTGCCTTTCTCTCTGCACAGTCGACTGACCTGACAGAATTTGAAATTTATGACGTTCAAATTAACAATCACAAAAACATACACATGCACTGTTCACTAGAAAGGGGCCCTGCAGTATAGATAACAGCAGTTCAGCCCATTTGGTGTGATGGTGCCCACTGACAGGTAATACGCTGACCCGGTAATGAGAGACAGAAGGACCTGGTGTGCCTCCCTGTTCACAAGTGATTTCACTGACATTTCCATTTACAAGATTGTTGGGAATTAGGACACAGGTGAACAGGCTTAGAGAGGGATTTGCTTCTGTCAACTAAGAGTTAAGTTTCTCTATATATGACCATCGTCTGTGCTGAAGAAATTAGTTCCATTAATTGCCCTAAAATGTTTTGTGTTATAGCCAAATTCCTGCTGGCTCATTCCATTTGTGATGTAAACAAATACTATATGTGGGTTTGCATGTGTGCATGGGAAAGAGAGAGAATTATAAACATGTGTTATAATAAACATGTCTTTTAAATATGTTTACAATTTGGTGATCAGTGTAATTTGGTTCCATTTGTTATATACATTATGGACACATAAGAAATAACTCGGCTAATTGAAGCATAGTCTAAATGTTTTGAAGTTATTTTGGTATGTTTTTGGACTCATTTGGACTGGTTTATACTTGTATAAACTAACTGAACAATTAGGGAAATTCACAGAAATCCCCACATAAGGTAAAACCTTTAAGCAATTGAACTACTCTTTTAATGCCAGCTGATCATACTTAAAAGGTGACTTCCAGAAACTGCAGAGTCCCAGGCTGCCCAACAAAGTTCCATCTAATTGTCTCTTTATCGTGTATAGCATTTTCTGGCACGTTGTTTACAATAGGGCCCGATGCTGTATTCTATAAGTCAGCTAGGAAGGAAGTGAGAACAGGGTAACTTTTCAAGTCTCTGGCTGGGCCATTAAGGAGGTTGTCTTAAAGTACAAACAGAACAGTCCAAAAACATGACATTTTTTACAATTTCATTTCTTGTTGGTTTACTGTTATGGTGTTGGTTTGGTCTTTACCAGATTTTCTGATTCCAGGATTCCAAGCTATACTAGATAAATGGGAAGTTCTCTTCACCTCTCCAGTATTTGCCTAGGATAAGATGTACCCCTGGGGTCCTGTAATGGGGGATATCATCCATTACAGATGTTTCAGATAAGATTTCTGTATGTATTGTACGTTTATTTATTTGTTGTATTGACAAACTCTCATATTAAAAATAAAAATGTAATAATGAGTTTGGTCCTAGTAGAATTCCCCCTCCTTGGTTGCACGCTGTATATTGTTGCACCCATATAATTGTATGTAGGACACATACACAAGGTGCCATTGTAGGGCATAGGAAGTTCAATGTGAGGACATCAACGGTAATCATGTGATTCAACCATCCTCCAATCACAGATGTAGGGTAATGACAGGTTTTAAACTCCTCCAGGCTTGAGGTCATATGGAAATATTTTACGTTATCATCCAGAAGTCATGACAGCAGTGTTTCTTTGTCCTGACTCAAATAAGTGAGAGTGAAACCCACCTAAAGTACTTCAAACCCTTGGACGTCATTAGACCTTATGTAGTATTTTCTATCAAAACACTGCCATAATGACATAATCTGTTTATGTACTAAAGTAATCTATACAAATGTTTATCTTCTTGAATTTCACTTCAGTTTCAGTGCTGTTTAGAAGTCCAAGAAACTATTCAAGCACTTCAGGTTTGCTCCTTCCTGCGGGCTCTTTATCAAGGCTGGTGAAACGGAATACTTCCTTATTGGGCAAACCAAGCAAATTGCCCTTTTTAAATTTGGTGTAAAGGGGGTTAAAAAAATTGCCAACCAAAAATCAAACCAGCTGTTCAACCAACTTCACTAGACAGGATCACACAGAGCTATCCCAACACTGTTGAATGACCTATGCCCCAAAATGGTCACAGTCACAGTAATAAAACTCCTGAAATATTCACTGCTTACCAGTTGCTATTTAGGGAGGTCTAACTATAACAATTTAATCACGGCCTTACTCCTTTGTGCTGTGAAAATCTAACTTCCTTCTGTAAGGGTAAACAAAAAACCAGAACAGCCATTCATTTATATCCTCTTGTTGATGTGTAACATAAATATATATGTCTCCTTATTGAATATAAGAGCAGATGAAATCTGTGCTTGAGTGTTTTTACTCTGGTTTTGTGTTTGCCATAACAATTACTTGTCTGCGCTTTTACGGGGATAAAGTAGATGATGGGTTTTCTGACATTCTTGATGCCCTGAAGAATCAGTACTGAAGTACAGTACTAAAGTGGGCTACTGAATACTGTGATAATCTACATTTTAACAATACCAACAATAACAGAATACTCCATACATTAATATAGTATATTGTATTGTGACTATTTAAATCAAGTAATCCAGAGGCATTTCTTACTAAATACACTGCTCAAAAAAATTTAAGGAACACTTTGAAACCACATCAGATCTCAATGGGGAAAAAAAATCATGCTGGATATCTATACTGATATGGACTGGGTAATGAGTGAGGAACGAAAGGATGCCACATCGTTTGATGGAAATGAAAATGATCAACCTACAGAGGGCTGAATTCAAAGACACCCCGAAAATCAAAGTGAAAAAATGATGCGGCAGGCTAGTCCATTTTGCTGAAATTCCATTGCAGCAACTCAAAATGGTACTCAGTACTGTGTATTGCCCCCACGTGCTTGTATGCATGCCTGACAATGTCGGGGCATGTTCCTAATGAGACGACGGATGGTGTCCTGGGGTATTGCCTCCCAGATCTGGAACAGGGCATCACTGAGCTCCTAGACAGTCTGAGGTGCAACCTGGCGGCTTCGGATGGACCGAAACATGTCCCAGAGGTGTTCTATTGGATTTAGGTCAGGCGAGCGTGGGGGCCAGTCAATGGTATCAATTCCTTCATCCTCCAGGAACTGCCTGCATACTTTCGCCACATGAGGCCGGGCATTGTCGTGCACCAGGAGGAACCCAGGGCCCACTGCACCAGCGTAGGGGCTGACAATGGGTCCAAGGATTTCATCCCGATACCTAATGGCAGTCAGGGTGCCGTTGTCTAGCCTGTAGAGGTCTGTGCGTCCCTCCATGGATATGCCTCCCCAGACCATCACGGACCCACCACCAAACCGGTCATGCTGAACGATGTTACAGGCAGCTGTAACGTTCTCCACAGCTTCTCCAGACTCTTTCACGTCTGTCACATGCTCAGAGTGAACTTGCCCTCATCTGTGAAAAGCACAGGGTGCCAGTGGCGGACCTGCCAAATCTAGTGTTCTATGGCAAACGCCAATCGAGCTCCACGGTGCCGGGCAGTGAGCACAGGGCCCACTAGAGGACGTCGGGCCCTCAGGCCACCCTCATGAAGTCTGTTTCTGATTGTTTGTTCAGAGACATTCACACTAGTGGCCTGCAGGCGGTCATTTTGTAGGGCTCATCCTGTTCCTCCATGCACAAAGGAGCAGATACGGGTCCTGCTGATGGGTTAAGGACCTTCTACGGCCCTGTCCAGCTCTCCTAGAGTAACTGCCGGTCTCCTGGAATCTCCTCCATACTCTTGAGACTGTGCTGGGAGACACAGCAAACCTTCTGGCAATGGCACGTATTGATGTGCCATCCTGGAGGAGTTGGACTGCCTGTGCAGCCTCTGTGGGGTCCAGGTATCGCCTCATGCTACCAGTAGTGACACTGACCCTAGCGAAATGCAAAACTAGTGAAAAACAGTCAGAAAAGATGAGGAGGGAAACAATTTCAGTGGCCTCTACCTGGAAAACCATTCCTGTTTTGGGGGTCATCTCATTATTGCCCCTCTAGTGCACCTGTTGTCAATTTCATTAACACCAAAGCAGCTGAAACTGATTAACAACCCCCTCTGCTACTTAACTGACCAGATCAATAGCCCAGAAGATTAATTGACTTCATGCAATACTCTGATTAAAAAGTGTTCCTTTAATTTTTTTGAGCAGTGTACAATAAAATAATCATATTTTGTTTTGTATCTCACAGTGTAAATAAATCCTACATTTTTGTGTGTCTTACCAAAGGAGATGTAGGCCTGCTCCCGCTAAATGTAAATGCAAAGTTTATTTGCAGCCAAATTAATTACTTTCCCAGCGAAAAAATAAAAAAGAAAGAAAGAAAAGTAAATGAAAAGATATCTTAATACATACAGAATATTGCAGAATGTTAACCTTCACTACCATTCAACCAGCAGCAAATAGCTGTTATTGATTGTGACATCCATACTAGCAAGGTACACCTCAGAAATATCATCCTGACACTTTTATTTGTCAACCTATAAGGGGCATCCCAATAAAGTCTATTTCAGATGCCATTCTGAAGGTGTACTGCCATAGAAGGTGATCAAATGTAATTCAACCAGAGAAGGTAGGTAGGTATGTGCAACTTAGGCTGTTGTGGATATCATGCCATGAAAACTTTACTAGGTCTAAGTTCCCAAAAATGATGGGTTACTTGTATCTCCATGTCTATATCATAAGGTGACCGTTATTCCAAACATATGTCCGTGGGTTGTTACTGTTTTGGAGTCAGCAATCTGTACATTTTAAAGAAATACAATTATAAATTAAACGTGCAAGATATTCTTCTAGAATATTCTTATTCTTTCACTCTCATGCCATATGTTTGGCTTTTGTGTATCCAGGAGAATGAAGATAATGAGAAAAATCTTTCTCAACTGATCCTTGTAAGTATGCTAACCATATAAGCTCAACTGTGTATCAATTTGAATTGTTGTTACCTTTCAGCCGACCTTGAAATAATGGTCTTGGGAATTCTGCTTCTCGTAAATACAGGGGTAAAACTAACCTGTCTCACGACGGTCTAAACCCAGCTCACGTTCCCTATTAGTGGGTGAATAATCCAACGTTTGGTGAATTCTGCTTCACAATGATAGGAAGATGTGCAATATTATAGGATTTCCAGACCATGACCTCTAAGCTTGACTGTTGGGATGCAGTTCTGTCCATGACCACTGTGTCATGCAGTGTTTGATTTTTGCAAAACAGATCAAGACTCAAATTGGCTAAGAGTTCCAAGGCCCCAACCCTTCTCCATTGGTAGAATCTACAGTACAATGAAAAAGTTAGAGAATACTTTTTTTGTTATTTAATTTTCAGTCAAAACGTCAAGTTATTTATTTTTCAGTGTCAGAAAAAATGCAGGTAACATATATTTAACAAATCCTCCTCAACTAAACATAATATACAGGATATAGTGTGTGTACAGACTTTCTGTGCATGACAATCTCTGCACTTTTGTTGTAGACCTTACAGTGTACACCCATGTAAACTGCCTACACAATAAAACCGAGCTACATCACCATAATATCACAATAGAACACAATAGCCAGAGTTCCACAGCTGCCCAAGTCCAGTGATACTTTTTCAACCAAAAAACATAATTATGAATCCTCCAGATCTTTTGTCTTTTGATTTTATTGAGGGACCACATTTATATAAACAATATTGCTAAACTATATTGTTGGCATGTGTTGTTGGAACCTGCCCAGTCTAATCAGCATATTTAGCAGTTCAGCTTTTTGGCCCCAAAAATTCGAATTCCACGCCATAATTGGGAGGCTGAATCATGACTTTTAAAAAGGATCTTAGGACGTATTTTTTTTATCAGACTTTTAATTGAACAAAATCACAGGGAAAGAGAGTAGCAAAATGTATTAATCTGTTTTATTGTTTTACAAATACATTGTTAGTTTTATTTAGTTTTACAAATATACAATATATATATATATATATATATATATATATATATATATATAGTATATTTGTAAAACTAAATAAAACTATATAATATATATATAAGTGTCATATAGCGTTATTTAACTACTTTTAATCATAGTTTTGTTGTTTTATTATTTGTAATGTAAAGCACATTGAGCTGCACTTGCATGAAATGGGCTATGCAGTTTGGTTAAATAGGTGATGTACCTAAGAACCTAAGTACCTAAAACTATTTTCAGTTTTGTTAAATAGGTGATGTACCTAAGATTATACTTTTTACACAAATGGATATATCTTGTTTTTGAATGCAACTCTTGTTCATTGCATTCCATTGACTGACAAGCAGTAGAACATATAGTGAGGCCTGCATCAGAGTTTGAGGAATAGGACAGGCAGATCTGAGCATGTAATACAACATAACCTATTCAAACTTTTTTTTCTCAATGTGCCTTTGTTTTTTTTTGTTATGTCTATGATCTTATTTGTTTTTGTGATCTTTTGTTCTTCATTATTCTAGATGGCAAATAGCTTAGTCATTCAACGTCAAAGACAGTAGCTTCCTTTGTTCAAACACCTTTACCAACAATGATGCCTCAAAAGTTCCAGAACGCTAGTTAAGCAGGTCTGCACCAATAGGTTATATCAGCCAAACTAAATCTAAAGTCTTTCTGTTTACTCTGCCATCTGCAGTCATTGACTGCAGCCATGTGCTATTAAACATTGCCAGCATCACCCTTTTCATCTTTTAAATGCCACAACCATGTAGTTAGAGTTTTGGCTGGATTAAAGGCCCAGCTGAGCTGTGTGAGTCCTTCAATTCTTAAATTAAAGCTACTCCCGTATGGTCAAATGTGTTGGCTTCAACATATCTTTGCAATCATTAAGGAACCAATCCCAGAGGAAAAACTTTATTGTCAACCAAGCAGCTTTAGGAACATTTGACCCTGGCAGAAGAGGATGGGTGGCCTTTATTTTTTTATGTATTTTGAAGGTGCCCTCACTGGTCTCTAGATCATTGTGCCTACCAGTGCTTGTCAAGGAAATAGTGAAAAGGTTTTAAGATGTTTACCTTGGAAGGAACAGATCTACTAAAGGAGAGCTGGGAAATGGTATACAATTTGTTGAAGCTGTCTTTAGAATAATAATGTAATAATAATAATAATCTTTATTTGCATAGCCCATTTCATGCAAGTGCAGCTCAATGTGCTTTACATTACAAATAATAAAACAACAAAACTATGATTAAAAGTAGTTAAATAACGCTATATGACACTTATATATATATTATATAGTTTTATTTAGTTTTACAAATATACTATATATATATATATATATATATATATATATATATATATATTGTATATTTGTAAAACTAAATAAAACTAACAATGTATTTGTAAAACAATAAAACAGATTAATACATTTTGCTACTCTCTTTCCCTGTGATTTTGTTCAATTAAAAGTCTGATAAAAAAAATACGTCCTAAGATCCTTTTTAAAAGTCATGATTCAGCCTCCCAATTATGGCGTGGAATTCGAATTTTTGGGGCCAAAAAGCTGAACTGCTAAATATGCTGATTAGACTGGGCAGGTTCCAACAACACATGCCAACAATATAGTTTAGCAATATTGTTTATATAAATGTGGTCCCTCAATAAAATCAAAAGACAAAAGATCTGGAGGATTCATAATTATGTTTTTTGGTTGAAAAAGTATCACTGGACTTGGGCAGCTGTGGAACTCTGGCTATTGTGTTCTATTGTGATATTATGGTGATGTAGCTCGGTTTTATTGTGTAGGCAGTTTACATGGGTGTACACTGTAAGGTCTACAACAAAAGTGCAGAGATTGTCATGCACAGAAAGTCTGTACACACACTATATCCTGTATATTATGTTTAGTTGAGGAGGATTTGTTAAATATATGTTACCTGCATTTTTTCTGACACTGAAAAATAAATAACTTGACGTTTTGACTGAAAATTAAATAACAAAAAAAGGATTCTCTAACTTTTTCATTGTACTGTAGATTCTACCAATGGAGAAGGGTTGGGGCCTTGGAACTCTTAGCCAATTTGAGTCTTGATCTGTTTTGCAAAAATCAAACACTGCATGACACAGTGGTCATGGACAGAACTGCATCCCAAAAGTCAAGCTTAGAGGTCATGGTCTGGAAATCCATTGCTGCTCCAGGACGTGGATCACTTGCCATGAAGAAACATCATGTTCTGCTCTTTAGCAGAGGATTTCACACAAGAATATCAGGACCTATACGATGTTATATAAATATACTTATATCTGTGATCTTCAGATTAAGTGTGGCAAGGCCATGCAGTAAGACAATAAACACACAAGGGAGTGTAGATTGACGGACAATAGCCAAGGAAAGTCCAAGCCTTTTACCCACTATTGTTTTTGAATCTGGATCAAAAGAGCAATCTTTCCCCCCATACTTGATTATTTGAACACATGCCAACTGTATAAAAAAAATGTCATAATGAAATAATCCAAGCCCAAAGAATATCTGACTTGGTCTGTCGTATTTTACACATTCAAAATGATGACAAAATGGCAAATCAATGTTTTTTCGAGTCAGTTCTGGATTAAATGATTGCACACATCAATTGAGAACTGCATGAATAGGGGCGTCAATTAATACCTTAAAATCATTTAAAAGGTGTTATTACAATCTCAACAGTAATTTTTGCTACATTTTCTTTGCATCATCATCATCATCATCATCATCATCTTCGTCCGCTTATCCGATCGGGTCGCGGAGGTAGTAGTTCCAGCAGAGAGCCCCATCCTTCCCTTTCCCGGGCCACATCCGCCAGCTCTGACTGGGGGATTCCAAGGCGCTCCCCGACCAGCATGGAGATATAATCCCTCCACCTGGTCCTTGGTCTGCCCCGTGGCCTCCGCCCAGCTGGACGTGCCTGGAACACCTCCCTAGGGAGGCGGCCAGGTGGCATCCTAACTAGATGCCCGAACCACCTCAACTGGCTCCTTTCTACGCAAAGAAGCAGCGGATCTACTCCGAGTCCCTCCCGGATGACTGAACTTCTCACCCTATCTCTAAGGGAGAAGCCAGCCACCCGCCGGAGGAAACTCATTTCGGCCGCTTGTATCCGTGATCTCGTTCTTTCGGTCATGACCCATCCTTCGTGACCATAGGTGAGAGTAGGAACAAAGATAGACCGGAAAATTGAGAGCTTTGCCTTTCGGCTCAACTCTCTCTTCGTTACAACGGTGCGATACAGCGACTGCAATACCGCTCCCGCTGCTCCGATTCTCCGGCCCAACTCACGTTCCATTTTCCCGTCACTCGAGAACAAAACCCCAAGATACTTAAACTCCTTCACTTGGGGTAAGGACTCATTCCCTACCTGGAGTAAACACTCCATCGGTTTCCTGCTGAGAACCATGGCCTCAGACTTGGAGGTGCTGATCTTCATCCCAGCCGCTTCACACTCGGCTGCAAACCGATCCAATGAGTGCTGAAGGTCGCAGGCTGATGGCGCCATCAGTACCACATCATCCGCAAAAAGCAGTGACGTGATCCCAAGCTCACCAAGCTGCAGCCCTCCTCCCCCGCGGCTGCGCCTTGAAATCCTGTCCATGAATGTCACAAACAGAATCGGTGACAAAGCACAGCCCTGTAGGAGACCAACCCTCACTGGAAACTAGTTTGACTTACTGCCGAGAACCCGGACACAGCTTTCGCTTTGGGAGTACAGAGATTGGAGTGCCCTAAGTAGTGACCCCCTCACCCCATACTCCCGCAGCACCTCCCACAATAGCTCCCGAGGACCCGGTCATACGCCTTCTCCAAATCTACAAAACACATGTAGACCGGATAGTCATACTCCCAGGCCCCCTCCAGGATCCTTGCAAGAGTAAAAAGTTGGTCCGTTGTTCCACGCCCTGGTCGGAAACCGCATTGTTCCTCTTCAATCCGAGGTTCGACTATCGTCCGGACCCTCCTTTCCAACACCCTAGAGTAAACTTTCCCGGGGAGGCTGAGTAATGTGATGCCCCTATAATTGGCACACACTCTCCGGTCCCCCTTTTTGAAGAGGGGAACCACCACCCCGGTCTTCCACTCCTTAGGTGCTGTTCCTGACCTCCACGCAATGTTGATGAGACGTGTCATCCATGACAGTCCCTCAACACCCAGAGCCTTCAGCATTTCAGGGCGGATCTCATCAACCCCTGGGGCTTTGCCACTGTGGAGTTGTTTGACTACCTCAGTGACCTCCACCAGGGAAATTGGCGTTGATCCCCCATCTTCCTCTAGCTCCGCCTCAACCATAGAGGGGGGATTTGTCGGGTTTAGGAGTTCCTCAAAGTACTCCTTCCACCGTCCCATCACCTGATCAGTTGAAGTCAGCAGCGTCCCATCCTTGCTGTATACAGCTTGAATGCTTCCCTGCTTTCCCCTCCTGAGGTGCCGGATGGTTTTCCAGAACAACTTTGGTGCCAGCCTAAAGTCCTTCTCCATGGCTTCTCCGAACTCCTCCCACACCCGCTGCTTCGCCTCTGCCACCGCCGAGACTGCAGTCCTCCGTGCCTGTCGATACCTTGCAACTGCTTCCGGAGTCCCCCGGGATAACATATCCCGGAAGGCTTCCTTCTTCAGTCGGACGGCTCCCCTGACCCCTGGTGTCCACCAGGGTGTTCGGGGATTACCGCCCCTTGAGGCACCCAAGACCTTGAGACCACAACTCTCAGACGCGGCTTTAGCAATGGAGGCTTTGAACATTGCCCACTCTGGTTCTATGCCCCCAGCCCCCACAGGGATGCAAGAGAAGCTCCGCCGGAGGTGTGAGTTGAAGGCCTCCCGTACCGGGGCCTCCTCCAGACGTTCCCAGTTCACCCGCACTACACGTTTGGGCTTACCAGGTCTGTCCAGAGGCTTCCCCGGCCACCTGACCCAACTCACCACCAGATGGTGATCAGTTCAGCTCCGCCCCTCTCTTTACCCGAGTATCCAAAACATAGGGCCTCAGATCCGATGACACGATAACAAAATCTATCATTGACCTTCTGCCCAGGGTGCTCTGGTACCAAGTACACTTATGAGCATCCTTATGTTCGAACATGGTGTTCGTTATGGCCAGTCCATGACTAGCACAGAAGTCCAATAACAAGCCACCACTCGGGTTCAGATCCGGGCGGCCGTACCTCCCAATCACGCCCCTCCAAGTGTCTCCATCATTGCCCACATGTGCGTTGAAGTCTCCCAGTAAGACTACGGAGTCCCTACCAGGAGCCCTATGCAGGACTCCATCCAGGGTCTCCAAGAAGGCCGAATACTCCACACTACTGTTTGGCGCATAGGCGCAGACAACAGTCAGAGTTTTCCCCCCTGCGACCCGCAGGCGTAGGGAGGCGACCCTCTCATCCACCGGGATAAACTCCAACATAGAGGCACTCAGCCGGGGACTTATAAGTATCCCCACTCCCGCCTTGCGCCTCGCACCTTGGCCCACTCCGGAGAAGAATAGAGTCCAACCCCTGTCCAGGATTGAGGTACCAGAGCCGAGGCTGTGCGTAGAGGTAAGCCCCACCAGATCCAACTGGTAGCGATCCACCTCCCGCACAAGCTCCGGCTCTTTCCCTCCCAGAGAGGTGACGTTCCACGTCCCCAAAGCCAGCCTCTGCCACCCAGGTCTGGTCCGTCGAGACCCTCTACCTTCACCACCACCTTTCTGGCAGCGCACCCGACCCCATTGGTTCTTCCCGCAGGTGGTGAGCCCACGGGACGGAACATTTTCTTTGCATATAACCAAATGTCCTAAAATTAATGAACGTGCTATAAATATGTTGTAAACATTGAGCAGGTGAAGAATGAATGGTAACATTTATTTTTTATCCATCCTCCACAGATTCAACTGTAAGCCATGACACTTTCACATTTTGTTGAAAATGTTATGCCCTATGGCTGTTCTGTTTGGCTGTAATTAAGCAGTACTGTTAAAGAAAAGTATTCAGAATAGAGAGATATCACATACACTGGTTAGTGTAGTTGCACTGCATCAGTTTGGCCAGACGATGGCTGCCTTTTCCATTGAATGAGAACTACAAGAGAGCAACCTTTTCAACATACCGTATATTCAGCAATCACTTAAATGAACCTATTGGCACAACTGCATTTGAAATCAACTAACTGCCATTGGTAGCTTAGAAAATGAACACAATATAAAGTACTGGTCAAAAGTTTTCGGCAGATGTGAAAAAATGCTGGCAAAAATTTGAAAGCAAAGAGTGGTCACAGCAAATATTGTTTGATTTAGATTGTTCATTTGTTCATTCACTTTGCATTTAGTTAATTGATTAAAACAAACTATTAACACTTTTTTTGAAAGCATTCTTACTTTACACACCTAAAACCTGTGCACAGTACTGTACATACAAGTCAAAGGGTTTTATGTATATGTATTAAGTCCCATCGTAATCTAAATGGAACAAGAGCACTGACACATTTGTGGTATCCCCAATCGTGGAACCAAGGATCAATGTTTAACATTTTGGGGGGTGTCAAAGAAATCAATAAAGAGGGAAGATGAAAGCAGGATTACAGCTGAATGAGGTGGAAGCAGGAGCAAATCTTGCAGGCTAACAATTAAAAGGAGAAGTGGGTGAAGACAGCAAACCTAGAAAAAATAAAAGTCAAGATGTGTTTGGTAAGTCTCAAACTTTGACTTCTGAGGTAAAATGAATCTAAATTAAACAACTAGAATAAAAATTCAAAATTACAATTAGAAACTTAATACACCTTAACCAAAAACAGGAGGTGATCCTAAACTGTCTATTCAAAACACGTAATTTTTTCCATTATCGATTTGAATGTAAGTATTTTAACCAAACTGCCTTTGGAAATGTCAAGGATTTGTCAGGTCATTCCCACCTCATCGTTGGGTTGGAATGAGAACGGGATATCCAATGAGCTCCAGATCTTAAAATGTGCTTTGAGGTTCTCTCAATTGTGATAAAGGCCAGGCAATACTCAGGTGAGAATGAGGTAATGCATTTCAATTAGAATAGCCAGGCTTTCTGCGCGATAGGATGGGCATGTAATGGCAGTTACCACAATGATTGGCCATATTTTAGACTCGGCGATCACATCACAAGCTCAAGACAAAATGGTGGGCAGTTAAACAGGCAAATGAGGGTGAAATGTGTTCAGGTTTCATTTTAACGCCACTTCGCCTACCACTATTTGTGATTGAGGCTGTTAGTAGTTTTCTACAGAAGCCCAATGATAAGAGATCATTTTGCAAATGTTGACACCCACTCGTGTGGTCTCGACTAAAACCTCACACATACAGTATTTACAGGAAATTACCACAAAAGTGGGAATTGTAAATTACATTCTGTATTTTCAGGACACAGATTGTGGCAGAACCCTTTCCATCCAACAGCCTCTGAAAGGAAAAGTCTGGTTTTAATAATTAAAAAGGCTTAAGAAACTGAGCTCAGTCCAGGAAAGATGCAACCATTCTGGATCCCTCCTTGCATTTGGTGCTATTGATGGAGCTATTACATGACGTGTAAGATTCTCAAATGATATACACTGCATAAATGCATACAGAGTAAAATACAGTATATATTCTATCAAATTAACAAAATATATGAATATGCAACCAAAGATACTGTTTAGGACTGAGAGTCCCCTTTCTAAAATGTCTCGTTTTGGAACTAAACTTTTCAAATGCTCCATTTTCTGTGTTGAATTGAGCACTCTACTCCCATGGCTTGAAATAAGTCAAGATACAGTGTGTATACTGGCACTGTAATACACAAGATTGTTGTATATTAGCCATAAACAGGACGCTGCATATGTTGTCATATCAATATCATCACCACTTCGCAAAACACCTCTTATTAATGCTCCTATGCGTTATATTTCAGAGAAACCCAGTAACTGGGTTGAGAACCACTTTTCAAAGAATAAGGCAAAAAGAGGAACCTTAAAAACAAAAAATAAGTGAGCATTAAACACAAACAGCGCAAGAACAGAACGCAATTAAGTTATTTATTTAGGAATAATTTTAAAAAAAAGTGTCTTGATAATGCTTAAAATGTATATTCTGTGTAAGTGATTAAGGAACAGACGACACATTACCGTACAAATATATTATAAAATCAACACCTTTTAGTCCCATAACACAGTGACCAACCATAAAGAGAGGTGCCTATGGCAACCACAGCCCAATGCCGATCTCTTTTATTGAGTGACCGTGTACCTGTGAGTGGTAGAACGGACTATCAGACAGCTTTAAAAACACATGGGTGGGCATGATTCCACAACACTGTAGGCAGCTCCTAATACCTATTCCTATGTTGCCCTGTAGATTCGGAATTTGTCAAAGACGCACGAATAATACACTCTCTTCCACGATTAAAGTAGAATTGATTATAAAGCTAACTTGGATTTGTATACATCATTGTGCATTGACATGAAACTGTTGCTAAAACAAGATAGGTAGTGTAATTAATGAAATCTCCCGCTCCCCCTCCCCCCCTCCCCAATGGGTTACAATGAGTAATCAGAGCAAACCGACCAATTTTGAGTATAGTGAACCAATAATTGGTGATGTTAGATGCTAAGGATTCACAACAGTTACAAATTAGCCAAGCTATTAAAGGCAACTTCCCATTGTCCAGTCCTTTATTGCAGCTTTAGTCCGTGCCTCTGCTAGCCATTGACCAAAACACTTCTCCATTGCCTTTCTGCTGCCCCAGCTGCCGGCATTTACGGTGGGAATGATCTTGAGTGGTTGGAGCCACTGCACAAAGCGCTTCATCTCCAGGAAGCTGCTGTGTTCACTGTAGGGTATTCCTGTTGGGAAAGCAAAAGAAATATGACACCGATCTGTTAGGTCGCTTCCATCTGTCTTTGTGGCTTTTGTGACGTCAGAGGATTCAGCGGTTCCCTGTGAGATGTCAAATAGAGGTAGAGGGACTAGCACAGCGCCTTTCTCTCGGAGAAATGACCTATGGACACGGTGATAGGCATTTAGAAGTGCTCCAGGATTAAGTAGAAGTCAGGAAAGGAGAAAACCAGTATGCCCAAAGAGGTCCTCCTACCTGAGTGGAAGATGTCAACATGGGAACACGGTCAACGGAGCGATTGGGACCCTCGTTAGGAATCCTATCACCTCAATAACGGATGCATTCAGCCTCGGCAGAAAATATCCTTTCTCTAATGTTCTCATTACAAGCCATCGACTTCAGTGAATTTAGAGTGTCTCTCTTTGGTAGGAGGCAAGAACCTGTCAGAAAGCCAGATGTGTAATTCATACTCCGAGTGAGGCGAAAGCAATAAGATAGTGCCGCAAGACCTTCCACGACGTCGTCTAGACGGCATCAAACTGTTCTCCAGCCCTTAGGTGTTGCCCTCTAGGATGGCACAACGTGTGGGTGGTCGTGGTACGATTATCAAAAGCCAGTCTACTTCGATGGCGAAATACAGAGCTTGGGTATGGACCACTTCCTTCCATCTCTGATAAAGTAAACCTAACCCATCCATCTCTGACCCATCAATGGCGTTTGGGGTTGTGCCTTAGAGAACATGTCGCCTATTGAGACGAGCGTTGTTTGTAACCTTGATGCCTTTTCTCATGTCACAACAACCTCCTGTGGAGAAAGATATTAGCAATAGCATATGGAGGGGAAAACAAATTAGCACAGAGAGAAAGAGGGTGGGTGAGGATATTCAGGGGAGAAGGCAGAAACGCTGAGAAAAGGATATTAAAACCCTGGGCTTTGCAGAACTGCCTTCTGGCTGTGTGTGTGTGTGTGTGTGTGTGTGTGTGTGTGTGTGTGTGTGTGTGTGTTTCAGAAGCGCCGGCTGCTGATTCGATACTATAGGCCAGACGACAAGGGCAGTTGATAAATACACTCAGCAATCTTGGCATGGGGGAGGGGTGGAAACAAAATGGATGATATAAGGTCATGTCACAGCACGGTTGGTTACCCCTATACCATCACTGCTGTCCAACAGCTATGTTGGGCAAATTGTCAGCGAAGAAAGACTGTATATAGGGGAGAAAGGAGGAGGGGGGGGGGGTTGATCTACCCTATCTGAAAACACCCACCCATACCCTTCTATAGATGCAGATAAGGTGCCCAGTCTGACCACACATTTCACATGCCACGCATGCCAGCGTAGGGGGATAATGCCTTTGCCTACTCCATAGATTAGATAACACTGTTCTCATGTATAATGGAACACGCACCGGGCCCTCGCCGTAAACCGTACAAGGCCTTGGTCTATATCTGTTAAAACACACTAGCCATGCCCATACTTTCAAGCAGGGCTCCAAGACAAACACATGCTACACTGAAATGACCCTGGGAACCCAAACAAGAGTGTGCTTGTGTTCCTTCTACATATTTGTTTTCCAGCCCTGTAAAGCTCCCGCTGCACCATTAACATGTCCTCCACTATGGCATCATGAATTCCTCTCGCACCAACATACATGTGTCACGGGGAGGCAGGTGGCCATTGGCAGCAGCATTAGCTGCCAATCAGTCTGAGTGGCCTTGAGGTAGATCCTCCTCCCCTATAGTGAGCCGGTGGCGATAAGACGCATGCGCCCAACCAATCAGGAGGACGCGTGCTGATGCAAATGCTCTCTGCATAATAATCCATCAGAACGAAGGAGAGCGGAGGCAGAGACACTGCTAGCCCTGATCTGAAGGCCAAAGGGTATTGGCAGGATTCCCTGAATGAAAACGTCATCGTGATCATTTTGTTTCTCTTCATGCTGGTACGATGTATCGCTGAGTGCACCCCGAGGGCTGACAGACGCAGCGTACCGTAAATACTGATGTCGCCCCGGGTCTGGGGCACGATGTCCTCCACAGCCTCCACCTTCTGACTGAAGGTCCAGCCAGTAGGCTTGAAGGCCACCAGCTGGTCGTACTGGCCCCGGAACCTGCTCAAGTGAGCCTGGAGATTCTGGATCAGACAAGAGGAAAGAACGCAATGATGGGAAGGAAAACAACTCCACAGACAAAAGATGGGGGCTTTCCTATACACTTCTTGTTACTGTTGTACTTGATGAAAACACAGGGAAAATTAGTTTTAATTTCTTCTGATTGGACAACTTCGCAGCAGCCTGCCCAGGGCCGTGTGCCTGTAGAAGATGACCATATAAGGAAACCCGGGGCGAACTGACATCAGTTCGCCCCGGAATAGAATTACATTTTTTTTTTTTCCCCCACAGGAATTACTTTTACATACGTGTACCTCATCATTTGAAACTTTGGTTGCGTTTAATATGAAAATCCAACATTGTACCCTTAGCTTTATGTCAGAGACTACGGAAAAGCATAATAGGTCAAGTAAACAGTATCTTGTTCACATCAAATTAATAATAAACTGCTGTTGTTGCTTTAGTGCATCAATCTATACATAATAATCCATGACAAAAGTAAAAAACAGTTACCCTTAGTCTATCCAGTTTACTAGGAATCAAAACGGAGATCTCTTCACAAAATTATTATTTTCGTCATACATTTGTAGAAAAACCCTTGGAAGCTTTTTGTACTCCTATGTAAGACGTTAGAAGAAGCGTCATTTGGCTGGTCAGAACAGAGGGGAGGGATTGGTTTGGATTCCCTGTCCCTGCTAGGAGAGGCTACTCCAAAGCATGAGGCTCTCAGAACCATTCTTCAACATAGGGAATGGAATTAGCCAGGCGGCGAAACACTTATTAATGGCTGAGATAGTGTTTGGAGTCCAACACAACTCTTGTCAGCTCATCGTTTTCCTAATTCCGCTAAGAGAGTTCTTTAAAAGGGCTGCCTGGCAACCTCCAGGCATCTGACAAACACTGGCCAGCCACTCAAAGCCCTAACTGAAGTACTGAAGAGATATTTTTCTTTCTGTATTCCTGGCAGATTCTTCCATATCTAGAGGACTTCAAAAGCTTTGTTTTGAGTGGGTTTGAGGCCCTGCCACCGAACAAGGCCCTTCTTGTGGAGTTACTTAGTTAGGACGGGTGGCCAGCTATAGGCAGAGTCCCGGTAATTCCTAACCTCTTTCATTTCCAACGATTGAGCACAATGTGCTGCTGAGAACAAACCAAGTACATTTTTTTTAACCTCCCCTTCCAGATCTTTACTTGCAACACAATTTCATAGTGAGGTGTATGTAGAATACAGCTTGGATTTTGACATGTACTGTGAATGCACAACCTCAATACAAATACCTGGCATTCTAAATCCAATTAATTGAATAGTCCAAAGTAATTAAAAGGTCAAGGGCATTATAGTGCCATAGAAAGGCGTCCAAACACTTGAATAAGATATTTCAGAAACATGTTTTTTTTTACTTTACCATTACGGAATTTTACCTTGAAAACAAACAGATGTTGGCTGTGGACTCCTGACCCCATTGTCTGAATAAAACTTATGTTTTTTTTGTACCAAAAAGACTGGTTTTGTACTAGAGCCCCTTCTGTTATGGTAAAATATATAGCTTGTGTTCTGCAAGTCTGAGCCTCATATTAGTTCAATGGGATGCATTGGAAAATGCTGAGCTTGCACTGGGTCATTGTCATTAGCATTTCAATTATTCAAACTTCTGTCCTTGGTATTTGCATATAGAGAGTGACTATTTGCTGACTAGGATATGACAGAATACATTGTACACGGCTACAAAAATATAAAAAAACCATTATTCTCAATTTAAAAGCTGGGACCAGCAATAATATATTTAAATTCATCGTCCTTGACAGTGTTTTTAATAGTTTGACCTAAATCGTACTTTACAGCCCTGCTAAAAAGTACTTGACCCTCATGCACCAACCTCCTCAAACAAAGGCAACAAGGTTCAACTCTTCGACTGATGGAGAGAGTGTGAGTGCCACCTACTTTGAAATTGAGTTGCATCATTGGCAGGACATGGACCTGCCCTGCGTTCCAGTCAGTGGTGGCCAGCCGTTTGATGGGTTCTGAATCCAGACAGCACATGATGTTGTATTTGTCCCGCGAGAGGCAAACTTTGGACCCCAGGACCTCGGCCAGTGCTGGAGACGGATGAAGCATGCTTATGACAGGCAAACATCGGCATCGACTCCAAGATGGAATTGGCAACAGTCTATTGTCATACAAATCACTGGTTTAGGAGAAGCTGTAGTCAACCAGACAAGGAGTTCTTTAACTAAACCTAACCATGTAGTTAGGAGGACACATCAAAACTTAGAATACAGGGCTTGGGGAAGACTTATGAATAAAGTACATCCGGAAAGAGACTACAATGCGAGCTGTCTGAAAAGAGACGGCCTATTCACTTCAGCGGAAACGAAGGGACAGTTATTCCATGGTGTTTGTTGTGCACTGTTGGCTGAGTCAAAGGTGATCGCTCAGTTGACATTTTGTAAGGACCCCCTTGGTTTTTCAAGAGTTTCTCTATATTTGAAATGGGGAAATGGCCTTTATACAGAGGAGTGTGGGTTTGCCAGCTGAGTAGCACAATATTTTTATAGAGAGTAATTCTTTGTAGAAAAAGCTTTTGTGAGTGGCTGTTTGTGTGTATGCTTCTTGTAAGGAGGGCAAGAGATACCTCATTCCAACCAAGGGCATCTTACTCCAAAAAATAAAAAAAAGCAGGCATTCATCTGTTGTCCACACTTGCACATATTACTCCAACACTATTTTGCAATAATAATAAACAACAACAACAACAACAACAAACAAGAAAATTGAGACTAGGACTGGCTCTTTAATTCATAATTTACACTATAAACAACAAGCAGACAAAGGATGGGGGAAAAGGGAAAAGAACACTCACCAAGGAAGACCTTCTCTTTGCCTACAGAGTAGGAGCCACACACCACCAGGGTGCGAGGCTGGAGAGTCACACACTCAAAGGCAGTGTTGGCTGCAAAGGTGATCACCTCTTGCTGCGTTGGGAAGGTGTACTCAGGGCTGCAATACCTAGGAGCATATCAAAGGTTGATTTTTTTTTATTTAAACCTTTATTAACCAGGAAAAAGCCCATTGAGATCTCTTTTTCAAGGTAGAACTGGACAAGAAAGGCAGCAAAAACAGCATTTAAAAAGAAATATTAACAAGTACATACATGAAACATCCTGGGAGTTATGCAGGGAGTGATGGGACTACGTGTATGTGTAAATGTGTTTCCATTTGTCAAGTTGAGTGAGTGTTTACATTTGATTCAATATAAACACATAAAAACATTGATTGCACAAGCTATTTGATGTATAGAATTACTTTGTGTGCAACAGTCTAATGGCAGCAGCTTTGCCAGCATTGCCAAGTATGTTTGCTCTGTTGGCACATTTCTTTTTGCCTCCAGAAAAGCAGTTAAATTCTTAGCTCTGTGTGTTGAATTGGTTATTATATACAGTGTGGCCCCGTTATAACACGATCGGTGGGGTCCATAAAAGGTCAAAGCGGGGTCGTGCTAAATCAGGGTTCAACTTACCCAAATTTTGGCCTCCTAAAACACCCCTATTTTACCCTTTTTTGCATGTTCACCTTCTGGTGAGTAAATTACCTTTGTATTTAAAGAATTTCCCTATAAACGATTATTGTTACAGTAGAAATTAAAACACAATGGGTTCAATGATTCATTGTGTTCCGAATTCGCAGGAAATCGGAGCACTTAAAATCTGGGTTTTACTGTAGTTGAGTAAATGTACTTATTTGTCTAAATGATGCTGTATCTGACTGGCTACTTGCATGCCACAATGAAGCAGTACATCAACATTATATACTGACAAAGACAACTACTGCACATCTAATATCCAATATTTATGCAGTGCAACACAAACGAGTGAAATTGGCTTAAGGTGTGTGTGTGTGTGTGTGTGTGTCTACTGACGTGGTGTCCAGGTAGAGCGTCTGCACCCTGCAGCTAACCAGCTCGGTGTAGGTCTCCATTGAGGGGTCAGCCCTGAAGTCTCCAGTGTGGAGGACAGTCTGTCCATCTGGCAGGAAGAACAGCAGCATGGCAGCGCCAGGACAACTATGGACACAGTGGACAGTTAAAGACGTCAGAATTGATGCAATACACGTTGCTGACATGCAAATCCTGAACAGCCAGAACAACAAAATGGAGAAATACTGTCAAGGGGTATTGTGTGCACACATTGTTTAATGCAAAAAAAACAGCAACTAAATAGCCAATACTTCCAACAGTGGTACTGACTGATTAGCGTCTAGGAGAAGGACCTTGACCCCTTCCACAGTGACCTCTGTGTTCATAGGTAGGATATGGATGTGTTGCTCAGCCACCCGTAGCTTGCTCTTCACCAGGTTCCCTGTGACCTGAGGAGGATTGGTGCAAAGCCGCTTGTCAATCACATTCCCAGTTGACGTGGAATACTTTAGTGCTCGCCTCATCATTGACAGAGTAAAGAATGAACTGGTGCAAAGCGTTAAGATATTATATTAGGATATACAAGTTTTCTGAATTTCTTTTTAAAATAAACGTATCTGGGTAATTTATGGAAGGCGGCAAGATAACTTAAATAAAGAATTCAAATAGCTTTGGAAAACAGCACTTATCAGTAAAGCATCTTTACTAGATATAGGTCAAGACCTACCTAAAGCCTAAATTAATATTCTGATGTGACTCTCTAAACAAAACCCCTGGACTGTTTTAGCCCTGACCCAATGGGGCCGAATGCTACCCCCTTTGATGGAGCCCATTTTATAGGTCAAACTGACCTAATCTAGATTTCCTTATATTAGGTGGTCCATTTCAAGTAGACACAAATGAGGCTGGTGGACACAAATACCTGATTTAGTACAGAAAGCAAGGGCATGCTTCTACAGAATCATGAGATATAAATGGTTTTAATATAAAGGGAAAATGTGTCTGGCTATATTGTTTGTCTGAGAAGGGAGACAGTAAATTGAAGATTGCAAGAGTAAACAGAGAACTCTAGTTTTCAAGGCTAAGCGGCGTAGAAAGATGAAACTAAATGAACGCATTTTCCCCCAGGAGTAAATCCTGTCCCTCCATGTTTGGCACTTTCTTTCCAATTACACCAGGTGAGTTACAGACAGTTTGTGAAAACCACAGCTAGACTTCCAAACCTTAACCTTCTCTTGGTTAAAAAAAAAGATATGTTTGTCAATGTAATTAGCAGTCAACTTTGTTTTATTAAAAATAACTTTTTGATCAGGTAAATTAACAAATAGTGTGAAACAATTTTCCTTAACAATGGGTATCTGGAATAAATTTGCAGGAAGATTACAAGTCTACAAGGTTCATAACACATACACAAGTTTCAATCCTTACGATAGGAAATTATGATTTTTACTTTCTTGTAGATTAGCTAATACCAACATAAAGATAAGATTTGTCATTTTGGATTCAACACTCCACTACCTCAGGAACTAGGCTGGACAAATTATGAATTCTTTGTGAAACTCAAATTGCTGGGTTTGAGTCAAATTGTCAGCTAACTAATTTGGGTAATTTCAGTAGCTAACCACATTCAGAAAATGGGACCTAGAACTCATGTACCAACAGGCAGATAGGTACATTGAAATCTACATCAGGGCAGTGTAGCACTACGACTGCTTACTAGCATATGAAATTAGTCAGGGGAGCATCTTCAGGAGTACCTTATCAATTGACACTTTGTAAGAAAGGACTGTAAAACAGTGTATATTCTTTTCATTCATTAAATCAAATGGTATACTCTTTAAATCTTTATTTTTTTGTTATAAATTAATTCGTTTCTAAACCCCCCTTGTTAGGCCTTTTTAAGTCATTTGTCGTTTTACATTAGAGGGCTTATAGGTAAATTGTCTGCTTTAAATAAAAGGTGATTCAATAATAATAAAACGTCTTGAAAAGATGCTGTGACCCAGCATTCCTACTGACTGGACAGAAATGTCTAAACAAGCCACAGTCATCGACTGGGTAGACAAGTTAAATCCCCAGGGTTATCTCTGCATTTTAAAATGGAAAATATTAGAGACCAACTAGCGAACTTACTTTATTGCAGTAGATGGGGAACGTGGAGCTCTTCTTTAGCCCTCCGTAGTGGTCAGAGTGGAAATGTGTGAGAAAGTAGGCTGTGATGCCTTCCACAACCCCATAACTAAAGGCATCCACAACAACCTTGGTCCCTGGACAAACCAAAAATAAAACAAAATGAAAGCAAAACACCGACATGCAACAAACTTACTTCCATATTCAATTAAAAGATGTGGTCTATAATTTCAAAAACCCAGACCTGGAATCTTCTTGTAGAAGGGGCAACGTTTAGGTTCTTTAGGCTCTTCATCAGCTTTCTCTCTGCGCCATGTTCTTCCCCCGCCTCTTCCTCCACGCCCCTGAGTGCTCTGGGGACTTCCGTTGTCCGTCACGGTCCCGGTATCATTCCCGGTTGCTGCAGTACTAGCACCCCTTTGTTTCCTCTGGCGCCCACCTCTTCCTCTTGAATTCTCTCCAGTAGCACTTTGTTGTTGGTTGTTGGCTTCAGGTTCTGCCATCTCAGGGTCTTTCGGATTCTGTTTAAGAGGTTTGAGACCAAAAAACACCCCAATGTCAGTCTGCTTGAGACCAGAAGCTTGATCTGCCTTGGCCAGTCCCTTCCTAGGTGCCATAGACTGAGATGTAGTGGAAGTTTGAGAGGACGAAGGGAGCGGCGGCTTAGGGAATGTGGAGCTTTGTTCTGTGCCACTGATTTCCCCATC
This sequence comes from Aplochiton taeniatus, assembly GCA_017639675.1. Lineage (NCBI taxonomy): Eukaryota > Metazoa > Chordata > Actinopteri > Galaxiiformes > Galaxiidae > Aplochiton > Aplochiton taeniatus. Next base: position 5,278,694 of record CM030187.1, read on the forward strand.
GTTCTTCAGATTGCTGGAAGCGAGGTTAGTCTCGTTTTTAGAATTGGCAAGGCTTTCTCGTAAGCGTTCTAAAACTACAAACTGTGGTGATTGGATTCGAGGGTTGCTAGAAACCCTGCTGTGACAGCTTGCTGGCGTAACCTCTTCCTCTTCAACCGAGGAAAAGCCTTTTGGAGATTTTTCAGCAGCTGTAGAGGTAGCTGGTGGATAACAAGGCCCTAACGAGCTCATTGAACACACCTGGTTACTGTCAAAACACGAGTCTTCTACCTCTGCCTCTTGCTTTATTTCCGCTAATTCACCAAAGAGCTCATCCTCACTTGAGAGACCATCTCTGAACAGTAGTATTGAGTCATAGTTTTCACCATCAGGACACAACAATTTTTTAGGGCTGTCACTATTGACTTCAAAGACATCTGGGAACTCTGAAAGGGGGGAATAGGAAATTTCATCATCCCTAAATTCAGAAGACTCTTGCACAAAACCGCCCTCAAGGGGCGGAGCTTCAATGCTTGCCTTACAAGGTGTTGATGATTTTGTCTTTCCTTCTTGAGAGGCACTGGTAGACTTGAGGCCTTTGACAGGTGTCCAACCTTTCCTTTTTCTAATGTCCTCTGGCTTGGGTGACCGTAGTAGCAAGAGAGCATTTGTTTGTTTTGAAGGTGTGGTACTCCCACTGCATTCTGAGGCACTTGGACTGGAAAATGTTGAGAGATTCATTGCACTGTCCTCTGAGTCCTCAGATACAAAGTTAGGTGCTTTACTGCTTTGAGCTCCTAGGTGGAAAGTTCTTTCCTGGGACAGACTTAGCAAGGCGCCATCATTGGTGGCTCGGCTATGGGCCAGCATTGTGTGGCTGTACTTTTTATAGTGAGAGGGAATGGTAGAAGAGCACTGGAGACCATCTGGACAATCTGGATGAACAAGAAAAATGTAGATTATTGTGAGTTCTAAAAGTTCTGTTATCTATAGTTACTAAAGTCAACACTAAATATAAAGTGTGTATGCTAGAAGTAACTAGTCTTTATTTATAAAGGGTGTCTAGTGAACCAATAAACAAACAAAAGCATACCATTTCTTTGATCCCCTGGGCTGTCCAGACAGTCAGCAACATGCCACCTTCGAGACTGTACAACTAGTATGGAGAATGGCATCTGACATAATGGACAAAAATCACCCAAGGACGGTCCCTCTTCCAAATAATCAGATGTCAAAACGTCTTTTTGAATGGACTGAGTACTGACGCTGTGCGTAATCAGTGTTTTGGGCTCCCCTTCACTCTTAACAAAAAAGGTTGTATTGTTGCCATTTCTGATTTGAGATGCTTTGCTGAGTGTCACATTATCAACTTGGGAAGAAGGTTTAACAGTTCCTTTAGAATTAGAGGCACTTGCATTTTTGTTCAAAGCCAAAGGTGCATCGCAACATGTTTTATTCTCTGCATTACTTTGACGTGGTTGGAATCGTTTCTTCTTCTTGAGAGGCTTATAGTCCCATATATCATCTTCGGGATCGTTTTGTGACATTTAAATGATACCTGAAACCATTGATTATTGCAACGATGTATTAATTGTGGGTAACTTTACCCCCTGCTTAGGTCAATTAGCGCGATTATAACACTCCAAAGCCGTAACAATTTAGATTACGTCATATCAGTCGCAATACTCGTGCTAAAATCAATGGGTGTACAAATTAATATTCCACAAATATAACACATTGTATTACTGAAAATACAAAGCCATTTTCTGTAGGATACGTGATGCTACTGCTACAGCATATTTACCGCCACTGCATAACTAGACCACTTGGATAACGTCAGCACTTTCCAAATAATTTCCACGTCGTTTTTAAACTATAGCATCCAATATTTTACAAAAATGTAAACAACGCTTGTTCTAAAAATACACAGCTATTATTTAATGAGTTTGATCCATACAAATCCGTATGTTTCAAAGGAGAACCCTAGTTCACATAACTGACGAAAACAATGTTTTTAATCGTCTCACTTTCCTAACCTAAGCGGGTTTGTTGATGAAAACATGGCGGCGCGCTGCAGTCTTTCTACCTTATTTCCTATACAGAGCCATCTGGACTACGCTCTGGACGAAGCTACGACTGAGCAGGAGAAAGAAATTCTTGTGAACCAGTATTTGCAAAAAATAGACGAGAAGGGGGATTTAAAAATTCCCGACTTTGAGAAAGGTTAGACCAGTTGAGAGTTGCAGCCATAGGGTCGGGGCTGTATTTCTTCATAGCATACGCTAGTTAGCGAATGTTAACTCGAACTGGTAACATTTGTAAGCCCGGAAATGTAGAGAAGATTCACTGACGGTTACATTTTATTTTTGCACGACATACATGCTATAGTGTTATAACCTTCAGTCATAAATGTGGTATACTTGCTTTACGTTGCTGTTGATAAAAGACGTCTTAAACACCCGCATCTGCAGTTCAAAAAAACACCCAATACAATACACCCCATTTAATTTCCCCAATAGTCAGGTTAAAGCTATTCAACTATAAATCGATAACAAACCTAACCTGGCTGGGAAGGAATGGCAGGCATTCGATTTTCATATGCAGTCAATAAACAAATGTACAACTTAACAATAATAGCTGCGGGGTTTGACTTGGACAACCAGAGTTAAGAATGATCATCGTAATAACGAATATAGCTGTCAGCTTGGACACTAGTTGTCTCATACTTTGGTTTGGTTCTTTATCAGATCTGGAATGGCTAAACACAGAAGGTCCTCTGTCTCTAAATAACGAACTGGGTGGCAAAGTAGTGGTCTTGGACTTCTTTACTTACTGCTGCATCAACTGCATGCATATCCTGCCTGACCTGCATCATCTGGAGAACAAGCACTCCGTCAAGGGTAGGTGCACACACACACTCACACACACATGCACTTCCACATCCATTACATAACTCCTTAGGAGCTGCTCCAGTGGACAATGGTGCAGATTGTTAGTACTGGACAGCTCAGACAATGCTGGAGTGACAGACAACCTGTGAACATAGTTAATGTAAGTTGCACACTAATTTATGCTCCCACTGGTTTATGGGGGAAAAAAACAGATCATGCTCCCACTAGTTGTAAAAAGTACCCCACGTCTTGGCAGGTAGTCTCCTTGTCATAGGGGAGCACCCCTGTGTCTATGAGTGTGCGTCTTTCCTTGAAATATGCAACTGCAATATTTAGCTTTTCTTTTTTCGGCGGGAAAAAATGGACAGCCATTCTCCTTCAGTGATCCGACATCAGCACTTGTGATTGGGGAAGGTTAGCCAATAATCAAGTCCAGGGCCTCAGTGGGACACATTACATCAAATGACAAATATTCATAGTTTATTCGAGCATAGAATGTGGACAGTAGCCTATCTTCTAGTGTAGCTCTTCTGGTCTAAGAGCATAGGAAGTTTATCTCACTCTGAAGTATGAAAGGGGCTCAAAATAAACTCTCAATGAACAGGGTATGGTACCTTGTGGCACCCTGCTTCCGTGCGGCAGCTTAATATAGCATGTCCGTGAGAAGAGTAAGGGTGTCCTAGCTGCCAGTAGTCTATCACCAGCCACTCCATGGGATCATCTGAGGAAACTAAGTGGCTGGACCGGCCACGGCGTGCCAAGCAACCGGTTGAACCCCAGTCACCTTTCCGCTATCTGGTGCCGTTACCATGGCCCTATCTCTGGCACTGCCTGGGGTACATTCTGTATGCTGCTTTGTCCAGTGAGGTGTGGAAGCCAAGTCAGGCAGTCCATCTGCTACTGCACCGTGTCTCCCGATTCTTACTGCAAACTGTGCTAGTGGACTGGTGGACCCAAGCCCATGATGATCGAATCTGCTGCAGATTCTGCTATTCCTAGGAGGTTGTTATTGGTGGTAACACATAAGGTCGAAAGATGCTTCACAGTTTCAATGGAATAGAATGGAAATGGTTCAAATTTTTTACTAAATGCTGTTCTTGATGTGCGTCTCTCTCTTTGATTAAAACTTCTGAGCGATAAAGCATGTTTTCACATTCTTTCCAAAGTGTTCATCCAGATTCAAAGAAAGGGTTTGGGAAGTCTAGGTCAGTGGGGTGGGGTGGGGCATGCTTTCTATTCATAGTATTTGTGGGTTTTGGCTGGTATGGTTATCTATTTAATAGGAACAATCTTGTTGTTTTGTGTTTCATTTCATAATTATAGTTACACTAAGTCATCAGATGTTTTAGTTATTGAAAATAACCACATTATAGAATAGTCAACTTGCCTAAAGACACTTTGGCCAGCCAACATTGCAAACTGACAAAATCAATTTGAGACCCTGAAAGTATATTTTCAATTACCAAAAAAAGTTTTCTGTGCATTTTTCAATAAATTGAACACCTTTCAATCCATACGTGATTTGTACATTTTGCCTTTGCATTGCACTTTTGCATATATATTATTCCTTCTGTTTCTGCAATCTATCTGCTGCTGAGTTTGTGCCCTGGGGACAGGTAACTGGAGAATGACGAGCCGCAAAAGTGCTTCTGACATTTTAGGTAAATTAGACGAACTACGGCGCAAGCAGCATCCACATATTGGAACATGCACGAATAAAGAAAAAAAAAGTAATTTTACGATTCATCCTACCGAAGTCGGCCATACCCCAAGGCCTCGTTCCTCCATCTGGGGTTTTCTCTTAGAGACACTGTCCTGCAGACTTTTTAAATCAGTCCTTGGACCTAATTAAATGAAACATCAGCTATGACAATGGGATCAAAATGGTTGGGCCTTGTGGGTTTCTGTGTGTGGCTAGGGGGGTATTGTATAAGCGTTACTCGATGGAAACATTGTATAGCCCATGTTTTTGCTAGCTCAATCAGGCTGAGTGGCAGTGCCAGATGATGTGCAGTTGCTTTGATGCCTTCATCAGTCTAATCATCACTTTGTTGATACAATAGATATTTTCTATTTTTTTCTTTGTTACAACCGTCCTGCACCTTCTTTTTGCATACACACTCTCTTCACATGCACGTAAAGCTTTTGAAGTTCCCTGTTTTTTAAACCCTACACAACTTTGTCCTTGTGGACATGGTAGTGATTCAGAAAACACAGCCCTAAGAACAGGAAGGAAACTCTATCATCGGAGTTGTGGCAATTTACCACAACCTTAACTATTTTATCATGTGATTTTGAGGAAGCAGTCATCATTTTACATTGTGCATTAAGATCAATTAATCTCCCTCTTAAAAAGCCTTTGAGACTCTTTGATAATTGCTAATTAGAACATGCTCAGCATGGATCAAGTTAAATTAAACCCTTATTTAATCGAGTTCTAGTTTAAACCATTTCCAGTTTTACTTGGGAGAGCCTTCATTTTCTCTGACATTTTAGATTATTTGTGTTGAAAGGTGTTTTTATGTCATATTTCTTGAAATAGTTCTTCATTCCTTTTCTCACTGCAGTGCATGTGTAAGTGTGTGTAATTTGTGAACTTTGTTTTAATCATTGTCTCTACCTATTTTTCTTGTAATAAACATATTATTGGCAGTGCAGTGAATCTACCAACTCTCGAGCATGTCAATGCATGATATTTGTTTTGTCCATGATAACACTAAAGACTGGACGGCATAGTTGTGTTTTAGAGCTGTGGGGTTGAACTGATATATTTAGCATGCGTTCATGGCTTCTTTAATGTTAAGCTAATTAAGGATATCTGTGTTGGTAAGGTGTTGGTACAAGACTTTGTACAATTGTGAGCTTTTTGTGTTTTAATATATTTGCATATTCCATCTGATATTCTGATACCAAAAGATTAAAACCTTAAAACCATTAAAACTTTTTAAGAAGAAGTGCATTATTTGCATTGTATTTGCATATGTAAATATTTTGTCCACAAATGTAGACCCTATTGTGTTTTGGGTCAAGGCAAGTAGGTTCATATCATTAACGAATCAATCGCTACTACAGCCAAAACTGGACGAAAAATAATTTGTCAACTTGGTGCAACAAAATATTAAGTTGTGCACGTGTGTCACTACATTTCTATCGTTTACGTACTTTTCAGACTTTTTCCTCTTCTTTCAGATGGGCTAGTTATTGTGGGTGTCCATTCTGCCAAGTTCCCCAATGAAAAGGTAAGCACCCATATGCATGAGTTATTCATCCAACCCAAGGAGAATGAGACACAGCTGGTAAATCACCCTAACCCATAAGACACTTTAATCGAACAATGACCAAATTATCCTTTGGAACTCCCCAAGGTCTTGGACAACGTCCGCAGTGCGGTGCTCCGCTACGACATCCGCCACCCAGTAGTCAACGACAGCGACGCACGCCTCTGGCACGAGCTGGAGGTGGCCTGCTGGCCCACCCTGGTGCTCTTGGGGCCGCGAGGCAACCTGCTGTTCTCCCTGGTGGGCGAGGGCCACGGGCCCCGGCTGGAACTCTTGGCAGGCGCTGCCCTGCGACACTACGGGGAGCGAGGCCTGTTGAAGGAGCACTTGGTGGGGACCAAGCTGTACAGAGACAGCCTGCCCCCAACCATCCTGTCCTTCCCGGGGAAGGTGGCGGTGGACTGGAGCAGGGAGAGACTGGCCATCGCAGACACGGGCCACCACAGGGTGCTGGTGGTGTCCAAAGCTGGACAGGTTTTGTATGCTGTAGGAGGTCAGTGACTGGATTACCAGGGGTATCTCGTCGTTGTCTGGGATTTCTTAAGTAAGGGACGGCTTTTTGCAATTCTCAAACCAGTGGATAAATAGCTAACTAGGGCAAATACATATTTTGGGGAGATTTCCCTTGAATGGTCCTACATATCGAATTGTAGCTTAAGTTGTTTTCAAATTGATGTTGGTTAGCCGTGGAAAAATACCGGCCAGGCCGCAGAAAAGTGCTGTGCCTGTAGGGGATAAATCAGGACACCGTTGCTTCATGGCCCTGCAGGTTAGGGTAAGCATTTTGTGATACACGACGGTCAGAGAAGCAGAGGGGACTCAAATCTGCAAACTCGACATTTCGCAGATCCAGGATGAGGTCTCTCAAATGACAGTGTTATTATGGAGTCAGGATTACAGTGTGCATGAGTGCTGTTTTGGTCAAATGCTCTGCTCAAAGTACCCCATTCGCTGTGCACCTCCCAATCACCTAACTTTGAACATTTCGACCCAGCTGAAGACCCATACTGAGCTGAGCAAGATTCATTATTCCCCATCAACTGACAGCAATCTCCTCCTATAATGTTGCAGGAATGGAAAGTGGGCGGCAGGATGGCAGCCTATCAGAAGCCTCCTTCTGCTCTCCCCAGGGTGTGGCCATCAAAGGGGACATGGTGTATGTGGCCGACACTGAGAACCACCTAATCCGAAAGGTAAGCCGCCCCGTCCTCCACCCCACGGACTCCGGTGGGGAAAATACCGGTGACGTTGCCATGACGCAGGTGTCCGGTGTCAATTGCCCGGGCCGTTATCTAGGAACAAGAACACGCATCAGGCCCACTGTAATAATGTGGCGCCTCTAGCTACCACTACATGGAATGCACAGCCTGCAGCTCCAGCTTTACCTGCCGTGCGCTGTGGCTCTCTGTGTCGTCTCAGATTGACCTGGTTGAGGGGCGGGTCAGCACTCTGGCCGGAGTGGGCCTTCAAGGCACCGACAAAGAGGGCGGGGCCATGGGTCCACAACAGCCAATCAGCTCTCCCTGGGATGTTGCCCTCGGCACAGCAGGTGAGTTGTAAACAGGCATTTCAAACTGGGAGAGAGGAAAGATAAAGCTGCATGATAAAGTATTGTTTGGTCAGGACAATTTAACACAGTCTTTAACCGTTTATTGAGTTTAAAATGGGTATTTATTGAAAGCTGGCTTCATGAGCTGGCTGCTCTGAAGGCTCCCTGCCCGAGGCTGCGGTTTGAACACTCCCTGAACAACCATGGGTAGGGAGGGAGCAGACATCTGCAGACTCCCCCTGACGGACACAAACAACAGACCGGGAGTAGGTGGAGGCTGGGGTGGAGCTGGGTGAGCAACAGCCAACTCATAGACCGCGAGCCAACAACAAGCAGCAGCATCGCAGATGTAGGGGGCAATGCTGTGAGTGACACTGTGGTTTCAAATGACCGCTTATACCTATATATATATAGGGTATGTGAGTGGTCGATTAGTGGAAAGCTGCTAGGTCTGAGTTACCTGCCTGCCTGCCTGCCTCCCTGACTGACATTCGCTCTGTCAAGGTGTCGTCTCATGTATGAACACGTTTTTAGGTATTTAGTAGGGCTGTCAATTTAACATGTTCATTTAAAATCCTGAGTTATTAAAACAACAACGCGTAAAAAAGACTAATTGAATCAATGTCACGCTGTGGCCACGTACGTCGCACCATCACAATTCGCTTGTAATTTGTCATTCCCAGCATGATGGAAGGGGGGGACCAAACTCTGCTTGGCCCTCTGAATGGAAAGTTTATGTACAGGAAATGCTCTGCCGGAAACGTTAATAAGAACAGGGTCATATGCTTTCTTTGCAAGAAGGAATTTGCTTACCATCGGAGCAATTCAAGTTTGAAGTATCGCCTCAATGCAAAGCATGCTTTTGCTAGTTCTTCTGTCAACAATATTGACTTCTAAAGCCACCTTTCATAATTTCTATGGCTGTGCCTCAATACCCATTCTAGGTTTCTATTTTGTATGCCAGAAAAAAAGATTTTGTTTGTCCCAATAGTCTTTCTGCATTCCAAAGTAATTTGTAAGGGCAGCTGCAGCTACAAACTAATAGTTTGAAGAAGTAGTAGCCTGTGCGATTTGGGACACGGCATTTATCTTTATTCGTATGCCATAATAATGTAATCGATGTCTTTGAATTTTAACAAAATCCTTTGGGTGCTTTTTTTTAGCAAATGTTAATGTATGCAAATGTATGTGATTCATTCGATTGATTAATTTGGTTATCATGTAATTAATTTGATCATTTTTTTTTCTTCGATTTACAGCACTAGTATTTAGTAATAAATGCCGGATAACTTTAGAAAGTATTATACAAGTTTTAGTAAATGTTATTTATCATTTGTGTCAGAGGGAATTGCAGGAGCTGAATAAATGAATCAATGGCTTGTAAGTGAACACAGTAATGGGCCTTTGGGAAGGTTAAATCACAACGTAGGGATGAAGACCAAGGTGATCAGGATAGCCAGGTAGAAAGGAGAGCTGTTTATTCAGATAGCCTTTTTAGAATGTTCCAATGTCTGCTGGTTGAAATGGCCTCATTTAGCTCGTGGGCTTAACGATGGGGTGGGTTAGCCAGTTCAGCAATCCTAAGATTATGCATCATAAAGAAATGAATCATAGCAAATAGCCAGAATTGTTTGTATGTGAATATGAGTGTAGCTTATTTATTATTGTAAGAATAGGAGGAATAGACAGCCTTAGAAACATGCAGTTCATTTGGCTCAGTTGTCATAACGTGCCTTGAAGTAAATCTACATTTGTTAGGAATTGTTTTCCTCCAAGGAAAACAGATGTATTAGTTGTTCTTCTGCTGTAGAAACATATCTGTATCTAAATTTTAAATGTTGCTGAAGTTTGGTAAGAAAGCGTTCGAACTTGGATTTGAGATTTAGTTAGACTATTTTGTTACATGGTGTACTGCTCTTTTTATTCAGCCTTTTGCGTTAATGGTTAATTGGTCGGATGCCAGCAGGAAATTTGATTGAAGATGAAAGTTAGTTTGTGTATTTCTGTTTGTGTATTTGGGTTAGAGAGAGGGAGAGAGGATTGTATCATTGTAAGCTTGTTTGGCTTTCTTCAGGCATGAATTGACCACTCTGGAGGCAGAATAAGATATAGGCTTTATCTGAAATCATTGATTAAGTTCGTCTATCAAATCAGCTCTGTCTGAGGATGTGTAGCATTCCTTTGAGATGATACGCTTTCTCCATCTCTCTCACTTACTCTCTCATGTCTGCCCCTAGGCTTTCTTTCCTCTCCCATGAATGCACACAGGCTAGAGCCCAATGTTTCTATAGTTCCTGATTAACAATATACCATTAAAGGGCTTTTGTAAGTCCAAGCTTCAAAACCCACTGCAGTTTTAGACACCCACAATTACATGTGCACCATGCATGAACACTGCATTGGCCTTTAACTCTGACAGATTTCTACTCGCATTAGCAGGTACAGTCTGTGGGCAGGGATCCCAACATCAAAGTCCAGTCGATTCTGTTGGGTATTGATTCATTTCCACTAATGAAGACAAACCAATCACATTTACAGCACATACAACAATAGGTGTATGAAATAGAGGGTGGACCACTAGCATATACCAAAGCACACATCAATTTATGATAAGAAATTAGATAACAACACCATCATTTTCAACCTTGCACAGAACCTGTAATGTAGTGTTTTACTAACATGGAGCCATGCATTTGTCAAAAAAGTGTAACATGTAAGCCACCATCTTCTGGCGTATGTCCTTAGACCCTCAGCACCATCCTAAACATGCCTGTCATTTAGGTCTGAAAGAAGGCCTTTAAAAATGTTACTTACATGTTTCCATAGAAGAACTGTGGCCATTTTTACACCCATTATGCAAATTCCTAGGCTATTGGGTAACAACGAAACACGACCTGTCTAAACTCCAGGCTCTTTGTTCCATTGATGTTGTTTTCTCCGACCAAGCACTTGGGGTGTCTTCATGAAGGAGATTGAATAATGGAACCAGCCTTCCCAAGTGCGTCCTATGCTCTACAGCCGAACACGGTGGTCCAACCAAGCATATCATTTAGCGACTGGAGGTGCCAGGTGTGCGTAGCTTATGTCCATTTTGAGTTGCCCAATAGCGCAGACTGTAGGCCTGTTTGTTGAGTCCATTAGGGAGGCTGTGTGGGTTGCGTGCGAATGGCAGTGAGCGAGGTTCTTTGTTCAGCAGAGTTACTGGGATGAACGGGCTTTAGTGGCCGTGGAGCTGTCATACCCATGGTCATTTATTTGTCATTTAAACACCAGGCTCAGGCTACTGCATCCTAATGCTGGGAAGCCCTAACATTTACCATGTGTCAGTTCTACACTTGTCAGATGATTTCGGGAATTAGGCCGACATTCTTGAGACAAAATGTATCAGCCAGGAAATGAATTTGTTTGGCAGATTCTCTGTCATTATTAAATTGCATTGGGGGGCATTTTGAGCAAAAACATGTCGTTTGAAGGAGTGCTGCTGTCCTTATTGTAGGGCGTACTTGTCTTTTTGTGTAGGCGGTGAGGAGGACAACCTGCTGTGGATCGCCATGGCAGGGACCCACCAGATCTGGGCTCTGTTCCTAGCAGATGGGAAGCTGCCCAAAGGAAGGTGAGAGACCGGCACTTCCTCTCTGGGGCTGCTTGGCAGGAACCTCGAAGCCGCTAAGGTTGTTCTCCCGTAGCGATTAAAGGGGCATGGTTGTAGTGATAGAGTCACTCACATTAAAGGTAGGCTTGACAGTGGGACATAATATTACACCTGGACGTCATACAAAATGCCACAAGGTGTTACGAATAGTGAGGATGTGCAAAAAGAGAAGTGTTGTCTTTCAGATGCCAAAAAACTGAGGAAACAACATATAATTAGGTGTTAGGCTTCCCTGTCACACATTGGATTGTCCATGTAAAACTGCATATTGTGTCTCACAGTCTGTATTGTGTCTCACATACCGTTGTCTAACCCGGTTGCAGGGAGTTCAAGGCGGGCCAGTGCGTGTGCTGGGCGGGCAGTGGCAGCGAGGAGAACCGCAACAACGCCTACCCGCACAAGGCGGGCTTTGCCCAGCCCTCAGGCCTGGCGCCGGCCGCAGAGGAGCCCTGGGGCTGCCTGTTTGTGGCCGACAGCGAGAGCAGCACGGTGCGCACGCTGGCCCTGAAGGACGGGGCCGTCAAACTACTGGTGGGAGGAGAGAGAGACCCCCTGGTGAGTGGGAACCAAGTCGCACAGCGACAGTATAGAGGAGGTGACACCGTATAGGTCTCTGATAGAGCCAGGCTCTCCACAGGATCACTCAGCACGCTCAGGCATTCTTTACCCTGCTACCATGGTCATCAGCCAGCGTCTCTCCACCCTCCCTCCCCTAGCATGTCTCCCACACACACACACACACACACACACACACACACACACACACACGGTCCCCACATGGCCAACGCAGGGACAGAGAAACCCCACCATTGAACAAGAGCAGATGATTTCACACCAAAACAAACAAACCCACCCCCACTTTGAGTGATTTGTTGGCACAGCAACAGATTTATGTGTAGATTTGTTTCTATTTAGACGAGAAGGCATTGCTGAGCTGTGTGTGTGTGTTGTCTGAAGTCATGGGAAATTTCCAAGCCCTTTGAGAGTCCTGAGACGTTCTGTAACAAGATTGTGATCCAATTTGATTTGATTTATTGAGTTGGCATAAAGGGGCAGGCTATTCATTAGAATTTTCGCCCCAATCTATCTGCTTTTTTGTTCACAGGAATACTTTTCTAGCTTGTTGTTAGAAGCGGGCAGCAAAAATGAATAAAATGTGTTCTTTATTATAGCTCTATTATAGGCTTACAGCTTGATTGGAATGGTGTCTTTGAATCATGACTCATACTTGGTTGGAAATTATTGAGAAAAAATCACATTCTAGTAAATATGAGATCAACATTTGTGTTACAAAAAATAAAAACAAAATGGCAGATCTTTGTTGACGTTTGCACAGACATGATTGTTGCATTACATGTTCTACTGTATCAATTTTAAAATGTTGAACTTGGTAGCCCTCAGCTATTATTACTTTGGTTAAGTGTGAGGAACCTCTATGATTATGGTCTATTCACATTAAGATAAAATCTGCTGTTGGGAAAGTTCAGCTCTGTTGTGAAGGAAAGGCTAACAACAGCCAAACAAACGGCTTTGTCCTCTAGGTCAAACAGTGGACTTTAATCTCCAGACAAAAGTGCTTTATTTCAGTTCAAAACGAATGCTGTGCTCAAAAGATCACTGTGCCGGGTCTAAATCATTGTCCAGAGAGATGAGCTGTTGATTTTGTTTGGGAGCAGAACCTGTTTGCCTTTGGGGACGTGGATGGGAAGGGGGTGGACGCCAAGCTGCAGCACCCCCTGGGTGTGGCCTGGGCCCCTGAGCAAGGTCTGCTCTACGTGGCCGACTCGTACAACCACAAGGTGGGCTTTACCACAGGGCTACAGCCCCGCACCACACGCACACAGCAGGGGGGAGGATTGGATTCAACAGACCAGCATTGTACACATACTATCTCTATTGAATTAATAGATAGACAAGGCAATAATAGGTGTGACTGTTTCTTAGCAAACACTTCTCTTTGGCTTAATCTGTTCCATTTAGAAATGGAATACATGTTCAGTGTTGAGGCATCAGATTGTCTCGACGGCCTACCCACACTGTGTGCCTGTGTTTGTGTGTTTCCAGATCAAGGTGGTGGACCCAAAAAGCAAGCAGTGCCGGACGCTAGCGGGAACGGGGGACGCTGGAGACACGCTAGGCCCAAGTTTCACCCAGTCTAGCTTCAACGAGCCGGGGGGTCTATGTGTGGGGGAGGGGGGCAAAGTGCTCTATGTGGCCGACACCAACAGCCACCAGGTCAAAGTGCTGGACCTGGACGCTGGAACGGTGTCGCTGGTAAGCAGACGCCTGGGTTCGGTAAGGGGGGGGGGGGGGGGTTGACCTGTTTTTCCAAGCACCAGGCAGATGAAGGCAGTGTGTGCTTGTTTTCAAAGCACATAGAAACAAATGTACGAAATCAATCCATTTTGTGGTGGTGCATGTGTCTAGTGGAATCAAATCTACCATGAAAGCATATGGCTTTCCTGATAACATTTCAGCTCAGTATGACTCAAATCCAGTTCAAACAGGTTTTGATGACAGATTAAAGGGTCGGACATTTCAAATATGGCCGCGTAGCTTATTTTCCAGCGTATGAGATAGCTTTCATACTGACTTCCCTTTTAACTGAAAAAATTAAAGGCCTTTCTTGCTTTTGTGCCTTTTTTCAGTTCCCTCTTTCAGTGGATACCCCAGATTCTGTGCCGGCAAAGCCCCCACGCCCACCTAAAGTCCCCAAGTCAGCTCCAAAGATAGAGATGCCACCACTGGCTCTGTCCCTTGGGCAGACTCTCACCATGGAGGTAACCCTTTCACTACCGGAGGGGACCAAACTCACAGAAGAGGCGCCCAGCTTCTGGTCACTATCGGCTGAAGGTAGGGGAATGTTTGACCCACATTAGCAGGCCCAAGCTCATTAAAAGTAGCAAGGCCACGGGGACAGGCAGTAGACTTAATGGAGCTAATTGTCTTCAAGGTGACGGGCAATGTAGCCATACAAAAATGATTATCTATTAGGGGGAAGGATGCCATAAGTCACTAGTTACATACATAACCAGATCCTGACATAACTTAGTAGATAAAAAAAATGAGTTATTCATTTTTGATAGATTTTAAATTAGTTTAAAATGTTTGCGTTTCGAAAGCTCCATACTGGAGGGTCTTTTCTTGGTTAGAGTTAAGTCAAACCTTTTTTTCAACGCTTTATTCCTTTAGTCTGAGTTTTTACGTAATACTGAATAATGACTCCCAAAAGCTTGCCTACGATCGTATTTCTCAGAGAACTTGAGATGTGTAGCTCTTTGGGGGGTTGGAAACAGCCATTTAGAAGTGACTGATTGCTTGCAGTTGAGGAAATTATGATTTTTGTGGTCAGAGGAATTGGCCTCTAACCTGCCATGGAAGTCTTTAGTCCAAAATGTAACGCTGACTATATTTAGTGAATCACTGCAGAGAAAAGGATATCAATGAAGTTTAAGGTACGAGCCAAGTCAGTGTTTGCATTAAATAGTTTTAGGTCAGTAACCTTTGAGATCAGATCAGGTTTAAGAATTTAAGAATCTTTAAGAATATCTCATTGATGCCCTCTGGAGCCCTAAATCGACCTCTTATTTAATGTATTTCCGCCTCTATGAAACACATTTCTCAAAGGGGTACTTGTTAAGCCGATTCTATTTCCTTTCTTAGGTAATGAGTGGTTGCTGGAGAACAAAGTGGTTTATGGGGACATCCAGGACCTTTCACAGCCACTCACTGTCACCACCAAAGTGCCAACTGAAGCCAAGACAACTGACTCCACCCCCTGTCTCACCCTCACCATATGGGTGTACTGTTGTCTGAAAGTGGGAGGGGTCTGTATGATGAAAGTAGCCTCCCTCATCCTGCCCCTCCAAATAAGAGAGACCCCTGGAGGGGGAGTAGCCAAAGTGACAGCGGCACATGCTTTCTGAGACCGCACCTCTTCAGCTTCGTTCCGTAGAGCTTGGACGAGCATAGGATTAGAGATTAGATACATGGTTCCATTCACTTTGGTGTTGAGAGAAAGAGCAACGTCTAAGTTCAGGTTTAGGTCTCTTGTATGAACTGCAAATTAATATATTTTCGATGATGTTTGCACCAAAGTGTCCAGTCTGAAGTCCACTGTGTATTCATGGAGGAAAGTGAGGGGAGTGAAACTCTGGAATGCTTCCATGAGGGCAAAGTAGGCACTTGTAAACACACGTCTAAATTTGTCACCCTATTTCAACTTGCCGTCTACACAAACCCTGATTTATGGCGTTAACTTCACAGCTTGGTACAACTAACTTGCCTAGGTAAAAGTATGTTAGTCATTGCTCAACATAATTCTGTTTAAGGTCCATATTTGAAAGCATTGAAGAGCCATTCTGAAAGAGTTCAGCTGGAGTATTCTAAGCAAATAATGAACAAAGTGCATCTTTCACCACCAGAAAGTTTAAGTCGACTCCAAGCGATTGTCCAATCCTGTGCTATGCTTTATGAGTTTCACTTTTTTCAACGGCTAAGTTATATGGCATGAAATACTTTTGATGAAGTTATATACCTAATGTCTGCATTTACGCACTTCCTATCTGCAAATAATATAAGATAATAATAAATAATAACTCAACTGTATAATATACTTTTTTATAATCGTTACCGTAGTAACAGATAATGGTAATATCATGACAATATGAAAGTGCTTTGCGGAGCTATTATTAAAAATGTATCCAAATGTCAAGATTATATTGTATCATCTTGTTTTGTCACGTAATCATAGCATCTATAAAGAGCTATGTGGTTGGGACAACTTGTCCTAAGTGCCTTAGATGAGACTATACTGTACTTATTATTTTCTCGTTTGAGACACATCGAAAGTATCAAAGGCAATAAGATACAGAATGTCTCTTCCGAGTAATAAAGAGGATAATGGTAATATCATGACAATATGAAAGTGCTTGGCAGAGCTATTAAAAAAATGTTATCCAAATGTCAAGATTATATTGTATCATCTTGTTTTGTCACGTAATCATAGCATCTATAAAGAGCTATGTGGTTGGGACAACTTGTCCTAAGTGCCTTAGATGAGACTATACTGTACTTATTATTTTCTCGTTTGAGACACATCAAAAGTATTAAAGGCAATAACATACAGAATGTCTCTTCCGAATAATAAAGAGGATAATATTTTCTAGTGAACTGTTTGATTTTGGTCGTGTTATTGCTCATGAGATGGTATTTGGACGATAAAGTCTTTCTCTTCTTGTGTATTGCTTTCTCTTTTTGTCCTCTCAGTCTGTACCCAAAGTGCCCCAAGTCCAACACCATATACCCAAATCATATCAAAATTACAGGATAGCATCTTCAGATTCTCACCATAAAACTTCTACAATTTCTCGTTGATGTCTCCAAAAATGAGCCCATATTACACCAAAATGTGTTACTGTAAATACTACTGCATTCTCACTGTCATACCTCACTGGCTTATTAAGCAATCCTCATCAAAACAATAATACAAAAATCCTAAGAGTAATGCTCTTTAGACTACTTTTGGTGCGTAGTGGGTTGATTGGGTTTCCATCAAAATGCACAAGTCCAAAACAATGATAATTAAACATCTTACGACAATTCATATGAACAGCCTACAGTCTCAAATGAGCCCATAGCACATGAAAATGTATTACTGTAAACACTTCTCTATATTACCTTTATCATATATTTGATTCATCATCCTTGCTCATGTCTTATTGTTTTATTTAACAATGGTCATCACCAAGTTTTGTTTTGCTCACTTATTCCTTTCTGTTACCGCAGAACTCTACAGACACTGAACAGATCAAAACCTGAAATTATAACAAAAATGTCATTCATATCCTTAAATGATCATTCTTTGTTTCCGATTTTTGTTCTTCCTTTTATTAAATTCATTTCTTAATTTTCAACTTAATTTTCATGTTTTCAACATTTTTATTTCACATTACCACCGTAACCACTGCTTGCAATTTTAGTTCTTATTAATAACCCATGTTTTGAAGAGATTCTAACGACAGACAGCAAATCTTACAGTTTCTGGAAGACTATATTAGTAGATGGGTTCCTAATGGCAAACAACCTATTCTGCTGCACTTAGGCACATTTAGAAGACCTTTGTCAGAGGAGCTATAGATGCGCTTCTGCTCATATGCTACGACAGGTTTTCTTTATTGAAACGGACTTTACGACATCCATCAATACACTTCAACTCTACATTCAACAAGAAGTTGGTAAAATTGTAACAATGGGAGGAACAATGGTCTATTATAGTCTGCTGCATGGTGCACTCATTTCCAACAAAGGATGCCATTTTGACTAAGACCAGAAAAAAAGGAAATTGCAGCAGGAAATAAAAGCACACGTGACTTAAGCTGATAAAAGACAGGGAAATCTTTTTCCGTAAACCTTACAAAAGAAATCAGTTTCAAAGATGAACCTGGCTTTTCGTAAGTTAAGTGACTAATTTGTACCCCCCAAAAAATTGAATAAAGCTCTTTGTAATAAAGCAGAAAAGTTATTTCGGGGTAAGCTGCAGA
The DNA here is from genome assembly GCA_017639675.1 of Aplochiton taeniatus. Lineage (NCBI taxonomy): Eukaryota > Metazoa > Chordata > Actinopteri > Galaxiiformes > Galaxiidae > Aplochiton > Aplochiton taeniatus. Next base: position 5,296,585 of record CM030187.1, read on the forward strand.
TCGATTTGTATCATGATTTAGAATCTAACTGTCCTTCTATCCTTATTTATTTATTTTATTTAGCAACAAACTCGTATGTTTCAGATATCTCACGGAATTGTCAAAAGGTGCAGGTGAAAGATGGACACTGTGACCATTCAATGACTGGAAGAAATTACATTTGGATATACAGGCAAACCTCCACGTATCCAGACTCTGTACTATGGGAGGGCAGTAAGGCCTTGTGGCATCTCATTGTGCCAGAAAGTATAGCCATGCCCCTGGTAATGGGTCTTGTGATGATCATACTGTTTCTAATCAAATTTACTAATAACAATCAATTGACCCTGGCTAACTGTTTCTTCCTGTGGTCACTGAATTATGTCACAAAATAGAACACTGATCGCAAATTATTTAGACATTGCAGTGTTTTTTAGCATTACAGAATTTTTATTAGGACTGCACACCTTTTTGGCATTTGAAATATGCTTGCCTACACACACCAGTGGCATAAATTGTCCAAAAAGTCCTATGCGCAAAGTTTTTTAAACGCTCTAAACAGTTCCAAAACAATTTATGAGGATTCCAACCATTGCAGGGATGGGTTTTAAGACTTGAAAATTGGCGCTTTGAAAGCTTATTAAATGAGATAGGGGTAGAAAAAGGGACTGCGATACCATCTGGAAAGTGAGAAGAGAAGAGATGTTGGAAGGACTGGTTTTGGCTCGAACTCTGCTTCCTTTTATCTGTGTTGAGAACGGGAGCCAGTAGGCGACCTTCCTCCCTCCTTTCTCATCCCTTTGTCCCCCTCATCCTCCCAGCTTCTTTCGCTCTCTCACTCATCTGGCAGGACTGTTAACCCTTTTGTGGCCCCATGTGTAAGGCTCAAACTTGTCTCTTCACGGCCAGACCACACTTATCCGCACACATACACAGACCAGTCAGATGTCGTACCAAGTCGTTTTGACAACGGGCTAATCAGTACGGGGGAACCCAACAAAAGAGAAACACACCAAGATGCACTCACTCACCGATGCTCCCTCTCTCTCTCTCTCTCTCTCTCTCTCTCTCTCTCTCTCGACACACACAGTCACACACACACCAGTGACATGAAACACCCGCTTGCCTTTGAGCTGTCAGGCCATCGCCTCAGCAACGAAAGGAGTTTAAATCAATATTTATGAAAAAGGTCAGCAAATCCCACAGGGAGACCTTGGGAGGCGATTTATCGAAAGCATCCATTGAACACTTACCACTTCCTCCATAACTCAACACTTCCTCATGGTGATAGGGCTCTCTTATCCACTGTATCTCTCACCTTACGTAGACAAACCGCTACCGTCTTTGGGAGCTCGGTAACAGGGAAAGGATAGGGGGAGTGAAGAGTGGTTTCCCATGGGAAGTATGTGATGTATGCAATGGAAAATGTCACTCTTCAACATCCATCCAAACACTTTATGGAGAGTTTTTTAAGTCCTCATTAAGGTTAAATTCAGTGGTTTCAGGTATTTCATAGGCAATTTCACAAGCCTCTGGCTTTCAAGGTGTGGAATATTTCTTTGTTGTCCATGGGCCAGGTTTATTCAGGTATGTGTTGAGTGGGTTTGTGAGGTGCCAATAAAGCTCTACGATTACCTACATCAATCTGTTAAGTATTCATGTTGCTAGGCTTGGGAGTGTTGGTACGCTTTAGTTATGGCTGGCTATATAATAATTTGTTATTTCACCAACAACCGTTATATAACCGAAAAGAACCTTGTGTTTAAATAAAAACACTCACACACACACTTTTCTAATATTAAGATATAATCAGAACGATTGTTACTTAAATACTCAATAGAGCTTTCATTCTTCAACAATGATTCCTTTTTCTCTTTTTACAAATTCAGTAGAGCAATAAATTATCATTTTCTAGGGGATAAAGATAAAAGTAGATAAAAAGACCCAGGCTGTTAAGCTTTACTATAAAGTCAATATCATAATTCCATGTAGGGGCTCAGCAGAGGAGGAAATCACAAATACAACTTTTTATTTATTTATTCCGGCAACACTTCCTAAGTCTATTCCTCTTGCATGAGTGGGTTCATTAGGATGACACAGGAGCAAAGAGGGGAGTCTATTAGAGATAGCCTTATTACCATATCTCCCAGAGTGCTTCCAGTCTCAGCCCATTGAGGAAGCTTCATTGGCTCTGTGTATGTATGTATGTGTGTTTGTTTGTGTGTCTGTAACAACATTAGTATGAGCAATGGGAGGAAATGTGAAAGTGAGCCCAAACAAAAGTGAGAACTTTATAATGTGTGGCTGTCTATCTGTTTAGTTCAAATCTTCACTGTGTATTAGGAGGTGTGGTGGTTGGGCTATCCAAGAAAGCATCTGTTTACATCTATTTTCTATATATGTATATATATATATATATATATATATATATATATATATATATATATATATATATATAGAGAGAGAGAGAGAGAGAGAGAGAGAGAGAGAGAGAGAGAGAGAGAGAGAGAGAGAGAGAGAGAGAGAGAGAGAGATGGTTTATTTTTGCTGGGATAACAAGTTCATAACCATCAGCTACCAGGATGGGTTTGAAATCGTATGCCCTGCTATAATAATCTGTCAAAGCCATGTGTTCCACCCTCGACCTTGCACTTCCCCTACCCCCTATCACTGGCCATTAGGTGCAACCTAAACCTTGTGAGTCTGTATAAACTTAACCTTTCATCCCGCTGAAAAGTATTACATCAAACTGGCGAAATGCATTGTTTTAAATGAACCGTTGTGGTGTTGTGAGAAAGAGAATGTGTTGGGTCCAAACCTGTCTCAGACCTTGGAAGGGGAAAGGCATTCAAATTGTACATTGAAAGGAAAACAAAATCCACCTGAGACTCAATGTGTGTTCTCCTGTGCCTTGCTCTTGGGCGATATTGCCTATGTGGCGTAATGGCTGCCCTTGGATAGAATGCACAAGGTCATGACAGTCAGCTCAATTTGTGACGTCCATCGATCCTGGACACAGGGTTTGTAGGAATAACTTCTTATCAGCATGCAGGCAAGCATGACAAACTTTGTGTTTTGCCTCTGTGGAAGCAATCTGTCACAGAATCTTTCCTGAGAATGCTGTCATCAATTCCCAAAGTAAAATTAATAACTCTCATGAACACTTCTGTGGGCCTCATAAATCCTTATTATCTGATAATTCCAAGTTGGGAACTTATGTTTTTGATTCACCAAATATCAAATAAATGCACAATTTGTCAAAAACAATAATGCCTGGTTCTTGGGTTCTCCATAAACAACTGAAGTATTTCCTTATTTTTATCATATTATGAACACAATAAACCTTGAGATTGTTCAAATGAAACACCGGCTTGATTCCAACACATCCTCTTGCAGTATAACTGATCGCTCTGCCTGGACATAATTGGCACCATCCACCAAGGCCAGAGAGATGTTATATGGATTAGTTGGTAGCAGGTTGCATGGGTGACAACACGGGATGCTTGTTTTACAAGGGTCCCTTCCCTACAACTCCACCGTTTGAGATATTATAGAGATCAAGAGTCAAAGGCCAGTAGACAAACAAGGTAAACACATCTTTTTTGGAGGTCGTAAATGCTCAGCACATACTTGTCATCTTCAATTTCCCCTTTTTTGCACTCAGGAGCCCAGCCCCCACCATTAGTCAGCCTGATCTTCCCCTGCCCAGATGGGGCTATAAACGGGGGCAATTAGGATCTTATCAGCCAGAACCGCTTCCTACTCCACAAAATTCCTATCTCCAGACTGGCTAGTTGGTCTATGATGATTGGAACCAGCACACACTGACAGCAGCACTCTTTATTTAGCCCGAGCTTAGGGAGACAGCTTGCCTCAGTGGAAAGTCAAGGGACAAGGTGTAAATGAGTCTCTGCTAGACAGAGCATTCCGAGGGTATGTCCATCTCCATCACTCAGATTCCATCACTATTCAGATTCCTTCTGTCATGGGCACAGTCATGTAGGATCTTTTGTTCTTTTTAAACCGGAAATGATTTGCTGTTACACTTCAAAAGTACAGTCAGTTAGCTTGTCAGAGAAATATCTTTCAATATTTTTAAAGCATCTTTTTCTAAGAATCTGTTTGATGCCAAATCTGTTTACAGGCTGTAATGCAAAACCATGTATAGATAATTGGGACATCACAACAATCCTCCATCACTTAGGAATATAGTGGCATCAACATCAACGATAAAGCCTAAGAAAGTAAGAAGAAAACAAGCATGCGGACCAGGTGAATCCGACTGTTTAATTAAAACAAAGCATTGCGCGGGCCGGCAGAGGGTGTTGACGCAATATGATTTCTGCCCAGTGCTCTGAATGTCAAGGTGAAGAAATTCAATGTAGCAGGGAGAAAATAAGCATGCTTGCTTTGCCATCTGCTGTGCTGAACACGCACATTCTTCCCAATCGAAAATGCAAACTTGGTTGTCATTGCTACAATTGTCATATGATTTGAAAAGATAGATAAAGGTTAAGCTGATACAAGTGCAAAGAAGGAAGTTAAATTATCGCACATATGAAAATACCATCTGACAAACGGAGATCGAGCAGGATTAAAGGATGATTAGCAGGATTAATTAAAGGATGGGCAATAAAGCTGGAAAGCAAAATAAGACAGGATGGAGAGATTCTTCATCAATGCGCTTCTCTTTGCTCTTTCAAGTCCACTAACAGATTCCTGCAAGGTAATTGGAGCCATGCAATTGGTTGTCAAGCACCGTGATGTCACAACTTCAGAGCTGTATGAGCAGGAGGCGAGCGCAGGGGTCCAGAATCAGATGGAGGCAGCGCGCCACGGGTGCAGAGAGCTAACAAACGCAACAACAACAATAAAAAACACACACAGGAGCGAAAGCCCCGGTACGTGTCTTCATGAACTCAAGTTATTTGGGCAAAGTGCGCAGCCTATCATGGGGGATGGTCCATCATCTCTAAACTTCGATAATGAATCGGAAAGTGGGGCGGTGGACGTCCACTCCCGCAGCGCTGCCTCATCGGAGCAGTGGATGATCGGAATGGGATTGGTTATGTCTTTGATCGTTTTGATTATAGTAGTTGGAAACATTCTCGTCATAGTTGCCATTGCTAAGAACCAGAGGCTTCAGACACTGACCAATGTTTTCATTGTGTCTCTGGCAAGTGCGGACCTAATAATGGGTTTGTTGGTGGTGCCATTCGGCGCCGCGCTCGAAGTCCAAGGCGCGTGGCTCTACGGCTCCTTCTTCTGTGAATTCTGGGTATCTGTGGATGTCCTCTGTGTCACTGCCAGTATTGAGACGTTGTGTGTTATTGCGATAGACAGGTATGTCGCCATCACCTCGCCTTTCCGGTACCAAAGTCTGCTCACTAAAGTACGGGCAAAAGCAATTGTGTGCAGTGTTTGGGCCATATCTGCGCTGGTCTCTTTCTTACCTATCATGATGCACTGGTCGCGGGACAATCTCGATACGGCCTGCTATGAGAATCCAGAATGTTGTGACTTTGTTACGAACCGGGCATATGCCATCTCGTCTTCAGTAATATCTTTTTACATACCTTTAATTGTGATGATATTCGTTTATGCCCGCGTGTATAGAGAGGCGAAAAAACAGTTGATGAAGATTGATAAGTGTGAGGGAAGATTTCACAATAACCTAAATGTTGGGGCTAAGTACAAAACAAACAAGAAGAGACCTTCAAAGATACTTGCACTTAAGGAACAGAAAGCGCTCAAAACGCTTGGTATCATTATGGGCACGTTCACTCTGTGCTGGTTGCCTTTTTTCATTGTCAATGTTGTTCGAGTGTTCTACTCTGAAGCGGTGGATAAAAACCTTTTCGTATTTTTCAACTGGCTGGGTTACGCCAACTCGGCGTTCAATCCAATTATTTATTGTAGGAGTCCAGACTTTCGTAAAGCTTTCAAGAGACTGCTTTGTTGTCCAAGGCAAGCTGATCGGATACCACACCTTAGCTCCTGCGACCTTTCGCGTTGCGAGCCAAGCATCATGGGGACGTGGTCGGACTATAATGGACTGGACCACAGTGACAGCAGCCAAGAAGGAAACAGTAAACTGTCTAACTCGGAGTCACAGCTATAAGGATTATATCCAGGTGAACTGCATAGCTGGAATAGTGACATGACGCCTTGTGCGTAAAGCGCGCAATGTCGTCGTGGTGTCTGCCCAAATGACTGACAAATTATTATATTTTAGTCAAATTTATTTGATTCATAGACATTCATAGTAGGCCTACAATTTTCAGTTAGAATGTAAATTATAGTAACAGAATAGCCTATCATTTTAACAAAAAACGGAAGTTGTTTGCTCAAATTCCACTTTAATACAAAGACGCAGCTTATGTAGAAGCAGTAGGCCCATAGAAGTAAGAAAGTATTGTAAATACATACATTTTTCAGTTAACGGTGTTATGCGTGTTTGACTTAATGGAAGTTATAAGTGCATATTGCACTAAGGGAGTTTGTTTATATTAAACATAATAATGTTCATAGGCTGTATAGCGATGTATTTATGTTGTGATTTTAATACACAAGAGATGCGCAGCAGAGTAATGTGTGGAAGTCGGGACTTAGGTATAACACTCAGCTTCTATGTTTCTTTTTCTTTTTCTTTTTTGGTACTACGAACATGATCAATTTGGATACACACCCAAATACATGGATCATTGTCTCTCACCATATGTGGTTGTTGAATGTGCAATAAAGGTGTTTCTGTTAGTTCTCCGTTTACAAGTGACATTTTTCTTGTTTTTTTTCTAACTACACTACTCAGTATCCTTTTCAGTATTATAATTGTATTTGTATTTTATGCACTCATTGATTTAACATATTTGTGGGATATAATCATGCATATTAGATCTTCATTATCATTATGTCATGGACCATCCTCGTCATATGACCATCATACCCGATAGGTTTGCATTAGTAGGCCTATGCAGATACTCGGTGCATTTCTCATCTGTTTGTTGAGGACACCGCTAAACAGGATCGGTATAACTAAACATTTCCATTTTTTCTAAAAACGCAGGACAGTGTGTTATAATATCCTTTAAGCCGTAAATGAAATATAAACAGTCTAAAAACAATATTTAGAAATGATTTGGGTTGAGAGCAGATATGACATTGGGGTTTTCAAGTGGGCACCTTGCATCCCGGATGTTTTGTTAAACTGAGCTCACAACACCTCCAGAAGGCTTAACGGTGAGCAATGACGTCTTAGATCTGCCTCAGATGCTAGTTCGCTATGAAGCATTTTATTTCTTTTGAAGGCTCACAGGCCTGTTAGCTCTACAAAGTACACAGTTCGCTGTCTGTTGGACCATAGTAATAAGTCGGGTCTCAGTTAGTTATTGCAATCTCTGATGGGATTCTCGATTGTTGGCCAAAATCACAAGATTGTCTCAGCTTCCCTGAGATTTGTGTTGGCCTAAATATCTTCCTTCCCTGAACTCCCTCCCCAACAAAGCTGATCTGCTTCACTGGACAGGGCATTAACTATTGACTGCCTATGCTCTTGTTGCTGCCACCCAGCACCTTATTACCTGGTTATTGCACCAGGTATGTCTTCCTTATGGCTTAAAAGGAAGGATCCAATATGGGCGCAAAAGTAAAGAACGTCATGTAAAAATAAAGAAGGAAAAAAAAAGTGATTTCATCTCAGGGCTAAGGTATAAAGGTAAGCTTTCCTGCTGAGCGTGATTTTACCAAGCCTTCAGCAATACAGTTGGGAAATAGTTATTTTTCAGGTGACGATAAATATCCCTGCAGAGCAGGCTCAAGCACCTGCAGGGCCAGGGATAGAGCAGGGATATCCCACAGCTTAATAAATAGTTTTAGTTAGTATATTTTTTATCTGTCCGTGCCGAGAGTGGATATAGAGGGGGTGGCTTTGAGACGTCAATGCTCACCGTTAAGCCTTCTGGACGTGTCGTGGGCTCAAATTAACTAAACATCCGGGATGGAAGGTGCCCACTTGAAAACCCCAATGACATCTCTGTTCTCAACAAAAATCCTTTCTAAATATTTGTTTTTAGAGTGCTCAACGTGGTTTTAAGGCATAATGGGTATTATAACACCATATCCTGTGTATTATGAATAAGTCTTGCACCCAGACATTATGTGTCTAAGATTAGCTGTTCCCCCACAGAGGGGGCATGTTGGATCCTCACCTATGCATTGGCTAAGACTTGCAGGTGTTGGCAGTACATTATAGGTTACCCTAACAATAAAGCTAATTCTTGTGGATTTCACGCCCCACTTTCCAAGTAATTTTTCTCTGGTCTAAACGTTCCCAAGTCATCCATCGTCCTTGCTTCCTCTTGCTTACGTATCTGCTCTATCATTAATTTACGTTGTTCGGAAGGAATTGATTGACCATCTCTGTTTACTTGTGCCTAGTCCAAATCCTCCTCATCCATGTTGTAAATGTCCTACTATTTCATATGTTTAAGGGCTGCTTTTGCCTGCAGCACTGCTTCTTTTGGATTCTATTTCTGTCCTGACGCTATAGTGAATAGCGGCGCCTCCATGCTGGAGTTGTTGATGCCCTGTTGTTGTTGACTTTGCGTCCAGCCACTGGCCTTCATACAACGTACTTGCCTGACTTTTTAAAGTGCAGGTCAATGTGATGCTCCACTTCTCAGGCCCCTTGCAGTTGTTACCTTTTCCCACCCACAAGTGCAGATCTGGTGACTTTTACCGACGGTCGTAACGTTGCTTGGGGTCAAATCCGCGTTATCAAAGTGAGAGTCATCTTCCGCCCTCACAGACTCTAGGGGTATTTTCGCTTTAGTTCTGTAGAAGCTTTTGCGGGTGCACGCAGTCCACTGATTACAGTGTTTAGTTTAGTTTAGCAGACATGAGTTGCTAGCCCATAGCTGGGTCTCAATTCAGGGGCCGCATCCTTCGCAGGTTGCATTTGAAGACCGAATACGTCACAGTGGCGTGAAAAACAGCCTTCTCTCCCCAAATTTAGAGGAGGCAACTGCTGGATCCTTTGCAGCCCAACCACTCCCAGAATTCATTGCGCGCAAGTGATGATTGGATACAAGTGTCTTGACACAAGGGTAAGGGTGGGAAAAGCTGGTGACGTAAATAGGAAATCCTCGAAGAGACCGTCTCATTTGATGTTACTTAGCAACGTTCAGTTCGGCCTTCGCGGTGTACAAAGGCGTGCCTCCATAGACCCCGTCCTTCGAAGGATGCGCCCCCTGAGTTGAGACACAGCCCAAGTCTGCACCATTGGGGTATATTCCTTCCGGTCAGCTGTCTTTCCAATCTGTCATAAGGACTTATTGTCAATATTAGTATGAAGTTGTTTTTCCTTTAAAGACCCAGCTTTGCATGACGTAGGCTTGGCTTAGTTATTTTCATATTCTACTGAATCTTTAGGGAATTCATCATAAAAATGAATGATGCACAAATAAATGATCTATCTGAAATAAGGTACAGGTCCATGGGTAGAATAGACATGGTTGGACGCTGCATGCCATTCTGATTCAGTCATTAGCACACAGCCTTAACAAATCCTGACTGGAAATCAAAGGTTTGGTGTTTCTATTCCGTAACATTCAGAATGTAGTCACATACGATCCTCTAATTAGCACACAGTGAAAACCTCCCCACAGAGGTGCAAAACCATATATGCACGCACACACACCTGATGTTTTCAAGTGGCTCTTTAGGCAAACCTTCCTCTATTTGTGGCCACAGCTGGGCCCTATTAATCAGCTCTTGAGTCGGACGTTTTGGGAAATGCATTAGCGCTCTATGCTCTCTCCCAAGGGACCTGGCGCACATTTTAAGTAATACGGAAATGCTGAATGGAATGTGTCCTCGCTGTTTTAGCTAATGAGCCTTGTTTAAATCTGATTGCCCGAGCTAATATATGCGGGTACAGCTCTGCTTTAAAACACAACAACAGGCCCACCAGCATTATGAAAGTGCCCCTGGCAAAGACCTCGCTTTATTATTATCCAGAATGCTGTCCATACATGGCTTTTCCACCAAGCCCATTGAAAAGGATGGCTGAGTTACAAAAACAGCTCCAGGGTCGGTGTGACATGCAAGCAAAGACATTATTGTTATGATGTCTGTTTAGCAGGATGCAGAAGCAGGTTCACATATGAACACGGCACAAGTCTAATCAACAATAAATGCTTTACTGAACATAATAGAGAAAGAGAGGTTTAAAGTTTGAGTCTATTGGCAGCAGGAAGGTTTCCAAGGTGATTTGGCTCAAAGCAACCAATAAGCAGGTTTTGCAGTAGAAAGTAAGCAGACTATTGGAGACACCTTTTATTTCAGGCCACTACTAATTTGGTTTATGGTCAAATATTTCAATTTAATATAAGCTTGATGGTTAAAAGATAAAAGTTTAAATTGGCAGGAACAAACAAAGATAGATCACATAAAAATATATAAATAAGAAAATAATAAAGATTGTAAGCCAACTCATCTTTCCATCCCTTTGAATTGAATTCAAGACAAAAAACTCCTTGACTATTCATTGATTTCTGAACAGTCCAGCATGGTGTTCTAAAAGGGATGACAGCTTATTTAAAGGTTAGGTATGTCATTTTGGTTTTGACATCAGTGTGAGGTCACTGAGACTCTTGAAAAGGGACTTTTCACAACCCCAATCAAAAAGTCAATAACTGGTTATGGTATTTTCTGTGCTCTGTTCATGTATTGCAGAGAGAACAAGGTTTGAAAGATGTTGGCCTCCAAGCCAACTAGTTTGTTCTGCCAACCAACCCCTACCACCACTACCATCTGGGCTAGATCTCTATGATCAGCACTTAACAGCATAACACCCATGAAAAAAACAAAACATCCACATTCTAAATTAGTTTTGATGATTGAAGCCTACTCACTGCCAAATCATATTTAAAATAACCTTGACCGTCACCTCAACAATGGATGGCAAAAAACTTGAAGAGTTTGTAAACAAGAACATCTAAGCCACAAATCATACTGACAAAGTGCAAGATTATTTGTTTTGGTATCATATAATGCTCAAGGATTTGGAGGTTGAAATGTCCTGATGTAACCTGGCTTGTTACTGGCACAGAGGTTAATAAGTACAGAATATGCTTTTGGTTACGCTAGAGCGCCCAACTCTTAACTGAGATATAATATTTTTTTCGTAACTTTAGTGATAAAGGATGGAATCATGTGCCCGGCTACCGTTGTCAGTTATGCTGGACTTGGGTTCCTGTGTGAACCTGGCAGCGTGCTGGTGCCTTCTGTTGGGTTTGCCCTCATCTTTCTGTACCTCGTCTGATAAGGGTTCCTGGTAACGTATTATTTTACCGACATACTTCTCTACTTAAAAATTCCCACAAACACATTGTTGGGCTTCGGTTTACCTACACGTCATTCACAAGACATAGAAAGGGCGTTGCCTGAGAATCTTAAAGTAAGAAAGCTGTGCAAAAAAATCTACTCCTACAATTATTGCCTGTATTTATTCATAAAATTAATAGATGTGCTTTACATATACCTTTAAATATTTATAGAATTTGTACAAATAGCAATCAATGATTTTCCCTACTTTGTCACACATGCACAGATGGAAAAGGCAGGGTGTGTGAGGATATTCATAGAGGAGACAGTGTAAAATGCTTGAAAAAGAATAATAAAACCTTGGCCAGCTGGGGTGTGTGTGTGTGTGTGTGTGTGTGTGTGTGTGTGTGTCGGAGCCTATAACAGTGACAGTTACGTGAAATAACGGTTATAAAATAATGCTGTGTGTTTGCGTATGGTCAAGGCTGTTGTGATCTGTCTGCTTGTGTTTTATCTCTTTACCCAGAGTGGTATTGTCATGGTTTCCATGTCAAAAGGGTACAGGCATTGGTGAATACATTAGAACATGTTTATTGAACAAGGCTGATAGGCAAATCTGTTATCTAGGGGAACCCAAAATAGACTGTTGCCAGGATTTACGCAATACCCGACAGCAAGGACGATAGCTATACGTTCTCCATATACTTGAAAGAACACAGGTGAGTAAAGTTTAAGGGACGAGGCCAACTCCTTGTATGGTCTGACATGGAACTAAATTGGTTGGCCCAGTATGTCTGAGATAAAGATCAGACAAAGAAAGGGAAAGCCTAAAGAAGAACTTAAATTGGTCAGTGCAGTTTTTTTTATGACTGACACAATGTCAAAGTGAGATTTATTTTGAATGTTGGTACAGTATGATACAGTACATTGTGAGTTTTACAGAAACAGTGGCTAATCATTAAAATATCAAAGCAAGTCAATCCTGCCAAATAGATTGCCTAAACTAAACTAACTTAAACAAAGCTTATGAAATTCTGTGGCCATAAAGAAAGTATCCTAACAATGAGACAAACAGAGTAGACCCACAAAGAATGCAAGCCAAAAAGTGAACAGCTCACAGATATTAAACAGCCCTAATGGGTTACGCTAACCCTCACAGGAATTCCAGAAAAGACAAAGAATGCAATAGATAAACACCAGAGTTCAAATCATTTCCTGATATGAAAAATGTTCAGACTATGGTTTGTAAAAATGCATTTTGTTGGCGTTTGTAGAGTGGTCAAGAAAAAGAGGCAAAGTCAAAATCTGAAGTCAAATCGAAAAGGCCGCTGGTCTCTAGTGCTCAGTTTCTGTAAATATACCTAGAATTGGTCAACCAGCTGGCCTAAATGGCTCTGCATCACATCCATTCAGTTATATAGTTATAGTTCGGATATTGGGAAAAAGGCATTTGTGTACTCTCGGCATGGAATTCATTACAAATGGGCCTGATGCTGAATGAATTCATATCTTTAAAGTATTTTAAGTCTGAAATGAAAGCTTTAAACAGCTTCTGTACAATGTCAATGCTTTTAAATAATGTATCTTTTTGCTTTGTTTTTTAATTACCTGGCTATGAATTCTCTTAAATGTGAGTTCCCTGTGCTTGATTCAGTAGCTCTTGTATTGTTGCCTTGTTTTTGTTTTGTCTGTCTGTAACTGAGTTGTCATGTATGCTGCTGCTTGTCTTGGCCAGGTCTCGATTGAAAAAGAGATTAATAATCTCAATGGGACTATTTTCCTGGTTAAATAAAGGTTAAACAATGTTGATGACAACAATGGAATAAACAAGTTTTCTGTCAAATCTAAAGCAAAAATGTGCCGATGAGTCTTGTGTTTCAGCGGGTTGGGGTGGCAAAGTGTGGTTTGGGGTGACAGGAGCAGCATGTTGAAATATTGGAGGTGGAAACAGTCCATTTTTTTCCGGAGGAATTAGTAGTTCGCTCTGCCGCTCACCACCTCTCCCGACTTGCATTGGAGCGGAGAGTGAGACGAGCAGGACGGCAGCGGAGGGATCACAAGACCTAGAGCTGCAGCCTGGGGGTGGGTTGTAACGTCTGCAGAGGTGGAAATACAGTGATTGGTAAGCAGGTAGCATTAGCACGCTACACATGGAATACAAAAATACCGCACGTATTGAAAAGGAGGTGGGCAGGTGCACAGTAAACAGACGTGTGTTTATGGCTAAGCTGATGGTTTTAATATTAGGCCCCGCAAATTGTGGTGCAGCCTGATGTTAACAAGGTTGGCCGCAGGTTGGAAACTGTCAACACTCATTATTTCTGGCAACATCTGGGCTGATCCTTTAATAATTGATATTTCAGCTCAGTCTATGTTGTATAACTGTACAGTAGCAAAAATTACATTTAGATCTGTAATGACTACCGAGGCTTTCAAGTGCATATTCGTTCGAAGTTACTTACCATGAGGTGAGCACGCACACAACTATTTTAAATCCAATTGGTGCTGTTTATCAAATTGATGTGTGATATCTAACCAACCAATAATTCAAAACCATATTCAAACCTCTTTTCTTTGGAGAGGCCCTAGAGATTATACATTAAACACTTTCAGGGAGAAAGGGATCACAAAAAAAGTGTTTTAAGTTTTAAGATATATTACTTGAGCTAGTGACTGCATAGGGTTTGAAGTATACTCTTGAAGGAATAAATTGGACTTTTGATAAAGCTGTTCTTAAATATTATGTACCCCATATTTGTCACATTTATTGTATTGTTGATTTTTTTAGTACTATTTTGAATGTAGGCCTACAGTATGCTCCTGTGGTGTAAATGCTATATTTGGTTGTATGCATCCTTGTGCAATTTAAATTGGATGGTGTGGTGTTGGCTAATGTGTGTGTTCATTTAAGTGTGTGCTTTATACAGTGCATTCAGAAAGTATTACGACCCCTTTACTTTTTGCAGTTTGTTATGATACAGTCTTATTCTAAAATGGTCATTTTTTTTTCAGTTGTCTGTATTTAATTCATTTGCACACATTTCTACAAACCTATTTTAACTTCGTCATTACGGGATATCGTGTGTAGATTGATGAGAAAAATGAATTTGATACATTTTAGAGCAAGGCTGTAACGTAACCAAATGTGGAAAAGGTGAAGGGGTCTGAATACTTTCTGAATGCACTGTATAGTGGGCTTATTGTATTTCATAACACACAGGATATGGTGTTATAATACCCACTATGCCTTAATACCACATTGAGTACTCTAAAAACCATTATTTAGAAAGGATTTGTGTTGAGAGCATAAATATCATTGGGGTTTTCAAGTGGGCACCTTCCATCCCGGAAGTTTCGTTAATTTGAGCCCACGACAGATCCAGAAGGCTTAACATTGACGTCTCAAAGCCACCCCCATCTACATCTGCTCTCGGCATGACCAGATAAAATATACTACAAAAACGATTAATTAAGCTGTGGGATATCCCTGCTCTATTCCTGACCCTGCAAGCGCTTGAGCCCACTCTGCATGGATACTTACCGTCACCTGAAAAGAAAACTCTTTCCCTACTGTATTGCTGAAGGCTTGGTAAAATCACGCTCAACAGGAAAGCTTACCTTTATACCTTAGCCCTCTGATGAAATCTCTTTTTTATTTTGACGTTCTTTACTTTTGTCAAAGAAATTGCAATTTTAATTTGAAACAAAAAGGGGCCAACCCCAAGTTGAATACACTCATAATATGCATAATTCTGAAACAATCAACAAGATATGTTATACGCTGTATGTACAGTGGGGCCAAAAAGTATTTAGTCAGCCACTGATTGTGCAAGTTCTCCTACTTAGAAAGATGAGAGAGGTCTGTAATTTTCATCATAGGTACACTTCAAATATGAGAGACAAAAATGAGAAAAAAAATCCAGGAAATCACATTGTAGGATTTTTAAAGAATTTATTTGTAAATGATGGTGGAAAAGAAGTATTTGGTCACCCACAAACAAGCAAGATTTCTGGCTCTCACAGACCTGTAACTTCTTCTTTAAGAAGCTCTTCTGTCCTCCACTCGTTACCTGTATTAATGGAACCTGTTTGACCTCGTCATCTGTATAAAAGACACCTATCCACAGCCTCAAACAGTCAGACTCCAAACTCAACCATGGCCAAGACCAAAGAGCTGTCGAAGGACACCAGGAAGAAAATTGTAGACCTGCACCAGGCTGGGAAGAGTGAATCTGCAATAGGCAAGCAGGTTGGTGTGAATAGATCAACTGTGGGAGCAATTGTAAGAAAATGGAAGACATACAAGACCATTGATAATCTCCCTCGATCTGGGGCCCCACGCAAAATCTCATCCCGTGGGGTCAAAATGATCATGAGAACGGTGAGCAAAAATCCCAGAACTACACGGAGGGACCTGATGAATGACCTGCAGAGAGCTGGGACCAAAGTAACAAAGGCTACCATCAGTAACACACTACGCCAAGAGGGACTCAAATCCTGCAGTGCCAGGCGTGTCCTCCTGCTTAAGCCAGTACATGTCCAGGCCCGTCTGAAGGGAGCATATGGATGATCCAGAAGAGGATTGGGAGAATATCATGTGGTCAGATGAAACCAAAATAGAACTTTTTGGTAAAAACTCAACTCGTCGTGTTTGGAGGAAGAAGAATGCTGAGTTGCATCCCAAGAACACCATACCTACTGTGAATCATGGGGGTGGAAACATCATGCTTTGGGGCTGTTTTACTGCAAAGGGGACAGGACGACTGATCCGTGTTAAGGGAAGAATGAACGGGACCATGTATCGTGAGATTTTAAGCCAAAACCTCCTTCCATCAGTGAGAGCATTGAAGAGGGAACGTGGCTGGGTCTTCCAGCATGACAATGATCCCAAACACACCGCTCGGGCAACGAAGGAGTGGCTCCGTAAAAAGCATTTCAAGGTCCTGGAGTGGCCTAGCCAGTCTCCAGACCTCAACCCCATAGAAAATGTGTGGAGGGAGTTGAAAGTCCGTGATGCCCAGCGACAGCCCCAAAACATGACTGCTCTAGAGGAGATCTGCATGGAGGAATGGGCCAAAATACCAGCTACAGTGTGTGCAAACCTGGTGAAGACTTACAGGAAACGTTTGACCTCTGTCATTGCCAACAAAGGTTATGTTACAAAGTATTGAGTTGAACTTTTGTTATTGACCAAATACTTATTTTCCACCATAATTTACAAATAAATTCTTTAAAAATCCTACAATGTGATTTCCTGGATTTTTTTCTCTCATTTTTGTCTCTCATAGTTGAAGTGTACCTATGATGAAAATTACAGACCTCTCTCATCTTTCTAAGTAGGAGAACTTGCACAATCAGTGGCTGACTAAATACTTTTTGGCTCCACTGTCACACACACACTTATCCAATAATACTGTAAGAGAAAAAAAGAGATTCATCTTGTTTATTCCATGTAAACATATATACAGACTGCATCCAGAATCATTGTTTTAAAAACAGTATCATTTTGCAGAATAACGTATCTACAAATATATAACAATCACAGTTTGAAGATTCCACCTGACGAAGCAGAAGGTATCAGACGGCAAAGGAATCCAGAAATACAAACGTTGCCATGGTCATATGCTGAGTCACACAGAAACACGTCTCTTCACGTTTCATATCAAGTTCTGCGAGACATGATTTAAATAGATAACGCTAGGAAGTTCTTGAGATAGCGCCTTCTGTAGCCCAATCATTTTTCATGTACACATTTACTTAAAACTACTGGAACAGTTTTCAAAGTGCTGCAGGACTTTCTGCTGGAAATAGTATGGGCGACTGCTCACAGAAAAATATGAAAATAAATGATCACATCAAGTTCTTCAGTTGGTCCTGCAAAACAATCATTTTAGTCAACTGAAATAAGTATCGCATGGACACTTCAATTAGTTGTAAAATGTAATCCTCAGGAGCTGACAGCAGAAGCTACTTAATTGGTAAAAATCCCCAGCTAACAAACAGATCAAAAGCAACACTTCAGTCTCCATCATTCAGTAAGCGCAGCCCGTGGTTTGGGGCATTTGGTTGAATGACTCACTGCATAATGAGTCTACCAATCGCTTCATTATGTAAATGTAATCATTTAGATTCATTAATTCTCAAATATTCACAAGCTGCTTCCGGGAAATATCTTGCGCTCTCAACCAGCATTGTTTTGGCAAGCCGACAGCCACCAGCTGCGATAAGTATGAGTTGTAATAGAATTGGTAAGCTAAATGTATGAAGGCAGAACTTCAAATCCCAGACCTCTGTGTTTTCTTCATCTTCACCTGACCAGATATTGCCAGATGTATTAAGCAGTAAAAGATGTGTGCATGCTTTTCCTGTATAGGCATTGTAGACTCCCTAAAGTTTCTTTGCGGTTTCAGATTTAAAAACTGGTTGGTAAAAATAATCTGTCTGGGTAAGCAAACAAGTGAACATCTTGGGTCAATAAAAGTCACAAAATGTCATGAAGTGACCATTTCTACCACAGCTTTAATAATAAAACAATCACATGATGGATAGAACTTGCCAATTTAAGCACCCGGAGGAAATTTTCATAACTGGACGCATTTTTCATTCAGATACAGTGTATGTGTATGTGTATGTGTGTGTGTGTGTGTGTGTGTGTGTGTGTGTGTGTGTACACTTGACAGCTTTGCCTAAAGGAAAGTACGGTGTTTTCATGGTGTTCTGCCGCTTGCAGCTGCACTGGGAGCCAGTGAGCTGTAGATGTGTATCCTGTGCCATAGGGCTCTGCTCTAAATGCAAATTGTGTTTATCCTGGATGATACACACCTCTAGGTCAGCCCGGCAAACCCAAGGCCAGCTCAACAAAGCAAGTCGTAGTAGTCTTTCAAATGTACACACACTACAACAGTTACATGCAGCCACAGATGCACACACTCAAGCCAGAGCGTGATAAACCAGACCAAACTGAAGGAAAGTTTATAATTGCACTTTGTCCCTGGACATCTACATAGGCTACATGGGCCCGCTACAAAGCAGTCACAAACGTGACAGCTGCTTCCCATTCGGATCCCTTTACATTTCCAAGAGCCACAGCGCGTGGACATGAACACAAACACACATAACTAAGAAGCTGGCTAGGAAGGGAGAAGAAAAGTAGTGAAAGGACGACTGTAAATTAAAATGATATAACATTCTAAATGAAATGTGCAGAAAAGCGAACACAAATAAATACAATTTAAACAAAACAAAAGAGGATCAGATATAATTACTTTTGCCTCACGTCGATGTTAAGATAATGTTACAATTTCATAATAGAGAAGTGATAAACATAATAAATAAATCACATTCAATCAACCAACTAAAGACCAGCCCTAGATTTGATACCAAATTAAATTATCTACAACAATTGAATACAACCTCATCATAGGCCACTTAAAAATGATAACTATGTGCTGCTTTTCGAACGTAGTGAGTCCTGACGCTGGACGAAAGAGGATCCTAAGGCTTTCCTTAATGTAGCAGATCCACTCCAAACCATTAATAATGCTTCAGTATCTAACATCCACTCAGCCATAAGTGCTCTTGTAGCACTCGTGTGGGGGTAAGAGATGGAAGAGGTACACAAGCCTCACATGGGTGGCGGGTTGGCGTCAGTTTTGAGTGCAGACTTAGGTCTTTCCTCTGCGTTGACAGTGGGAATACTGTGTGAAAATACATTCAGCTATTGGCACAAGGACTTCTGAAAGAAAAGATGCTAGGCAGGAGGGGCTGAATAAGGAGATGTGCTAGCTACTGGTAATATTAGCTTTTTGATGTGGTAACTATTCCTTCAAATATATATGTACTGGCGGTACCCAAAGCTAGCAGAAAAACCCTTAGTTTAGTTAGAATAGGCCCAAGTCTTTTTACATTTGGCCAGCTAATAGGGAGAAAGAACTATTCATTTTATAGTCCGGAAAAATAATAAGACCGCTTTCTGGTGTCTTTCCACTTTTCAGAGATTTTTTAAATCAATGGTCTCAGTCAATTTCAAGTCTTTTGAGCAGGTCAAGAAGATCTTCAGTTGATACTGGCACTTTTTACATTCTGATTTCCTTCATATAATGCAGCATATATAACATGGTGGGTGCGTATGGCTCAGTTAAAGTTTTGCTGCGATATAGATTTGGTACTCAGACGGAGGCTTCTACGACGACTTCACTTCCTTCCTCCCGTGTTGTCAGCCGGTCACATTCTTCTGGCTCTGCCTTCTGGGTCTCTTTGCTGTTTGATAAGTCTCTCAATCTCTGACCCCAACGTCTGAAGGTTTTCCTGATGAAAGAAAGACAGTGGGAGGAATACGTTTATTAATCCAATTTACCTCAGCGAGACATGCTATGTCTAATGCAACAAATAATCATATACAGGAAGAGTGAACCCACGTCAAATGGCAGAAAAATAACAAGCATAACTCAAACGTGTATCTGAAATGCTGGATGACGTGGAAGAGAATTGGACAGGATGTTGAGAAGGCTATTTACTAAATATGTCAGTTCAGTTGTCCAACTCAGGTTCAGGTGGTATTTGAAACTGCGTCAATTCTCTCAGACAGTCTATGAGGCATGGTGGTTGGACAAAAGAATGTGCCAGAATGATCAAGATTAGACACCTTAGTCAGCACATACTTTAAGAGTGAGAGTCAGGGAAACAGAAAAGATAGTGAATAGAACATAGGCAGATGACCTATGTGGCTGTGCATGCAGGTTGAACACACGTCCTGAAAAAAGCAGGGGGGGGGGGGTTGAA
Organism: Aplochiton taeniatus; assembly: GCA_017639675.1. Classification (NCBI taxonomy): domain Eukaryota; kingdom Metazoa; phylum Chordata; class Actinopteri; order Galaxiiformes; family Galaxiidae; genus Aplochiton; species Aplochiton taeniatus. The sequence continues at coordinate 5,316,670 of CM030187.1, forward strand.
GTAACCAGAGGAAGAGGAAGGGATGGGTGCTGGTTTGGGTATTCAAATAGGGGGGGGGGGGGCAACTCAGATTCAGGAATATTTAATGAGGCCGAAGGAGAAGATTACATTTTTAGGATTCTAACAAGGTAATTGACCATATTGTGCAGAAAGAACATAACAGACATGATTTATACGTTTAAGCAGAATGTTTTAAATGTTTTATAAAATTACTGGAGGGGGACTTTAAACATTTTATTACTTCAAAAGTTCTCAAGGGTTGCATCTCTGTCCAAAATCTGACTCGCATGACCACTCAAGGGCTGAAAAGATACCCTTGCAGGATGTCTTTGTACATTTTCACCTCAGCAAAGTTTGGAAATCTGCAACTCCCAGACAGCCCATTCAGCAAAAGGGTATCCTTTTTCTTTTTTAAGTAAGGGTATTAGTACTGGACCTAGGATAGTGAGGTTTAGATTCAGTTGTCAGTGGTTTATGTTCATGACAACTAAATGTACTTTCTTAAAACACTTTTCTTTTCCGTGTAGACATTAAAGCATCAATATGCTCCAAGCCAAGTCTATCGATAAAACATCCCTCAAAAGTATAAATCGATCATCCACGGGGCAACTCATGATGACTCGAGTGCACATTTTTCATCAAATCACTGCTGGTGTCAGAGACTGTGACTACCCCAGCTATTCTACAATGACTATATCATCATTAATGCATTTTGAAAGAGGTTTAATAAATGAAGAGATTGTAGGCTACACTAGCACGTAAACACACCAAGATATCCATTGACCTAGAAAAACACACAGGAAGCGTGTCATCATCTGGCTGTAAAAGCCTTTCTCAAGGAAAGATCTTGCGGGCCAAGGAGGACGGTGTTCACTTCAAGGGACGGCATCAATAATGCAGGCCACATCAGCACCAGAGTCCTGCCACGCGTCACATTACTCTGGAGACGACTCACACAGGGACAACGGCGGACAAGCTGTCGAAATAGCTGCCCATGTGTCAAACACACAACTATACTGTTGGTAACAGAGCCTTCATATCCCATGGCGTCCTTGAGTTTCAGAGATGGCACGACCCCGATGTCAGACAACATCAATCGAGGAGAAGTCTTCAGGGAGAAAGAGGACTGGAGTGGCCGAAATTATGCCTAACACGTTCATTAGACAAACATGTTTCATACCAATGTCATGCTATCAAGGAAACAAACAAACATGGCCAAGCCAAATTTGGCAAGGCCATGATTTAAGACCTGCAACTCTGTATAATGCAAAAGTACAAGGTTACATCATTGATACAAAAAATGTAAAAACTGAAACCATGAATACTATTTTTTGCTTTACACTCGGTAAAGTTAAACATGTGTAAACCTTTGCTGATCGGCTTCACCTTGACACTCCCCAAAAAACTGAAATCTTACCTTTTCAGTGCCGTAAACTTTTTCACCCAAAAAACGAATTCTTATTAAAACAACGTTTTTGCTACGCCAGAAGTCCCTTTGAACAAAGCACAGTGCTTAGTGGAGCCCTGTCTCCCTTTCTGGCTGGTGTTGTTAGCTAACACTCTGGATATGCTTGACAGAATTTGATGGTGTCTGCCTCCGGCTGGGGCCAATAGAAACGACTCACCACGCTGGAAAAGGTTTGAACCCGCCCTGGGAACAGAATGAGTGAGCTGGAGAACGCCACGTATCTGACCACCCAAACAACATTCAGGGGTTGGCCATCAAGGCAGAGAAGTGCAACGTGGCCCAGTTCGAGGTCCGATACCTGGGCATTGAAGGTGGCGTTATCTGTCTCCAGGTGGGGAAGGTTGAAGCCGTTTGGGCTTGTCCTCCTCCGACGACAAAGTCGAAGAGTACGGTCACTCCTGGGGTTGATACACTGATTCATCCCCAATTTCTCTTCCCGGTCAGCAGTGCTAAGCAATGTGACTTGCAACTCCTGTCCTACCGAGGTGAAATGGACACCAGAGTGTGAACATGATTTCAAAGACTTGAAATGATGTTTATGCTAGGGACCTGGGTTGCAAAGTCCAGACTTAAATCTGCTGCTGACAGTGCAGACTGACCAATCAGGGGTGGGTCTCGGGGAAGTCCTACTGCAGGGGGAGGAGGAGGACAGGAAGCTGCTGCTCTACAGGGGGGATGAGGAAGGGGATAGAGCACACCATCACAGATGTGACACGCATGCCACAGAACTGACACTGACACAAAGTCATTCATTTTATCATCCTCATATTATATCTGGTTATGCTAATTAGCTGACTTTTGCATTAAAGAATCTCTGGCTAACAGTTTAAGCGTGACAGACCGATATTCCATCATCTTTATAGCGCTTTCTGTTACAGTTCTTTGTTACAAAGTTAAACTATTATCCAGCATGGACGTGCACACGTAGCTAGTAATGTGTGTCGGGGTCACTATATAGACAAAGGTGTCCGACACTCGACCGTTCATGCACGAGTTGACCTTAGGCTGGATCACCAGGAGAGTTTATTGTTGAGGGAAATGAAACCTTAAAGCTACTATAGGCAAGATTACTGTGGGAGGTGATTTTGGCGACCCCTACTGTTTCCATGGTGTAATTATTTCCCCTGACTGATGCAAAGAAGACGTGCATTTGATTACGATGTCTGTGCATGACGATTTGAACCCCAAAAACTGCTGCGAGCAATTATTTTTTACAGACAAGGCAAAGCACGATTGTCAAAGCTTTATATCCAGTGAATTATAATCAATAAACAATTCTGATGTTCATTGCTAATCCGAAATTTTCTTCATTGATGCGCCCAAATAAAATGGCTGCTTGAAACTAGGGGTTTAACCTTTATCGGTTTGAGCACAACCTCCAAGAAAACAGCGTAGTTGATCATTCTGTTATTTTGTAGACATGACAAGTTAATATAACCTGTTTAGAATTTGAAATGTAAATTAGGTTGGTAGGTAGATATTTATTTATGAAGTAAATTATCAATGAGTTTGAGTGTTTTTCTAACCATACATTCCAGACAGTGGAAACGAGCTAACACATTTGAGTCTAAAACAGCCACTGGCAACGCTATGCTGGCCCTGCTCGGTTTCACTTTCCCCTGGGATAAACCAGCTAGCCTATCCAACTGACTGTGCGAACAATACAGTCTATAAATGGCACCTTGTGTTAATTTATTAAACAGGTGAAGAATTACATTTTCAAAACGCTAGTGAATAATTACTTTTTCAAAACGCTGGTGAAGAATTACTTTTTCAAAACGCTGGTTCTCTCCGTTAGAACATTCCCTCTATTGTTACCAGACAGGCGGAAGCATCAGTAGAGTTGGTCTACTGGGAACCTGGTCTCTCTCTGGGCTCTCTTTATCAGATCCTGTCCAGTCCTACTCAGGAGGAGTACAGGACAGGGTTCTTGGCACCTGTGTCAGGGCTTCAGTTCCTACTGGGCCCACCAAACTAACATGGATGCCCTCAAGACAGTACGTCAAGGTGCTTTGGGGGAGAGAGAGTGGGCATTTCCTAGCAAAGTGTAGGACAGATCAGGGCTGGGGGGGGGGGGGGGGACATGGTAAGGGAGCGAGCTTGTGGACTCCTTAGATTCTTCTACAAAAAAGTGTCCGTTTCAATAAGCTATAAGGGCTAGCCTTGGGACAGACACAGGACATGGCTCTGAGTCAGCCAGTAGCCCAACCTGGATCAGAGACTTCCAAGAGATCACAGGTTATATCAAGAGTGAGGGGACGGTGTGCTTACAGGGCAGAGGATACATTTATGCCGCGTTGATTCAGGCAGTTCCGTACGGCACCGTGCAAATTTAATTGTGTAGAAGTAATGCGTTTGGGTGTCATTTGAGGATTCGCATGAGGAAGTTTCCAAGCAACACCACTGTAGCACATACTGCTCAGCATCTGCGCCGAGTTTAGAGTAGGCCATGTCGTCGAATGTGAATCTTAGCTCCTGCATCATTGGCATAGAAAATCTAAAACAAACCTGTTGTGTGCTGCAATAACGCTTTGAGGATCTTTCTAGAGAACCACCACATGCTGCAGTCAGCACCGTTACAAACAGGGGACCTTACCTTGAGTGTAATGTTCTTAAGCAGCGTGTCCTCCAGCACCGCCTGCAGCTTCCTGTTGATCTCCAGCGACAGGTCAAGGGTCAGGCCGCTGTCGGCTGGGTGGGAGGTATACAGGGAGGCCATGATGCCCCCTCGCCGGCTGAGGGCGGCTTTATTAAAGTCGGAGGCCTCGGAGGAGAGAGCCCCCGACTCCTCCCTCAGCACATAGCTCTGGATGATCCTGGAGAGGGAAACAGAAGTGGCAGCTCAGGGCACAGCTCTATTTTAGGCCAGGACAGGAGAGAAGTGTAGCTCCACGCAGCAGCAGCAGCAGCAGTGGACCCCGTGTTGGGGGTAATGGAGAAACAGTCCAGTAGCATACTCCCCAACAAGGACCATCTTTATTCGTTCCTATTGTTGAGCAGTTGGTCCAGTTTACTTATCATTCTGCTCTTACAGCAATCCCATTTAGCTGCCGTTAAAAGCTGATGGGCACACTCAATCAGAGCCGTAATAGATGTGCCAGTCAGGTCTAGGGAAGGCGAAAGGTTACTAAAGGTTTATGATGCAGGGAATTGCATTTAAATGGATGGCCAAGACATAATTCATTCAAATCCCTCAATTAACCATTTAATCAAGTATGAATGTGTGTGTGGTGTGCGGCCTTATGGATCCCAAATATTTCTCTAGTTTCTTTTCATCGGATTGGTTCCCACCATTTTGCGAAAAGTTTTCAAAAAATGCTACCATTTTGTCTCTATACAAAACAACTGAAGACCAGCAACTGCCTCATTATTATTATTATTATTAAATTTTTGTCTTTTGAAGGCACATTTGTTCAAGCTCAGCTTATTGCAGCAAAACAGCTACATATTAAGTTTGATAGGGTGGGCAAAAGTTGCATTGACAGACAATTCTAACAGCCATAGAATATGGAATGGTACCAAATCAAACCTAACTGCAATAAAAGCACTATTTACTTGAAAGTGTTTCAATTTAGAAAAAAAATTATCTTGCGCCCTGGCGCTGAGGTAATTTGGCATTATTATTCCTCCTCCCATTATGGTTTCCTCCTTAATATGCAGGGTGAGTCTGTGTCAAAAACATCTTTAAGTGGTTTTTAACAGAGTGAGAGGGAGGTGGGAGGGTTTGAGAACCAGCTTTCCCCATTGTTTCCATGAGGCCTACCTGTCCATTTATGTCGCCATGAGTTGCCATGACGTCAATCCTTCTTTTAGGACACAATTGGGATTGAATGGATTTATTCACACAGCCTTCCGAGTTCCAGACAAAACTGGCACAAAATTTCCACCAGAAACCCATATAAGCAAACCAAAGGCCTAATGCTTTTTTTGTTACCCAAAAGGTAGCCTGTTGTTGGGAATCGGAGGAAACTGTGTATCTCCCTGAAATAAAATTGAATGAATCCCCATCGATCGACTGTCAGGGGATCACCACCTACCCAGGTCACCGGCGTCATAGGTCATCTGACCTTTGAGCTCTACGTTTGTTCAATTCTGATCAACAACTTTTCAGCTCACCAACCATTATCTTCTTATCTTTTTAACATGGGATATAGTCTTTAAGCCTTCTGGCTTTTAAATAAACCGATGTCTTATCACGCCTCGATGCACTACCTGTGTGGAAAAGTCAAAGGTCACTGTGGTGTACCGGCCTGGCTCTATAAGGGCAACGAAAAGCAAAGCAGCGATAATCTAGTAGGAAATATTGAGCATAGGAGAGAGAGCCTTCTTCAGGAAGCGGCGATGAGGGCTACTGCTGTTTGTCTGGTTCAGACACTATGACCAAATCTCAGGTCCAAAAAAGAGACCGTGAACAGAATCCCCACATATAAAACCTTGAGTATTCACGTTAACTCGACTCGCTACTCGCTATTTCAATATACCGGGTGCATTTCAATTGAAGTAAATGGACTTTCTATTATAGCGAATCCCATGATGAAGCTTGGGGCGTCCCCTAGTAAGAGGATTTGAAGTGTGTGAAACAGGCTTTAGGAAGGCCATGGAACATGCTTCAAGACGCCCTACCATCTTTTGAATAGCAAAGGCAGAGTCAGCAGAATGATGAAACTGGAAGACACATGGAGAAGTAAGATACTGTGCCCTAACAGAGAGGAGTTACTGGGCTAAGCCACTAACATGCTTTACAAAGTCTTCCCCTTTTCAGCCAAGCCTCTACCCCTTTATCTATGCTGAAACTAACACAGAAACGACTTAATCTATGGCACACAAAAAAATCGGAAATCATAAAATGATATTTACGCGAGCACTACGGAAAGAAGCCACCCGCACAAGCAGACACACACACACACACACACACACACACACACACACACACACACACACACACACACACACGGTTCAAACCAGGAAAAGTCCAAAATGAATGAGACTTACCTCTAACTAGTCTTGGTGGAGGCGGGGGTCCAAGTTTCGGACCCCAGTTCCATTGTGAAAGTGTTAGTGAAAACAAAACAAGTGAGAGAAATTAAAATCGAAGTGGTGAGGTGACAGGCATGCAGGAGAGGGTGGTGGTGGGGGGGGTGGGGGTGGGGGGGGCTGACATATGGTGGCAAATGACTCATCCGTTTGTGTGTGTATGTGTGCGTGCTTCCTTTTCAACAGGCAGCGGAGTAGGAGCGTCAACAGCAAGTCAAGCATGTGCATGCATCTGTCATATAGGCCGTCGTACATACAATACAGGCCTAGGCCAGGCCATGCCAGGAGCCAGGCACATCCAGTCGCAAAACAGAAAGGGCTGAGAGGTAGAGGGGGCAAGAGCGCATCTGTTTCTCCAAAAAGGAAGTAGGTTGAATAAAGGAATAGCATAGAGGCAGTACGTTTTATCTTCCAGTTCGGGATGCAGTTCCATTTAACAGCCAGAGCCTGGCTAATCTGTTTAATGGATCTCTGGAGGTTTGAGAATTATGTCACATTCCACTTCACTAAATGTAATTATCTACGGGGTGTTTGGTCACATAAAGTAAGGGGAAACAAACAATGGCCAAAGAATCAAAGTGTAAACTGAGGCAGAAAGCCAAGTTGACCTTGAGGCCCTAGCTCATTCTTTGTTACTACGGCATGCAGCAAATTGAAGCTTCCATTTGGCTACATTACAGCTTTGGATGTGCTTTCGATATGCTTATTTGCAGTTAACATTGACTAACTAGATCACTATCATGGTTGGCCCTGTTTTGTTTGCAGGAGCAGCCATCCCTATATACAGAGCCCCTCTGTTCACAGTGTCATTATCTTACTGGCACCCTCCCAGACCCATGGAATAGGTCTTTAGCTTCAATGCTAATGTTTCGCTGCTATGGCCCCTTGCCTATGCCCTTCAGTAGTCCTTGGTTGGAGCCTATGCCTTGTGGAATTTGCTACGGTCGTCACTTAAGACAATGGCAAGGACAATTGAGTATATCACAGGCTTCACACCTTAAGCTCAGAGTTATTGGATTTTGTGCCAGCTGTGGTGCCTGCGTGGCAGGTTTACGTGTTAAGAGACCAGAGTCGCCTCTGTGTCTGTATAAATCACATTATACCCCCCAGGGTGACAATATCTCATGTAAGGGTGACCTGGTGGTCTACGCGTTAGTATGCAGGTACTAAGGGCTCAAATGGATGTCCTGGACCCAGAGAAACTTTGCCTTTTCAGCATTGTCTTCAGTACCACCACTTTCTCTCTGACAGTAGCTGGGTATGTGCCGTCCCTGTGGGATGGAGACGGAAAGGCAAAAAGGACACGTTCTCAGCCACTCAGTGGATAGGACACATCCCGCTTTTGCTTATCAGAGCTTTAAGCAAAGCTAAATTAAGCCTTGCCACTGTGGGACTCGCCCTGGATTTCCACATATGAAATGTAGGTTGGGGGCAGTTGGACCTGAACCAAGCACATTGCTGTCCGTCGGAAGAGTGAGAACCAGGCAGGCTCAAGGAAGACAGAGCCCAGTTGAGAGACTGTGCTTAGGATTCATTGGCGTTCTGCAGCAAGGCTTCTCTTCAGGAACTCATCCGGGACCAGTTAATCACCAATGATGATTAGTTGGTAATGATGACCAGTGATCACCAATCATCTCCATCCAAAAACACAATTAACATGGTCTTATTTTCTCGCGTAAAAATAACGCAGGTTTTCCCAAATTGATTTGTATTGCCGTTTAAAAATATAGATTTTCCGATAAATTGTGATTTTTGGACGACGCTGAGGAAATTATACATATTTTAGCATAATTGTCCTTCATTGATAAGAGTAAAATATTTATCATAATAACATGAATTACAGTATTTTAACAACCATCTGCTCGTGCTTTGCGCTCTATAATATCTGGATGAAAGCTGAACCTCTCGACCATGTGTTGACCTGGTCATCCTAAACTCTGGATATTAGCGATTGATCTGTGCGGGCTGTCAAACCTCGAAAACTCCTTACGGAATTTATGACAAGACAGATGTCTGTGTGAGACGTCCGTGATCCCTTCAGTCTCAGCTAGAGAACGGACTGGCGTGCTAACCTCCATTTCATTACCATATTTAATTATTTTTTGAATAGGATATACCTCAGTACAGCACCATTGAAAACAATGGCTCCTGAAACATGATGCTTTGGTCAGGTCGGCAGTAGGACGTCAATAGCCACTACTTCCTGTGACTGTTTCACCGATGGCTGGGCAGCATGCCCTCGTGTTCTACAGACCAGGTGAGGTACACCCGCCATGCACGGAGCTGTTCTGACAAATGCAGCACACATAAGTGGGAGCTTCGAGAGTGAAAAGCTGTGACAGGCCCAGTCATCAAGGCTCAACACCAACCTTTATAGTAATCCAGGTGGTACTGGTAAGCCGTGATCAGGCACTACACTAGTCAGATTATCTCATAACAGATGTTGGTACTGTTAACCATAACGGTCACCAAAAATCTATATCCATGGATTGGAACGGAATTGAATCCATTCCTCTTGAATTGAAATCAAATCGAGACGACATATGCGTTACCCAGTCCTACTGCTTTCAAGCATTGTTTGAAATGTGAGCCCAGATTCACCATTGAGCAGTTAAAAAGGCTTCTTACCTTTGAGACTGTTCCAATATAAGCACTAGACTTGCCCTTCTGTGTGATCAGACCCTTGAATCACATAGCTCACACTACCACATGACCAACATCTTTTGGTCAGAAGTGGCTTAATTTTGGCATCCCGTGCCAGTTCTTAGGTGAATATGAGGTGAATATGAATGCCTCATAATTAAGATTGGCCCTGACACATCATTCCCCAATGACCAGCCATCTATGAATAACTCTGAGTCTTGTCTGTCAGAGGCTGTGAATTGGGACAGAGGGCCCTGTAGGCGAGCACTTGTGCGTGAAAGTTAGTCCCTACATTATGTATGAAAGCCAGTTTCAATGGCTCTGTCTTGGAAATAAATGACTGATAAACGCTGCCTTATAATTCGGAGACAGAGGACTGGCTTCTGGCATCCTACGGTGAAATCTCCTCTCTAGCCATTAGGCTGACACACCTGCGACATCCACTAAATATGTTTAGCTTGGCTTCGCATTACGTTTGTAATGTCTTTGGAGCATACGGGTTATAAATGCAGAAGTAAATCATAAAAAATAGGATCTTCTTGTAACATTTCTTGCAGTCTTGAGAGCATCATCCTTTCTCTCGGTTTGGTGAGTCTCTCTGCACGGCATATTTCCATACAGTTGTCCCCTGACCATGAAGTAAATGGTCACAGAAAAAAGTTTGGGGGCAAACGTCTGTCCCTCCTCTCCCTGTCTCTCCTCTCTCTGTCTCTCCTCTCTCTGTCTCTACGTACTTCTGTCTCTCCTCTCTCTGTCTCTACGTACGTCTGTCTCTCCTCTCTCTGTCTCTACGTACGTCTGTCTCTCCTCTCTCTGCCTCTCCTCTCTCTGCCTCTCCTCTCTCTGCCTCTCCTCTCTCTGCCTCTCCTCTCCCTGTCTCTCCGTACGCCTGTCTCTCCGTACGCCTGTCTCTCCGTACGCCTGTCTCTCCGTACGTCTGCCCCTCCTCTCTCTGTCTCTCTGTACGTCTGTCTCTCCTCTCCCTGTCTCTCCTCTCCCTGTCTCTCCGTACGTCTGTCTCTCCGTACGCCTGTCTCTCCGTACGTCTGCCCCTCCTCTCTCTGTCTCTCTGTACGTCTGTCTCTCCTCTCTCTGCCTCTCCTCTCCCTGTCTCTCCGTACGCCTGTCTCTCCGTACGCCTGTCTCTCCGTACGCCTGTCTCTCCGTACGTCTGCCCCTCCTCTCTCTGTCTCTCTGTACGTCTGTCTCTCCTCTCCCTGTCTCTCCTCTCCCTGTCTCTCCGTACGTCTGTCTCTCCGTACGCCTGTCTCTCCGTACGTCTGCCCCTCCTCTCTCTGTCTCTCTGTACGTCTGTCTCTCCGTCCACTCACTTGGTCTTCCTGCGGATCTCCTCCACCAGCTGCTTGATGTGGTCCTCCATGAACTCTATCTTCTCCTGCTTGCGGGCCAGGGCCTTCTGTAGGCGCACGACGCGCTCCACCAGCACCGTCTTGTCCACCTCGGGGTAGCTGTCCACCACCACCACCGTGGGGCCGGCGTGGCTCTCCGGGGAGCGTTCCTCCACGCCGCCGCCCACACCGCCGGCACGGGCGTTCAGCGAGCCTGCCCGAAGGAAGAGGGAAAGTTTAGCGCGCCGCGGCGGCTTGTGGCGTTCACCGGACACACGGCTGACCTTCTCCTTTTTAAAACGATTCTGTCGGGCAGAAACCTCGCCTTGTCCCTTTAATGGGATTCCATACAGACGCCAACTTTGGAATCGATGTTTGTGTGAGTGCGTACACTAACCGGAGGAGCTGGAGCGACTGCCCATGCTGCTGACTTCTCGATCGCAGCCTCCGTTCTCCACCTGCTCCAGTCTTTTACGAGCTGTGAGCAGAGGGACACAACGTTACTTAACCTTGGGGGAAAAACCGACATCGCACAGCTGGAAAGCACATGTAAGCTCTTTCCTCGATGCACGCTCAGTCCACCCACCCTGAGATGTAGGAATGTCCTGAAACTCTCTCTCTCTCCCCCCCCCCCCATCTCATTCTCTCACACACACACACACACACACACACACACACACACACAGACACACACACCTCATTACTTAGTCCAGATCAATCAGTAGTTTTACTGCTCAGTAGTCTCGTTCCAGCCAACTTCTGACCACTGTTAACAGCTTTGAGAGCTCCTACCTGCTTGGCATGCACACCACACTGTAAGTCCTAAACTCCTCCATGCCAGGTTCAAAGAGCAGTGTGGTATTATTATGGTTTACATTACCCTTTGCTTTGTCTGTGGATATCCCGACATTAATTTGAGCCAAGCCTTTTTTAAACCAACTGCCCACGTTAGTTCTCGGAAGAATTGCTGTGTGGACAATATGCCCAGGAAAAATCCTACCATAACGAGTCTTAGGTTTAGTCAAACTATTCATCACATAGCTGACGGAATAGCTGTAGGAAGCCATGAGATATTTGAAAAAGGTTTAGTCAACTTGTAAACTCTTCAGACAATTTGAGATTCTACAGGAAAACACAAAAACAAAAGGTAGGCCACTTAAAAGATGCCACACTAGTCCTTCAGGTGACATGAAAGTATCTGTGTGGGCTTCACACAATCAGACTGTGTCTGGCTCCTCCAATCCGGACCCTCAGCTGGCTCTCTCTCTCGGTATGTGCGACACAGCCTAGCGACTACACAGCCTGGAGCAGGAGCCCCTGCCACAGGCATAGACGGTGCACATCCACCCACCCAGACAACATCCTGCATCAAAGCTTAAGGGGACACGGCCACAGACAGATGCCGCGAGGTGGCATTTCCAGCCGGCGTCTGAAAAAGCGGCAGTGCCATGATGAAAGTACACAGTTCACATAACTCCATTACACAAAAGGCCAGACCCCGGTCCTTTGTGCAATGGAGGTGCGAGGGGTAACACACTTGCCGTGGGTTAGCTTGAGGTTGGATAGCCACAGGTTTGCAACCTTTTGACACGCGCTCGGATACAACCTCTTCACTTTTAGACTTCAAACTATTTCCCTGACAAATTAGATCATGACTTTTCCATCAAATAAGCTTTCAAGACAGTCTTTGGTTACACCCATGTAAGAACTCGGTCTACCCATCTCAAGTTAACCGACGGACCAAGACACAGTCCTCCCCTGCTCTTTGGATAAGGTGTGGCCATACCTTGAGTGAGCTGCTTGCTGAGGTCCTTGATGTTGGCCGCCTGCTTCCTCTTCTGGGTGACCAGCTCGTCCCTCAGCTCCTCCACGCTGGTCTTCAGCTGGGCCGTCTCCGACTGCAGCGAGGCCCGCTGCTCCTGCAGCTCCCGCACCTCCTCCTGCCTCAGTGCCTCCTCCCGCTTCAGGCGCTCCGTCTGGGGGGCAAACAGGAGGGGAGGAAGCAGTCAGCCTTTGGAAACCTGAGCGCAACTCTTTTTTTTTTTTTTACCATAACAAAGAACTAGACAAATTGAGGAACACTAAATGGCCTCAAATGAGATTTACAATGAATTCCTTATCATAGATCAATGTGGTTAGCGGTGGGAGGGTGGGGGCGTGTCAGATAAATATTGAGCGTTGGTCTGGTCTAGTGTTTAACAGGCTTGGTTCAACGTTGCAACATTTCTCTTCTCTATCATCCTGACAACCCTGGACCGGCACTATCAACCACAAACTCAGCCATTGGGTCTGTTTTATGGGCTCCTGGCGGACCCCAGGACCAGGGGCTGTTCTACCTTGTCACCCAGGGCCCGCTGGCTCTCCTCCAGGTGGGCCTGGAGCTCCACCAGGCTGCCCCCCAGGCGGTCCAGCTGGGCCTGCAGGCCGTTGCTCTCCGACTGCAGCTGGGCGTTCTTGCTGCTCAGCTTCTCCGTGAAGCCCAGGAGCTCGGCCTCGCGCGCCCGGCTACCCTGCACGTCGCACTGGAGGTCCGCGTTCAGCGCGTTCAGGCCGTCAACCTCCTCACGGAGCGACGCCGTCTCCTGCTGGTCGCTGCAAGGAGAGGGAAATACAAACTAACACACACTAATGGAGAAAAGCTGTGCCTCTATACACGCATAACACACACTCATTAAACAGCCATACAACCTCCTGTGGAGTATACAATATGAATTAGCCCACGCCAAGGTAATGCTCTGGCCAATATTTAACAACAGGGCTTGCAGGAATTAATGCCATAGGGTCCAATCGCGGTGTAGTCAGGAATTTAGACCCATCCGCACGGAACGTTTCACAGCTGGCTGGCTCTTCTAGAGTCAGTCGCTCTCCGACTACTGTCCTGTTTGTCCTCGACCTCCATCTTCCGCCGCTCAGATAGGTGGACTTCATTTTAAAAAAAGGAGCACACCACTGAGAGCAGCGACTACGTTGCCTTCCACCTTGCGAGTGCTGTCAAACCACTTAGGGTGAGAGGGTCGCGTGGAGCAGGCGGTCAGGTTGCCACTCCAGAGTATTGGGACTCGGCCGACAGGAGGTTACACTCTGTTCAAGGTCAAGTGGGTAAAGTGCTTACCGTGCAGTATACTGAGGGGTTATTGAGATGTTGCTGTGTGTGTGTTTGTGTGAGTATGCGGGCGTTTGTGTGAGTATGCGAGCGTTAGTGTGTGTGTGTGTGTGTATGTGTGTGCTTTCATGTGAATGAGCTTTGCCGGCCAGACATACATAAAGGCACTAAAGGAGGCCAGTGGTCAACAGGCGCTGAGCGTGGTCAATCCCAACCCCCCTATCTGGAGACAACTGTGCCTGGCTCCTCCATTGTAACATGCAGCAGGCCCTTTCATCTCCCTATCAGAGAGCGCGTTCCCCTGCGGAGTGGTGAATTATTCACTTTAGTCAGCGCACTGACCAAAGACGCTCTGATGAAAGGAACAAGCCTCAAGTGCTACTTTAATAAGACTGACAAGGAAGAGGAGTTAGAATGCACAAGTGTGTATTCCGTCTAGTCACGGAGTGTGTGTGTGTGTGTGTGTGTGTGTGTGTGTGTGTGTGTGTGTGTGTGTGTGTGTGTGCGCGCGCACGCAGGCATCTCTATTTGCACGTCTGCACGTGCCTGACGGCTCACCGTTGTTGTTTTGAGTTGAGGTGTGTGCATACAGACCAATTGCCCTGTTCCCAATTTGTCTATGTGGCGATGTGCGTGTGTGTGCGTGTGTGTGTATGTGTGCGTGCTATGCCCCTCACTGTTGGTGCTGCTCCTCCAGAAGGGGGATCTCTTTCAGCTGGTCTCTCTGCTTGCCGATCTCGGCCTTCTGTCTGTTGATCATCTCTCTGTATTTGGAGAGCTCGTCTTCCCAGCGTGGTCTCTCCTCCTCCAGACACTTCAGCTGGGGGGGGGGGGGGGGGGGGGGGGGGGGCCGAGTTAGTGCGTTCATCGGACCAAACAAATAGTACAGTATCTGTCCCAACTTCTAGACACAAACACACACGCAACGGCACACGCATATAGGCATACACACACGCACGTGTAGGCATACACACACAGGAACCCACGCACACAGGAAACAGGCAGAGGGGGGCAAGGGCGCGCACACACACACACACACACACACACACACACACACACACACACACACACACACACACACACACACACCTTGGTGCGTAATGTGGTCAGCTCGTCCATGGCCTCCTTGTGGGCCCTCTTCAGGTCTTCCAGCTCCTTGGCCTTCATTCGGTTCAACTGTCAATCAAGTCATGCTTCATTAGATGCCTATAGGCAGGAATGTAACACTGGTCATAATACTCCCCTAATGCTCCCTCTCCGGGGACTATTGGACCCCAACATCGCTGTCCTGAAACCTGAATCCCCCCCACTTAGGCAGAAACCCGAGAAATCAACGACCAAGGAATTGGACCGCTGACGCTCGTGAAGAAGTGAGTGACACAGAGGTGCCACTGAGTGCATCGTCTTCTGTGTGGCCAGCAATGGCTTCCCTTTGTAATCCCTTTGTAAGGCCCTTAAGAAGCCGATGGCATGTCAATGTGCCGATAGAGAACTTCTGGAGTCCACTCAGATCTTTTAAAAAGTTATTATAATACAGGCTACATTGCTGTAATATTAAAGTTTTTTTGGAACAGATGAGAAAAACAATTATAATACTGCTTCCACTCCACCTTTGTAGTCAGTGCTACTGAATAAAATATATTATTGGGCCAGTTTGATATAAGAGAGTTAGAAAGCGAAATGAGAAAACTGTTCAGTACTCTATCCTGCACTGAGGTAGAAGAACTAACAGAAACAGAGGTTCTTAAACAGCTTTCAAATACAAAGCTTCAGAGCCTGATGTTGGAACACAAGAAATGATGCTCGTGTTCATTCCCAGAGCTGTACCTGCTTTTATTGA
Organism: Aplochiton taeniatus; assembly: GCA_017639675.1. Classification (NCBI taxonomy): domain Eukaryota; kingdom Metazoa; phylum Chordata; class Actinopteri; order Galaxiiformes; family Galaxiidae; genus Aplochiton; species Aplochiton taeniatus. The sequence goes on from CM030187.1 coordinate 5,332,107, forward strand.
TTTTAAACCCTCTTTATGTAATTAAATGTATGTAATTATTAAAGGTCCTGCTCACGAAAAGCTTCAGAGACGATCACTCTCTAATATTTCAGATTATGAGTGTTTGAAAGAGTTAGACTATTTTACCACATCTACACCTAGCTAAAGATTGTGACGATCCAATGCAGATTTTGCATTCAGCCCAGCTTGGTGTGGATCATGCTCCGTTGATGCACAACAAGTAAATTAGACTGATCTTTTGAAATGTTTGCATTCATGTCCATACTCTTGATATTGACAACTTCACGCTTCATGTTTTATATTAGTATGTTTTGCGTTGAATACTTTTTATGATGTTCATAGTTGACAACTCTGTAGGTGATCATAACCTTGCAGGCCCTAATGCCATGTCCATTGATCAAATAAGCAAGGGGTAAACCATCTTGTGTTCCTTAAAACTACTAAGGCTAGGTGTGTGATATAACGTCTAGTTTTTGCTTAATCTGTACTTTATTTCAATTTGTGTACTTATGGGTAGTTGTATCATGTGTATTTGCTACTTTTTAATGGCCAATGTATGACAAGGTAATATAACTGTGGGATTAATAAAGTACAATCTGATGGAATCCTACAGGAAATGTCATCCAGTCCCTTGATTAAAGTTGAATTCTTGGGTTCAGGGTCACAGTAACACAACCTAAACCACTACTTTCTGATTATAAGCCCGCCATGAGGCCTGTCCAAGCAGCCCTTGTTTCTGTCTACCATTTGAGGGCAGACCACAGATTGTGTTAGAAACTATTTAAAAATACCCAAATTCGCCCTTTCATGAAGCAAAAAAAATAACAAGAACATGGAAATAAGGTAATTTAATAAAAACTGGGCCAAAAGATTGTTGTTGACGTTGGTCTACGGCTTTATATAGACTTTTTGGGGCCATTTATTTCAAACACTAATCTCTCCACCAACTGGAATTAAGAAGAGTAAAAAAGGGGTTTGCATGGCGTACAATTAAGGTGCTTAACCAAGAGTTTTTGTTGGAAGCTTTTTATGCAACACATGTCTGTGTGTGTGTGTGTGTGTGTGTGTGTGTGTGTGTGTGTGTGGTGTTTGTATGTATATATGTATATATATATATATGTGTGTGTGTGTGTGTGTGTGTGTATTTAGTATGTGTGTGTGTGTGTGTGTATGTACAGTACTGTGCAAAGGTTTTAGGCCGGTAAGATCTTGTTTGGAAGGCAAAGGGTGGTCACAGGAAATATTGATTTGATTTAGATTTTTCTTCTTTACATTCACTTTGCGTTTTGTTAATTGATGGAAACAAAACAATTTACATTTTTACTCTTGAAAGCATTCTTACTTTACAGCACCTCTAACCCACCTGCCTAAAACCTTTGCACAGTCCTATATATACAGTATGTGTGTGTGTGTGTGTGTGCAGTATATATATATATATATATATATATATATATATGTGTGTGTGTGTGTGTGTGTGTGTGTGTGTGTGTGTGTGTGTGCACGTGTGTGTGTACAGTGTGTGTGCGTGTGTGTGTGTGCGTGCACCCTCTGACCTCCAGCTGGCCAGTCTGCTCCTGCCTGTGCTTCTCCAGCTCTCCTTTAGTCTCCCTCAGCTTGGCATCCAGCTCGTTGGACTTGATCTCCTCCGACTCCTGGCAGACAGAGGGACGGGTTGGAGGACAGAGCCACGCAGAGTCACCAGGAAAACATGGACCAGAGCGTCTCAAACCGAGCTAGATCTCCTGGCCGCCTCCACAGACCAACCTGTCTCACCAGACCCCAAAGACCGCCAGCCCTCCACCACCACCTAGTGGCTCTGGAAAGACTCTAACATGAGGGAAAACCCTGCAGCCCACATGGACGATCACTGCCACACCCACCTGGTAGGTGCGGATCATGTCCTGGCAGTTCTTGCGGATCTGCTCCGTCTCCTCTTTAGCCTGGGTCAGCTTGGCTGTTGTGTCCCTCAGCTTCTCTTTGGTCTCCTGGAAGAGGCAGACATGTCCAAGCCACTCGTTCAGCCACCCAAACCAGTTCAGCATAATAAATGGCTGCACCCTGTAGGCCAAAACATGTTGTCCTGACGCTGCCTCAGTGACCCCATTGCTCTCCCTCCCTTCCCAGCTAATACAATGGTGGTCAACAGTAGGCATCATTGAGCCTGACCTAAATACACAGAGGTATAGGGCCAAGGCTTACCAACAGCCCAGCTAATGAGTTTCCGCTTCGGCCTGTCTGTTCCCTATAATGATTTCGCATTTCTTAAAGGCAATGTGAAATAAGCCAATGTTCCCATTAGAATGACGAATGAACATTGTTTGTTGTGACAGGCATTCAAAATAACAGAATGCTCCAATTAGTGTTGATTCGCCTGGTTTTGTCATTTTCTTTGTCGCCTTTCAGTTCAGTCCCTGGAAAGGAAACGGCATCTGATTGAAATGTTACACAAGATCATGAGTCTAATGATCATTTGTCCTTTTGAAAATGAAACAAGATGGAGGCCCCAAACATGGAGCACATGAACGCCCATAGCAGACGTTCCATCAACAGACAGGGTGAAGCCCCCTCTACCTCCTGCGTTCTATTACTGATGCATTCCGAACTCACAATCAGTGGACGGTGTTTGTTAACACGGTTAGTCACGGGGCAGAGCCTACCTTGTGGCTGTCCAGCTCGCTCTTGACCTTGTTCTGGGCCCATTTGACCTTGATGACGTGAGAGTTGATCTCCTCCTTGACCCTCTCCAGCTCCCGGGTCAGCCTGGTCACCTCGCCTTCCTGCGGGGACAAACAGAGGGCTGTGAAGAGGGGGGGGGGACAACATGTCAGCGGACGGGATCATGACAACTCACTATGAAATGATTAAGAACGGTCCATCACGATGACTCCACAGATGTACTCTGAAGCTCAGGGACATATTCTGCCAATACCACAGCTGACTTGCATGATTTTTATAAATGATAATATTTTATGTTATACAGGATAATATCTGCTCCTGCACTGGCTACAATAGTGCAAGTACCTTTTGTACAATTTCATGCATTTTGTATCCAAGTAAAAAAAAGTTGGCATGGGTGCAACCCCTTTTAAGAATCGCTAAGTAGTTACCAGCATCTCTCTCCCGGGCAGACTGCCACTGCACATTGGTTTCATGCCCGTTCAACAGTCAATGAGTACTGCAGGTGTTATCTTTTATCCCTCAGCTGCTTTGTATATGAACTGTCTGGCTGGTTGCGCGAGCGTCACCTTGGCTTCGTGGAGCTGCTGCAGCCGGCCTTTCTCCTGGGCCAGCTGGTTGCCGCGCAGGGCCTGCCGGTCCACCTCCTTGGTGGCCTCGCGCAGCCTCTTCTCCAGCCCCTCCTTGTCCCTCCGCAGGTCCAGCGCCTCCTTCTCCCCCCGCACGTACTTCATTACCATGGTCTCCTTCTCCTGGCGTGCCTCCTCGCACTTCTTGCCCGCCTGGGAGCGACGGAAGGGTGGAGGAGGGAGGAGAAACAGCGTTTAATGTGGTTTCACGGCTAAGAGGAGTACACGGGTCTCTTGGCATACCGTATGCTGAGATCTGACTCAGGGTGAAGCACATCCGGACCAGGCCATTGTGAATAATACCAAAAAAATGAAATGATTCCGCTTGGCTAGTGGACCTTTCTGCTTGATTGACGGCTCAGTCTGAACTGGGGGAAATCAATAGGTCGTTCAAGGCATTTCATTGAGCTATAAAAGATACCCGAGCTCGGTCCGTATCCTCTTGAGAGCCTCCCGGGTAAAGAGGGGCTATCACACCAGGGTGTCATTGCTCACAAGACTGAGATCTCCCTGCTTGCCATTCCTCCAGCTGTCAGACATGGCTGGCACAATGTTACGATTCTCACGAGAGAGTGTAAGGACGAGAGATAAGAGACAGAGAGACAGAGACAGAGACAAAGAGAGGTAAAGACAGGAGCTAGACTAACCTGCAGGAGGACAGACATGTATTCACAAATTAGGAGCCGAGATGGCGTCTAGCTCTCAGACCAAAGAGAGAGACAAATGGCCAATAAATCCTTGCAAGGGTACGGCCGATCATGTGCAAGAGGTCATCTTGATAAATTGAGCCGATATCCAGAGGGGGGTAAAGAGCTGAGAAACCACCCAAACTATTTCTATTGTTCAGTGGACAGTGAAATTGAACTTTATTACGCCTGGCAAAACTGCCAGGGAGGGGGGCAAGGTCTTGCACATTTTAAACCGTCTGTTCAAAAGGCATAAATTCTGAAAGCCAAAAAGGAAAACAAAAAAAGGTAGACGTGGTTATACTCGAAGGATTAAGTCTGCAATGGCTGACTTGGTGTGTACCAACCTGCTAATAGCTCTGAACTCATTCGCCAGCAGTTGTCCTGAACTTTATCATAAGGTTAACAATCACACAACGGAACAGTCCTTTGATAGAAACACGTACATCGCGTTTGTAGTGTGCCAAATCCTTTGTAATAGTACATATTGTCCATTCGCTTCAAACCTACAGCAGAGGCCTTAATTGACAACAGAAACGTTTTCCATCTAGAATCAGCCCTAATTATAGCCTGGCCCAAGATTGGGCATTCATTGTTCATTGTATGACCCCTTTTATATAAATCCAGATTGTCCCCTACTACCCCCTACACTGCCCCACACTGACACCCTTGAAAATGTTAGAGACTCGTGAAACCAAAAAGTGGAAATATCACATAGAAATCCAACGTTATAAATTTCAAATGAAAAGTTAACAATTGTAAACGATAAGAGAAAATACAACTTCATTAAGACCTAAGCTCCTCTTAGACCGGCGTTAGAATTGAACTTTTGGATGCCATAGTACCTGGTGTGTTAGCTAGAGGTGCCACAGTACCTGGTGTGTTAGCTAGAGGTGCCACAGCACCTGGTGTGTTATCTAGAGATGCCATAGTACCTGGTGTGTTATCTAGAGGTGCCACAGTACCTGGTGTGTTAGCTAGAGGTGCCACAGTACCTGGTGTGTTAGCTACAGGTGCCACAGTACCTGGTGTGTTAGCTACAGGTGCCACAGTACCTGGTGTGTTAGCTACAAGTGCCACAGTACCTGGTGTGTTCGCTAGAGGTGCCACAGTACCTGGTGTGTTAGCTAGAGATGCCACAGTACCTGGTGTGTTATCTAGAGATGCCACAGTACCTGGTGTGTTAGCTAGAGGTGCCACAGTACCTGGTGTGTTATCTAGAGGTGCCAAAGTATCTGGCTTATTAGCTAGAGGTGCCACAGTACCTGGTGTGTTAGCTAGAGGTGCCACAGTACCTGGTGTGTTAGCTAGAGGTGCCACAGTACCTGGTGTGTTAGCTAGAGGTGCCACAGTACCTGGTGTGTTAGCTAGAGGTGCCACAGTACCTGGTGTGTTAGCTAGAGGTGCTACAGTACCTGGTGTGTTATCTAGAGATGCTACAGTACCTGGTGTGTTAGCTAGAGGTGCCACAGCACCTGGTGTATTATCTAGAGGTGCCACAGTACCTGGTGTGTTAGCTAGAGGTGCCACAGTACCTGGTGTGTTATCTAGAGGTGCCACAGTACCTGGTGTGTTATCTAGAGGTGCCAAAGTATCTGGTTTATTAGCTAGAGGTGCCACAGTACCTGCTCCAGTCGGAAGGCCGTTTCTTTCTGCATGTTCTGCAGGGCGCCCTTAGCCAGGTGGTCCTGGTGAACCAGTCTGTCGCGGGACTCTTTCAGCTCCCTCGTCAGCTCCTCCACCCTGGCCTCCACCTGACGACACAGCCGCCACGCAACAGGTTAGACCAGCGGGACGCGCCCGGCCCCGCCCAACCAACAGGAGACACTTTGAAAGCAGCAGACCAGTTCAATCAGAACTTGACAGGTGAAGGAAGCGCGTGGTTCATAAAGTCGAAGGCTGGGAAGGCTAAGAATAGACCTAAGGGAGGACTTTGTTACGCAATGTTTAAATACCACAGGCTAATTTGAAAGAAAAATCCCTCAAAATGCACCCCCGAACATTTCCTTTAGAACACAATGCTACAGGCTAAATAATAAATTGGTAACTTTTTGCTGTTCTGCTGAATAGTTTTTTTCCCTAGAAGCTAGTGCTTAAATATCAACATATTAAAATCTGGAAATGTATGGAAGGTAGTCAAACCAAAAAGCCAACACTACAATGGACTAAGCTTAGCAATGGACATACCCTCTAAGCGTGCACAATGCTGCCATTTATCCACACTTGCCCCTGCCACTCAAAAAATAATTTTAAAAACTTCAATCAGGCACCAATGGCGGAAGCACTGATTGTGTCTACCATGGCAACAGTGGTGCTACTGTTGCGACCCATTTATGAGGCACTAATTATGCTGTTTTTCAGCTACGGCATAGGGTTTAATCAATTAATAACGTTTCGGCCGATGGGTTTTCAACGTGAAGGCGTCCTCCTTCAACTTCCTGGGAGAATAAGTCTTTCTTTGTATGTCTCACGAAAGATACACACTGCTGATCAGTGCCTGCTTTGGCCATTGACACACACCTACCAGCCTGTGTGTCAGACTACCCCAGGTCACCTCTCCCTTTCCTCCCTCCAGGCTCCAATGTTTGAACAGCCTTATTACTCGTAGAGGGATTCAATTAAATTCTAATCTCCCTGCCACCAGCGCTGCTCTCGTACACTATTTGCTCTGTATTGTCCCAGGTCACACACTATTCATGGGAGAGAAACGTGTGCTCTTTCCACATTTCTCAAGCGTTTCACTTATTGTCAGGTGGCTATTGTTTGTCCATGGATATATTGCAAAACCAATTTAAACAAAACACTTTAGCTGGAGACAAAGATAAGGTGTTTGAAGATAAATAGAAGAAAGTAGTCAAGCCAGCATCACTGCTGGTAATATACCATTATCCATGGATAACACCCAGAATATACATGTCAAATCGAATCACAAGCACTACATTCTAAAAGCTAATTCCTTGTGGAGTTCTTATTTGGCAACTGTGTAGGACAATTACCTTTTTAAAGGAGGCCATGTGCTGTTTCTCCATCTCTATCCTCCTCCTCATCTCCTCCCTCATGGTGTCCTTCTCAGAGCAGATGCCAAGGATCAACTCCTGGTGCTTCTTATTCTCATCCAGCAACCTGGACACAAACACACACACACACACACACACACACACACACACACACACACACACACACATACACACACACACACATCGATTAGAGAAAGAACATGTTGACCTTAACAATAGGAACTAGTGTGGTTTAAATCAATGTGCGAAAAAGGCCAATGTGTCAATGAAACAGCTTTGAGACACTACCAATGATAGGAATGTATTAAATAAGATGAATGTACCAGATAATAGCTGCTATATAATTAAGAACAACAAGAAAAAACCTATGCAGTCCAAAATATTGGTGCAATACTTTGTCAGTACAGTACAGCCAGTGGCATTAACTACTTTTTTCCAAGGAACGCACTGCAATCAATGCTAAATCTCTGCTTTGCCAAAAAAAAGGGGCTATACTCAGGCCACTGGCAAGCAGATGAAGACGTGCACTATAAGCTGCTCAGTGCTAATCAGAGAGCAGCTGGTTGATGAAAGGGTGTCCCTGTGTGTATGTGTGAGTCTCACTGACTCACAGCATTAGGCGGAAGAAAGAGACATGGGTTAGCCCGCAGCGTTAACAGCATGCTACTGAAAGATGGCCTCATCTGCATAGGGCCCACATCTCAACATCAACACAGGGGCCTGGCCCCGCTAAGTATTCTAATAAATATGTCTATTAAAAATTGAATACGTGTGGCCCCACTGCCATTACGCTGAAGACATCAATTACCTTAAAAACTCTATATGCACAAATCAAATTCAATAACGGCCTCAAGCCTCAGTTGAAGGCCGTTCTACATTCTTAGATATTTAGATACTGTCGGTTTAACTGTTATTACTGCTGGGACTTCAAGAGACGTTTTGAAGGCCATATTTTCAGACAAAACAACTACAGAAAAGCAGTGTAGAGGGAAGAGAGAATGCGTCAAGGTAAACTGCCAATGAATAATTGGACCGAAGTTTGGAAGTGCATCAGCAAGTCTTAAAAATTGTTTTAGCAAAGCCTGTTCTTGGATCGATTTTAATCACTAAAAACTTGGCCAAATATCTGAGAAGAACAGTGACAAGGAGGAGGGTGGAGTCACAGCAGAGTCAATGAACAGCAGGGAGAGTATGTGAAGAACGTCAGATATTTATTTGGTTTTGATAGGTTATTGATATTGGTTATTACTTAGGTAAATTGAAAGTGTTTTACCTAAAGATAGAATGATTATTATAATGATTGCGCTTAATTGTAAAGCCCATTCAAGATTTCAACATTTAGGGTTTCATGATCAAATAATTTAGAGTTTCATTCCTATACCTAGGCTTCTACTTCAGCAACTAAAATGTCTTGGCCTACCTCTTGATAGCCTTTTCTTGCTGGGCGTACTTGTTCTGGACGCACTTCTCAAAGGCCACGGCAGAGCTCTCCTGGTCGCTCTGCAGGCCGTTGACGGTCGGGCTGCCTTTGTGCTCCCCGCCTCTGTCCCCTCTGCGCCCGCCTCCGTCCGGCAGCTGGCACGCGAGCAGCTCCGATTCCAGCTCGTCCAGCAGGGACTCTCCAGACAACGAGCGCTGGATCTGTGACATGAGCTTGCGGCTGCAGTCAGTGTCGTAGGGGCTGCAAGGGTTCGGCAGTGGGCGGTGGGCATTGGCTTTGGGGCTGGAAGCTACAGACGAACCGTCAGTGTCCGAGCTGGGGCTGGAGGGAGCGGCGAGCCCGTTCGGGATCCCAGAGTCGGGAGTGGAGTTGGTGGGGGAAGGCTCCAGAGAGCTATGGGATGAAGTCTCAACACATTCATGATCGGGGACTGCGGCTGCAGAAGCTAATGTTATGAGTGGAGTTTCTGGTGCCCCGTCCACAGTCAATGGAGTGGAGTTATCCATAATTCCTTCGAGAACAGAATGAGAACTTTCCCCCACCTCGTCAGGGAAGGTGGGCGGAGATTGCAGTGCAACGGCTGCACCATCATAAAGAATGGCTGGACCTCTGCCGTCCTCTATGGAGGCTGTGCCACTGTCGCTGCTAGTGTCAACCTCCACATCCTCCTCCCCTCCCTCCATCTTTCCCTGAGGTCCGGTGGTACCTTCTGGCTGTGCGTCTGTATCCATTTGAGCATTGGTCCCGACCTCTAATGAAAGACCATTGTCGAGTTGGGCTCCGTGGCTATCAGGACTGCTGCGCTCCTTCTCATGGTCGCTGTCCAGGCAGATGTCCTCCACCACCGGCAGTCTGTTGGCGCTATCGCTGTCGGCCTGGAGGGTGCCCTGGGTCACGGACAGGATCAGGTTAGTTGAAGAGGCAGAGTCACACTGGTCCATTGTGCCTCTCAGCTCCACACCTGGGTGTGAAAAAGACAGAGAGAAATCAGTCTACAAATGTGAATAGAAAAACGCAGGCCTAGGTGTGGTTCAACTGCCTTCACGTTGCAAAAATGTCGAATGATCACCATCATCCCTTCAATAAACCGCTATGCCTGGTGCCTAGTTCATATCCAAAAAGGTCACTTTCTTTATTAGAAAATATTCTTTGAAATGGCAAGATTTAATTTCCCTGCCGCCTTATCACTGACATGAGGCTCAATCTGTACACACCTGCATTCATTCATTAATACAGCCACACGTCACAACTGTTACACTCTTGCTTTCAAAGACACAATTTAAGGCGTGTAGCCATCACAGACATAACTGTGACGGTGCTCCAGTTACACCCACATTGTGAATGTCATGTGGGTGTGGAAACAGAGTATTTACAGACAACTGTGAGACGTTCCTTGCAGCTAATATTAAATCCATATTTTGAAATAGAGTCTGTATTGAAATGCATGGACGGATATGAGATAGTAGCATCGGTCCAATACTGAGGATATAGCCTACATATAGCTAGATATAGCCTCATAGTGTACAGTGTCTACTGAGTGTAAACTTAAGTTTGTTGACGTAACATTTATCCTATCTATGACTGTTGTCCAGGAGGAGTAATAAGCCTACTTTACTATTACCAATGATGAGCCTTTATCACTCAACAGACCTGCTCCAGGAAATACACAGTGCATTGTGAAAGTCTTTCTCCTGACAGGTCTTTTTCCTGATAGGCCCCAGTATGTGTGTCATAGTGTACTTTGGCCATTGACTATAAAACCAGTTAAGATTGCACAGTAAGAAATTGGTAAAAACCCACATAAGTTTCAAGTAAATGCGATTCATATTTGTTGAGATGAATATTTGAGAAGTCGCAGATGCCTTGAGTTTCCCAAGCATTGAGTTACACAGGTCAAGAGGAAATAAGTATAATTGATGATTAGGAGGTTGTGACCCCATAATTGAAGGGAAATGAGCCAGATGTACAAGGCAACTTGTTATTCTCTGTGTATATAAGGGGAAGGGGATAAAGAACTCACTACTCTTTTTCTTGCTCTGTGTCCCTGTGTTCTGACCACTACTCTGTGTATGAACTACTATGCACTGGGATCAACCCTAATAAACCTTATCTGCATTAACCTTACTTGAGCCTCATCATCATCATCATCATTCAGCAATTGTACTTCCTCTCGGCATAGAATATCACCATATCAATCGTGTTTTTTAGGTTTTTTTTTGTGCGCATCTCAGGAAAACAGGGTAATCAAATTACCCATGAATAACAGGAACAATGGGAATGCTGCTATAGAGTTTAGTACTTTGGCTAGAATTAGGATTTATTTGCCAGCCAAGGCCTGTTGCCTTCATGATTGTTACATCATTGCTAAATGTCAATTAACTATTACAAGCAAGTGTAAATGTAACTACAATATGAGTGTGCTGAAGGTCAGCATCAAGCATGCCAGCTATGGCGCTACTTTAACAATGCCTAATCTGTTCTGGTAAGCCTAGCCTCAAGTTACAGGGCAGACCTTGAAATCTTTAGTTACACATCTTCTATTGCTAAACCTTTGTATGCCTTTGGGGAATAACAAGTACTGTTAGGTGTATTACATGTTAGTTATGTCCCCCTTGTTTCTATTCTAATTACTGTTTATGAATGCCAGAGCTGAGAGATGGTTTGCAGGACCTTGCTGTATCTTTCAAACTTAACTTATCACCATGCCTTGGCTCATTGCTGCGAAACGTTAAGTAGAGAGATTCAGCCAGAAAACATAAAAATATTAAGTAATTGGTAGATTACTGTATAGTTAGCTTTTTCAAACGGTTAGAAGATGGATAAACAATATTTGAAAAAGTTGAGTGCAGATGACAAGAGTGGCAAAAAAAAATATATATCACATCACAATGAATAGTAGATGCTACAATCTAACTTGGTACAGGACAGATCCAACGCCGATGCTTCGTTTTTACCTGACTTTTCAGAGTGTTGCTTATTAAAGTTCTCTTTGAGACAGATCAGCTAAGGGGTATTTTTTTGATGAAACTAAGAAACAAAGAAGCATAACAAACAAGGAACACTTAAGATAGTTTATCTATATTAACAGTCACCATCCTGTCAAGTATTGACGATTGAATGGCGTTATCAACTGAGTGATCAGCCAAGCCCACCCACTAGCCTGGTGAGTTAGCTAGCTAGAATGCATCTCAGTTGTGCGACTCGGATTAGCTAATCTAATGCCAGTTAGCAAGCGTTACGAGCCAGAAAACGGATCATTATAATATGGAATACTTTGTCTATCAATCAAACTGGTTATGTTTACATTAACTAGCTAGGTCCGGAAAGACCTACATACAGCTGGCTAACGATTACCTGGCTAAGGACGTTGCCTGGTACTAATGCTAACCCCTCGGGTTAAAATCCATGGCTAGCTAGCTAGATAGCGTAGCTACCGCTTGGTAAACTAACATCAGTCAGCAATCAAACTGTTTTATTATTTGTCACCTACTTTATAAGATGAACCCATCAGTGGCTATTTACTGGCAACCTGTCAATAACTGTGGCCAGTTCACACGTTAGATTTCCTATTGCTCAGCTGGTTGTAAGTTGCTTCGAGGACGAGGTGACACATCAACAAATGGCCCCGGCCCAAACCCACACTGCAGGAAAGAAGCGTTCGTGACATTCAGCCAATGAATGACATGATTCGATGTGACGTTTGATTTAAAGCTCCGTGAGCAAAGCAAATGTTTTGGGGTAAGGGTTAGGCCTAGGCCTAAATCATTTCTACGTTGTAGGTATAAACCTTCTATGTGGGATTTATGCTAGAAGGAAGACAGTTTAGCAAAAACGAGTAAACCGCACGTCAGCTTCTTAACGCCCTTTCCATTGAAATGTAGTGCTGTGAAAGCAAAAAGTCTCCCAAAATGGAAACACTCCAGAAGCCTAGTGTTTGAAGTACAGACATTCATGATGGCCTATTTATGTTTCGTATTTACTTTATAAATCCTCTACATACCACAATCCGTATATGCTCACAGAATGTATTTATGTTTCACAGCCCCTCAAATAGGAAGATTGGGGGTGCATTTTCAGTCTGGAAACAACAGAGACAGGCACTGACTCCATTCAGTACCTTTCCCATTGACATGCTGGTAAGCTAGTTGATACTGCCTACTGCATACCACTCTATGGACTCTGACACTGATTGTGGGTCAAATTTGACCCAGAACACCACAGATGTAAAAACGTGTTCATAGGCTTTAAAACATTTGAAAAACATGATGTATTTATTTTGTTGTGTTTATTAAGTCATTGGTGTTTGAAACATCTAAACTTAAAAACGGGTCAAGACTCCAACACAATAGGAAGTTTAACACCAACTCTTCTCCAGGCTCTTCAAGATCCGTGAACTGGCCGTCCGCATCTGACCCACGTTGGCAATTGAATGCCTAGCATTCCGTTAGGTCCCCAGTGTTGTCGTCTCGCCACCCTATTACGCATGCGTACAGGTTAGCTACTTTAGATGTTTCTGCATCTGCACGTGGATTCACGGATTTCACTGGTAAAAAGAGACATTTTTCCTAAATTCACTTTACAAATTTCCTTTCCACAGCTAAGTCATATATGCAATATCAGAGTCCCCAATTGAGGTTACAGTCTTTTCATTTAATTAATGTCGTGACAAGGTAATTATGTTAACGTTCATTGCTAATGTTCCAAAGTTTAAGCTTTAGCTAACATTAGCGAAAAAGCAAGCTAAATCAACGATAAAGCAAATTAGCTTGTTCGCTTATAATGCTATTGGCATTTTGATTAAAATAGGAAGTGCATTAACCAAATATGCTAAATTACTTGCAGCCTGTAGTTGAACACATGCATTGTTAGCAGTGTGTTTTACAATTTACAATATCGTTAAATGTGTAAATGTCTAAAGTTACAGGATTGACTTGACAATTAGCTGCAAGTATGAACCGCGCATTTACTTCAGACGTGATGCGACCCAACCTGCCCTTGCGTAAGCCTTCAACAAGCCCAGGAGGTGTTCTTACTGCACCGAGTTCTCCAAGAGCTCTTACCCCGCGTGGGGCAACAGCAGACTGGCCTTTGGCGAAGTGCATATGGGATGGTAGGTTATGTAAATGAGTGTAATTTTCTTTAACTTTAAATAGAACTTGAAAATTTTGATGGATAATCTGTCATTTTATCGATTATTTAACAATTCTTCATTGTAAAGGTGATCCAAACGCAATGTCGGCCAAGGAGTTGATGGTATGTATCAACAATTAATTTACTTCGAGTTGCTTACATCCTTCCAAAGTCCTTATGAATAGGCCTGGAAGCAGTTAAGAAGTAAAGTAAATTTGATTTTGCCTTCATAGATCATGGGCTCCATATCCTCTCCTGGACTTCCTGTAAATTTGTGCAACTACTGCAGTCAACAAGGTCAGTCCCAGGCTCTTTGACACCCTCTTCCCTTCTGCCATAATCGCCAGTCTAATCATCTCATGTTAAAGGCTTGCGTTTGAAGAACTTAACGAGTTGCTTTTCTGCAGGGAATCTTCGTTGTACCCGCTGTAAGAAAACATGCTACTGCTCAGTGGCATGTCAGGCTGAAGACTGGAAAGCTCATAGGCACCTATGTAAGCCTAGTGCCTCAGACTCTCCTACAAGGTGAAAGGCTTTCGTATTGTAGTCAGGGACTGCCATAACATTGTTATTTCTGAAATGTATTTCTGAGAAATAACTTCTCTCGTTGATGAGTAAGCTGCGTCCGGTAACATCTCTGATTCACAAGCATGTTGACAATTCTATGAATTTCTGTCCAATAAAGGAAGTACACACCGTAGTGGGAGGAAATATCTAGGTCCTTGAACTGTAAAAAAAAAAATCTGAAAAATATTTCTGTTGAATGAATAACATTTTTACGGTTCTCTACAAGTTGCTTTGATCATTCTGCTACCATCCTCCTTTAAAAACAGAAACTGTCTTAGTTTGTGTTTCTTGGCCAGGCATTCAATTCTGTTGTCAGCAAAGCTGCTTATACAAACCTATACCGGATTCAATGAAATATTAAACACTGGCATTTTATTATCCACTATGTGTATTTTGTCTGGCTCAGTGCAAAGGCAACCTTTTGGTATTCAGTAACTCCAAAAGGTAATTTGATAACATTATTTATGCATGTTATGGACGTTTTACTAAAGACAAATGTTTTGCTAAAATCTCTCCGAAAGTAGGATGGGAGTCAATGAAAAGGGAATGATGAATGGATGATTAACCATGAGTTTCAGTTGTTCACACCAAGTAGTCGTCGCTAAATTGTTCCTTACGTCCCCAAATTTTTTAAGCAGTGAAAAGTTGACTAAGGAGGCCCCGTCTTCATTGGTGTATGCAAATGGACCAAGCTTACCAGAATCTAAGGTAGCTGTTTTCGAAATAAATAATATTTGGTGAGGGCACTGCCCTTTTCTATGTGTAGAAAATATTCAATTGACTTGAGTCTCGTTCTAGGTGAAGCAGAGTACTGTGCCATGTACAGAGAGAGTTTACATGTGGCACCTGAGGAAAAATGACATTGCCAAAGGGGCAGAACTGCAGGTTTGTGCCTCAACATAAACCAAGCCTGAATGTTAAAATGTAGAACCCACACATCGTGTGTGTGTGTGTGTGTGTGTGTGTGTGTGTGTGTGTGTGTGTGTGTGTGTGTGTGTGTCACCCCCAGGCGTCAGTGGTGGAGCTAAGGAGCCCAGCCATGTTTTTCCTCCATGTTCAGAGCCCAGAGCTAGTTGAGGCTCTTAGAGGGATCACCATGGAGCTTCAGAATACATACAGCAACTCCCCCGACACTGCCTATACACCAGGCATAGGAGAGGTCTGTGCAGTGAAATTCTCCTTGGACCAGGTAAGGGCGAGGTCACCTTTCTACAGCCTTGCAGACATTTGTCCACTTATGGGCTTGTCTGTCTTGGAAAAGGTGATTCTCTTGTCTTTACACACCATGATGTCCTTTTTCGCTATGTAGAGCTGGTATCGAGGCCTGGTGCAGCTTGTGGCTCCAGATCAAAAGATGGCTAATGTTCTCTACATCGACTTTGGCAATGAGGAAGATGTCTCCTTGGCCCGGATCAGACCCCTGGCGGCCACCATTGAGCCAATCCCTCCGTGTGTGGGTGTTACAGAAGCTATCAGTCTGCCTGCTTTGTCTCGAGTTCTTGTTGTTTCTTATGCATAAAGCCACAACCAATCAAAGGCTAGCATACTGCTTTCATATGATAACAGTGCAGAACGGTTACCCATGCACCATTAGCCACCAGCCCTGTAGCGCGGGCACCAATCACCAGCTCATCCACAGGCTTTGGAGTGCCACCTGGCTGGGGTGAGGCCGCTGACCGATAGCTGGCCGGGGGAGTGCACCATGGCCGTCAGGCAGCTGCTGACGGGGAAGAGCCTGGCGGTCAGCGTGGTGGACCAACAGGCGAGTGACCGCACGTTCGCTGTGGACATCATGATGCCCTCCTTAGGTAATCTAGGAATTACAAAGCCTTGTGTTTATGATTCTGTAGCTCGGGAATTATGTCAAGCCAGTGGTTACTGGTCAGTTCATTGGGTTTTGGAGTAGGTATAGTGAGCCATTGTGAGGGTTGCTGTTTGTCACTTGCCTCATGAAACCACTTCCTCCCGTGGCGGCAAGGCAAACAGCTGAGCACCTTCCTCATCGATCAGGGCTACGCTGGGAAAGAGGCCGTGGTAAAGAAACCCACTGAGCAGGACATTGGTAAGCCACCGCTTTTAGCGGATACCCCCAAGTTCACCAGACCGTTTTATTACATAGATTGCAGTTTTATTTCCGACTTTGAATTGCTCCATGACCATATTGCTCCATATATATTTTAAACGATCCCATTCCACTCACCAACCAAACTTCTTTTTTTCTTTTTCTTTTTTCTTTCTTTTCTTCTTCTTCTTCTTCTTCTTCTTTTCTGAGACTTTCTGGTGAGTGCGTCCCTGGAGAACTTCAAGCGGCGGTCAGGTGGGAAGGATGAGAATGCGGAGGGCCAGCCCCCAGAGCCCCAGACCCAGGGCCTGGGAGATTCCTTCACCGCTGTGGTCACACACCTCCACTCTCCCGACGACATCATCTGTCAGAAGCTGGAGAATGCCTGTGAGTGTCTCCCAACCTGGCAACCCCCAGGTGTAAACCACCTGCGGGCTATGGCTGCGGCTGGGCTACAAGATACAGATTAAGTCTGTTCAACACGTTAAACAATGAAAGGAGAAGGGTTCAGTGTTTGGCTTTCAACTTGTGTCCACAAAGCTACCATGGGTTTATTTGGCCGGTTAAACTTTTCACTGTTAGCCATTTACAAGTTTTTACAACGGAGATTGTGTCTGGATGGAAAGGATCCAGCCTGTCGACCAAGATAAGAGGCAGTGCCAGTGCAGACAGTCCTTAGTGACCACTGTCTTCTCCAGGTGTGATCCAGGAGCTGCAGCTGCAGCTGAGGAGTCTCTGTTCCCAGGCTCCACCCAGCGAGAACTTCCGCCCGGCCCCCGGCACAGTCTGCTGCTCCCTCTTCTCAGGCAGGAACACACGCCGTGCCCCCACACACACACGCCGTGCCCCCACACACACACGCCGTGCCCCCACACACACACGCCATGCCCCCACACACACACGCCGTGCCCCCACACACACACACACGCCATACCACACACACTCCGTGCCCCCACACGCCGTGCCCCCCCACACTCGCCGTGCCCCCACACACAGACCGTGCCACACACATGTCCTCAGTGTCAAACAGGAGGTCTTATCGTTGCGTTTGGATCCGTTTTGATCTGCTTTATGTTTTGGAGCTCTTTCGATATGTGTAGGAGACCGTTCTCATTGGTTCTGTGTGCTTCTCCATGGCAGAGGACAGCCAGTGGTACAGGGCCAAGGTGTTGGCCTACCCGTCGGAGGACAGCGTCTGCGTAGGCTACATCGACTTTGGCAACTCTGAGGAGGTGAACCTGTGCAGCCTGCGGCCCCTCAGCCCGGAGCTGGTGGCTCTGCCCATGCAGGCCATCCCCTGTGCCCTAGCAGGTTAGCACCACCCTGTAGGCTCTGCCCATGCAGGCTGTGCCCTAGCAGGTTAGCACCACCCTGTAGGCGCTGCCCCTGCAGGCCATCCCCTGTGCCCTAGCAGGTTAGCACCACCCTGTAGGCGCTGCCCCTGCAGGCCATCCCCTGTGCCCTAGCAGGTTAGCACCACCCTGTAGGCTGGCAAGTTCTGTTGGGAAGCAGGTTTTTTTAGGTTACTCAAACCAAAAAGTGGCTATATTAAACAGACGTGTCGTATTGATGTTTTGTTAAGGAGGATCATTTCACCAACTACAGTGAGGAGACATGCTGCTGTTGCAGTCAGAGGAGGAGCGCTTTGGTAGAAATGCCACTGTAACAACCCATTCCCTCTGTCATTGCCCAAGTATTATTGTCTGTCCCACCTCACACATTCTTTTCTATCCCAGACTAATACAGAAGTCCAGTGTCCCAAAGCTTTCCGTGTCAGTCAGTGTTGCGTTGCTCAGATTGGTCCAAAACGCCGCGCCCCCCCCCCCCCCCCCCCATCTCCCAGGAGTGTTCCCAGTGGACGAGAGCTGGACCGACGAGGCTGTACTGACCCTGCGGCGGACGGTGTGCAACCGCTTTCTGCGTGTGGACATCCTGGGCGAGCGGGACGGCACCGCGCTGGTGGGCCTGACGGATGAATCCACTGACCCCCAGTCCAATGTGGCCGAGCTGCTGCTCTCTAGTGGCTACGCTGTGCCCACCAGCCAGAAGACTGACCGGGCCTCACAGCCTCAAGGTGAAACGTTCTCAAAGCTATGGTTTCATTCAGAACTATATAGGCCTACTCATTTTCAAAAAATTACATAAAAATTATTTTCTGTTGTACCTATTGTAGTAACAGCATCTAATATTTTTACATGTGTATATTATTTATCACATTACATTTTGATTAAATGTATAGGATATGAGTATCTTGTGTAATAAGGTTTTGAACTTCAATGAAATGCTCAAAGGTGCCCAATGTTCAATGTCAGCCTTTGCAAAAACAGTTCAATAAATGTAATAATAATAAACTTTATTTATATAGCACCTTTCTAAACAGGGTTACAAGGTGCTTTACAATATGAAAGGATCCACATAGATAGGAAGAGAACTTCATAAATGCAAAGTTTGTGTATTTTGGGGTCTTAAGTAGAGAATTGAATTCTACTATGTTCTCTTATTTGGGTGCATTAATTAGGGCTGTCCAACTATTAAAATGTTTTATTTCACGGGTGTCCATAGTTAATCGCAGATTAATCACACATTTTTTGTCTGATCAAAACTTTACCATAAAGGGAAATTTTTCAAGTTTTTCCAGGTCATCTCTAGTTGTCATAATTACAACATCCACTAGAGGGCTATTCACTTCAGACTTCTTTTTTTTTGTCAATTCCCTGTACCTCGCCTTGCCATACCTACAGGTAGGGCTGGGCGATTTTACAATTAAATCGATTAATTCGAATTTAGAGTAAGCATGATGTGTAAATAGAGGGAAAAAAGGTGCGTGGCACAACTGATCTTGTAACGTTTGATTTAACAAAAGCTAGTTCATTCTATGAACGCCAACGGAACTCATTTCTTTAGTAAATAAAATACTGCTGCTCACAGGGGAGAGGGGTAGGCCTATTGTGTAACAAATAAGCTATGTTTTTGTGATCCGTGTTACTGTGCTTTTAGCACCTCTTGCTATCAACCACTGATGTGTATCAGCCTATACCCTGCGCCCTCTCCAATTTACAAGCTACCACTGGCATTGGGTCTAGCTAGCAAGCTAGTGTGCAACGCAAGTCTCATTCATAATGCATAACATTAGGTAGGCTACTAAAATGACACCACGCCCGCTGCATGAAGTCAAATGGATAAGTTAGTTCCGTTCGGTTTCAAATTAGGTTTACAACTATCGCTGCACGAGTGATTGAAAGCAGGGAGGGAGGGGGCGTAACAACAGTTAAAGGAATAGTTACATTTTTTGAAATGGTTTGCTTATTTTCACGTCTCACGAAAATGTTCCAACACATCCAGAAAGTTTTTACATCTATTGTATTGCCAACATATTTGAGCAATTACATTTTCCCATTTAGCTGCAATTTTGAATAGAAATCTATGATTAATAGCTTAGCAGGAGTGTCAGTTTCAGTGCACATGTCTAGACTGGCTATTAACACAATCAAATTTTTCATAAATAAATAAAATACTTATTTAAAACCCTTCTTGCTATTTTTAAGTTTGTTTCCAGAATAAACTTGAAAAATCGAGATTATAATTGAAATCGTCCATAACTCTTTGAGTCCAAATCATGTCCGCTGACCCTTAAATAAGCCGAGTAACTTAAAGGGGATTTGGATGCTTTTTGCCTTACCCCACGGTGCCTGTGACCTAGTGCACCACCCTGGGGGGCAGGTAGAAGACACAGCACCGTGGTCGTCCCTGTCCAAATCCTCCCTGACTGCATGCTTGGAGCCCAGGCCAGTCAGCTGCAGGATTCAGCTCATCAAAAACAGATGGAGAAAGACAAAAGAGCCGTTTTTAAAGAGGATGTGATGTGCCAGATGTTGGTGCTCTCTCGCTCTCTCTCTCTCTCTCTCTCCCCCTCCCCCTCTCCACTGCTTCCTCATGTGCGCTGGCCACCA
This sequence comes from Aplochiton taeniatus, assembly GCA_017639675.1. NCBI lineage: Eukaryota > Metazoa > Chordata > Actinopteri > Galaxiiformes > Galaxiidae > Aplochiton > Aplochiton taeniatus. The sequence goes on from CM030187.1 coordinate 5,352,265, forward strand.
GCCATCCTCTGACTGCACTTGTCACCTAAAGCTTAGTCAAGATACTGGTGGCAGCTGCCAAGGACAGCAGCCTCTGCCAGCCTCCTATGCTAGTGTTGGCTGTGGCCTGCAGCCGTCTCAAACACCAGAGCAGCCTTTAAACAAACGAATGAAAGGCTGCCGTTGCTGCAGCCGTCTGCGTTTTGATTGCTGGAAAACATTTAGAAAATGCTCTACTCACTACAAATGACTTGCTAAAGCTACAATTTCCAATTTGGCAAACGTTTCACAGGATTTTGTTTCCTTCATCTCTGCTTCAGAAAGTCAGATGTTGCAACATGCTTTGTGGACATTTGTACTGTACATTCAAACCTATGTGCAGGAGGGCCGATATAGAAACTTTCAAAAATTGTGTTTTGAATAAACATAAACATCTGAATGTTATTCTTGAATAATACTTTACATTTCAAGAACATTCTTTTTCTTAGTAATATCTATAATAGCCCCTGGCACTATACAATTACTGTAGTCAAACAGGTTACTGGCTTGTCCGCTCTATTGCAGAACTCTTTTTATATGCAGGTGATTATTTGAGGCGAGTGTGAATATTTTTCATGTAGCTAATCTATATCTGACCTTGGTCAAAGTATGGGTAGAACCTGTGTCCGTCACACGCCTGGTCTGCCACTGAACAATCCTATAACGCGAGTTGATAACAATCATGTATTCCCCTAACAGACCATGTTGAAGATCTACCTCCTGTCTTTTCCTAGCAGCCTCCAGTGAGCCTTTGGTGTGGTCCTGTGCTGAGCTTCCTTGTGAAGGCCAGGCGGTGGCGCTGGTGATCAGCGTGATGGTTGATCCCGGAGAGTTCTACTGCTACATCTTGAACCCTCAAGGTGCCTCTGCCCACCCTGTACACATGAGTGCTGCTGTCACACTATTTTCTCCCCCGTGCTAGCTTGTTCTTACCTGGGGTGTGGTCCAGACCTGCAGGTGCTGTCCGAGCTGGGGCTCCAGGTGAAGCAGCACTGTGAGGCGGAGAGTGCACCCTTCTCTCCTAAAGTGGGGCAGCCCTGCTGCGCCCTGTTCGCTGGTGAGGGCAGCCAACCACTAGAAATAGACATCCGGGTATTCCCACTTGAAGTAACCTATCTCTTTCCCACTCTCCTCCCCTTCAGGGGATGGGGCGTGGTACCGCGGTATGGTCCAGCGGCGGTTGGGTGAAGGCAAGGCCTCCGTCTACTTCGTGGACTACGGCAACACCAGCGAGGTGGAGACGGCTCAGCTCCGCGCCGTCACTCCACAGCTCCTCACTCATCCCTTCCAGGCCATTCGCTGCTGGCTGGCAGGTACTGTGTGTGTTTGGTACAGGAGTATCCTCCATGGTCGTCAGCCAGTGTGTGTGGAACGTCTCCAGCAGTGTATTAGTAGTGTCCCGTTGTTGGAGACACGGAATGGCTGAGTGGCCCCTTTGTGTTGAAGTGCGTTTGGGCTTTTGTCCACCTGTGTGTCTGTCCAGGTGTGGCGCCTCCTGCTGGCCGGTGGAGCAGCGAGGCCCTGGTCCGCTTCCAGAGCCTGTGCGATGGCCAGCAGCTGACAGGCCGCGTGCTCTCCATCACCGAGAGGGGCTACGGGGTGGAGCTGGAGAGCGTAGGGCACAACGTGGCCAGCGTCCTGCTGTCAGAGAAGCTGGTCCTGGCCCCCAGACAGACCCAACAAGCACCTCCAGAGGCCGCCCCTGCAAGGGCAGGACAGCCTAAAGCTGTGCCTGTCGTTCAGAAGGAACAACCTGTAAAGGTGAAAGAGGCCAGTAAGACAGAGCTGAGCTCGGTTGCCCCAGCAACCATGCCAGCTGGCCATGATGGAGCAACATCAGCCAAAGGTGCGTTCTCAATTGAGGACCTTTCCCTGGAATTGACGGTGTGGAACATTATCCCACTGCCTGTTAAAAAGTGTAACTGCAATCTTTTTATTTTTATTTTAACCGTGATGTTATTGATGGGGAAAAAGACAAGTGCTGATTCTGTTTTGTTTGGGTTCCTCAGTGGCCACCTTTCCGGTGGACTGGAGGACAGTGGAGCTGCCGCGCGATGAGACCTTCCAGCCTCAGATAGCTGCCGTGATCAGCCCCTCTCTGTTCTACCTGCTCAACCCCAGCCAGGGTGAGGCCGCACAAACACACAAGCAAATTCCTCCCTAGCTTGGCTGTTCCTCTGACGCATTCCTTTGACTCATACTTGTGTGTGCATACACATTTGTACACACACACACATGGACTTACTAGATCCGTTGTATGCTATCCCAGCGTGTATAAACATATCTGTGTGTGGAATTCTTCAGTGGACATCAAGGAGCTGCAACAGGTGATGATTGAGCTGTCAGTCCATTGCTCCAGCCAAGTCTTCTCCCCCTGCCCCAGTCCACCAGCACCTGGTGCTGCCTGTTGTGCCCAGTTCTCCGGTGAGCAGCACAGTAAACACACACACTGACCACTCTACTGCTTGATAAGGCCATGGCATAGGTCATGTGCACAAATGCCTGTATACACTCTCACATTCATGTGTCATATCAAGGTCATGTTCATATTCAGGTTCCCTGGGGCACTATTCGTCTTGCATTACTGTCTACCACAACTACTACGTCTTGATCATAAAAAATCAGACAACAGTAACAGATTAAACCTGCACATAAATACAAAAATGACAATGTAAATCAGCAGATACATAATCTCGCTTCAATTTTGATTATAATGTAGCTATAATTGACTGGTTTATTATATGAGGGGAAAAAAAAGGTTGTTTTTCATGTCACTTCAACATATTATTTTCAACCGCTCTGACAGCAAGCAGTAACAAACTGCCTACTTGCTCCTCATTTTGTAATGGGTTACAACGGTTATGTTTAATTTATGGAGCTAAATCCGTAACGGTTTGAACAGTTTCAAACTTGATTCCAACTTGAAGATCCCTATGCCTTTTTGTTTCTTCATCTGTCTACTAGACCCCATCTGTTTAGTATGGGCTTTTCTCACATCTTCTTCACACTCACTTTTTCTCCCTCATTGTATTGTTTTTCCTTTCAACCATAACTGCATGCCACACCTGACCCATGCCGATAATTCCATGTCTGCTGGTGATATAATTACACAGAATGTGTGTAACTAAGCATAACCTGGTCCTTAAAAAAATACAAAAAGCATTCCGCTGGCCAGGTAACAACAGGTTTGGGTTTTTATGGAGTTTTCCAGAACTCCTAGAAATGCCCTTTTCCAAGACAGATAACACAGCTGCCAATAAAGGCCCACACGTTTTTGTAGATCGCTGACTTACGCTGTTCTTTTCTAATGTGTTGAAGTGCAAATGTGTAAAGGTTCTTAAAGTGATAGTTCCCTTTTTTGAGAAATGAGATATGCCCCACCTAAAATGCCACTAACGGCCTCTTGCATTTAAAACTTTAATGACTACAAATTTCACCCCATGTGGGATAGACTTGGTACCTGTACTTAAAGCGATTTACTTTTGCTGTCGTTGACAACAGGGGATAAGAACTGGTACCGAGCAGTGGTCCTGGAATCCACAGAGAGCTGGGCCAACGTGATCTTTGCTGACTATGGCAACTCTGAGAAGTTGCCATACTCCAGCCTCCTGCCCATCCCCACATCGCTCCTGCAGCTGCCCTTCCAGATTGTTCGCTGTGCCCTCACAGGTTAGACCCCAAGTGCCCTAAATTAACAGAATAGCAAGGATTTTTCTTGGCACCATGTCTCACCAGCTGGATTGTGAATCTGGCCTGTCTATCCCTGTGTGGTCCTTACACCCCAGGCAAGGAGCACTTCCCCTCTGAGTGGCCCTCGGAGGTGCTGGAGCTGTTTGGAGCCTTGCTGTCTTATGGCATCCTGGCCACTGTCCAAGGCTTCGATGGCACTGCCAACCTACTCTCGGTCACCCTGGGCACGGAAAAGGGTGGTGGACACCTAAACGCCATGATCCTGGATGGGCTGCAGAGCACTAAGGCCCAGGCCAAGACCCCCAGCCCCCCTTCCAACCCAACCAAAACCAGCTCACCTCTAGCCAAAACACCGGGACCGGACAGCCCCACGCCCAAACCCCCTGCTGACACTAGTAGGAAGCCTGAATGCAACTCTACAACCCCTGGGCAGAACGAGGTGGTGGGTCAGAGGGCCAAAACTACTGGACATGGAGTCCATGGTTAGTCCAATTCCTAATGGAAATTATGATCGGTGTTTTTTAGAACAAAGGGGCTGGTATTGGAGATTGGAACTTCTCAGGGTCGACGCAAGAGCTTTATCTGGGATGGTAAATATGTATATTGCCTGACCGCGACTTCATCTTTTTTAATAAGTGGTGATTTTGAAAACATAAAATATATTTTAATTGCTGATAACAATAAAATAAGAGATAATACACAATGGTAAACGTGTTACCATGGTAAAGTTACAATGGCTGGCCAGCTTTAAATAGCTGTAATTTGCGCACATCTTGTGATCTCACATGTAAAATGTTTCCCCAGACCTTGAAACAACTTGCTGCTCTCTGGACCTGATGACAAAGGTGAGAAAATAGCAAACACTTTGTTGGAGCATTTCTTTTTTCAAGCCAACTGTTATTCATGATGTTTTTTTCTTTTTCCAGATTGACCATCTTGAGATGCTGCTGCTTACACTTATGAAGCAAATAAGTGAACTGACGAAGTGCTGAATTTGAATCTATATACATATATCTACACTCACAGAAACACACACACCCATGGATATATATATATATATATGATCTATAAATACACTCACAGAAACACACTCATGGATATATAGATGTGATATATAGATAGATGTGATGTGATTTTTTTTTTTTTTATATATATATATATATATATATACTCACAGAAACACACACACACGGATACATAGATATGAATGATTGAATTCCAAAATTATATATTCTTTTTGGAAGAAATAAAAAAAATGACAGGTGCATTCACCAATGATAATTTTTTGTTGTAACAAACTCACTTTCTTTGATATTATAAATGGCAGTAATTTTTGGAAACTCAAGTTAAACTGTTTCTCAAGCCATCATGTTATCAGATGGTTTCACTTTTGAATGGTCTACACCACCTCCTGCACAGTATTTTTATAAATTCATTTAGTTATTCAAATTTGAGGTGATAAGGTTTTCAACTCCAGTCAAGTTTGATTTGAATATCACTGGAAGTTTTGAAGGAAGGAAAGCTTAGCTTTTCAGTCTGGTTATTGTATGGAAATGGGTATTATCAGGAATGGGTTTTAAACTTCTGTTTAAAGTGGTTAAACATATCTCAATTAAAAGTTACTTAAAGATAAGATATACATTTTTATTTTGAGTCACAGAAACCAATCTTAAGTAGTCTACTTTTTTAATCTATTTCCAGATTATTACTGTTGGTCTTGGTTTTATTTAAGTTAAGTATTTTACCATAAGTTAAATTAAGCTTGTGTTTGGTCCCGTTTGTTTGACAGCCAAAGCCAAATCCGTATAAATTCATAATTTAATATTTCGTTGTGTATTATGTTTCTAACTTTGGCCTCTGAATTGTGTAGATGCTTTTACATTAAAGGTTGACTGTTCTGAGGAAGTAGTTGATGCTAATAAAAGAGTGGTTTATTTTAGAAACATAAATAAAAATATTATTTTTACTTCCAATTGTTTCTCATTGGCCTCCCTTGATATGTGCAACATGAGGGTGAGCAAATAAAGTTTTGAAATTAAATGAACTACTTGTTGGGTGGCTTTGTCCAACAAACGCAAGGAATATTGTGCGGTATGCTAATACAATTTTTAAGTTTAAACAGTTCAAGTGCACTTGTACTCAATGGGTGACCCCTGTTACATCTGTAAAGAGAAATGTGGGACTGGTCTTCAGCTTCCTTTTGTAACCATCGTGTTGCGCTCAATCGTTTGGCTGACTGAGCGTACATGACTTTAGTGTCTTAAGACGCGACTCGTGGACCTAATTTGGTGGTTGAAAGGAAGGATTTGCTTTGAGAGACAGCTCATGGTAAGATGGCTTTCACCCATCATTAACTCATGTAAAGTTCTTAAGGTATACACAAAAAGTGGTAATACGAAAAGGATAGTTAAGCTAAAATGGTTTGATAATGCAAATACATCAACCAGTGCAGTTTTGAGTTCTGTTCTTCGGGTGGCGTGTTAGCCCAATAACGAGACAATGTTATTTCCAGACTTCTCTAAACCACGTTACTGCAATATGTTATACTGGAGGTGGGTTTCAATTTTCCGTTGTTTCTCAAAGGAGTCGATTGAGAACTGCTGGTTTCTTTTCTGACCTGAACAATTAGGATATGGAGTTGAATGGGAATTCATTGCACGATAGTCTTTATGCTAGACATGCTTATCATTGATACAAATAAAAAACTTTCACTGACTGCCAATGCATGTCGCAAATAATTTTAATTTGAGATTTGTCTGGCTACTGTAGTAGCAAGGTGTCCTTAGACTCGAGATTATATCTTTTAGCAGACAAAAGAGCCAACTTCTTGGCCTTATTTACTAATTTGACCAAGAATGACATTATTGGTACTTGTGTTGCTGTCTTGAAAATCACCGCCCAAGCTACCCTGCCCTGCTTGCATGACCCTTCATTAGGGGCAAACTGGGGCAACAGCTGATGTGTTTAGCCCATACTGTCGTTACCTGAGAGGGACAGCCTGAGACAAACCCCTTTTTGTTGTTTTCTGTCTAGCAGGGTTGCTCTTCATAAGTAACGTGTCAAGTGTGCACTTGTTTGAAGCACTAAAGGAAATGCTTTCATCCTCCTCAGCACTTTCAAGGCTACTTTGATGAGCTTGTCCGTGTGAAGTGTGCCTATCTGTTTGCTGTTTGTAGGTTCCAAATAGCAAACTCGTTATCATTATTATTATCATTATTATTTATAATTAGATAGATTAATAAGAATCTTATAATTTAGGTTTAAAGTAAACATGTCAATAATAGATTGAGTTAGAGTGGATAGCTACAATATGAACAACAAAGAGTCACATCAGAATGCAGCAAGATGTAGGGGGTCCATAATTTAAACAAAATATTTGAGAGCCTGCAGTAAAAATTGTGCCTGGAGCTATTTAAAGTATTTGAGAAATAGACAAGCAATTGTTGGATAATCTTAATTAAAAACAAAAAAATATTACAAGATGCTACTTGATTTAGGGGATCCATAATTCTTTTTAAATCTTTGAGGTCCTGCAGTAAAGATTGTGCCTCATGCTCTTTAATGGTATGTGAAGTATTAGAAATGGACAAGCAATCATTGGACAATCAGAAATGACTTCGATATCTAGTAACCCTGAATAATGAATCAAGAGAGAATTGAGTTTCGTTGTAACTTCTTGTGGAATCTGTAAACGGTGTTTGTAGTAATGTGCACGTTCCAATACCCAGTATTTGAGACGGGACCAAGTCAGGGCTTCTATCTAATTATAGGATGCAGAGGCAGCTTCTGACTTGTCACTGAATGCAAAGCAGAAGGCACTTTCATGACTAAGCTTTTGTGATTAACATTATAGTGGTATTTAGCCTAGCTTATGCTGCTCATGGAATACTTTGAAATAAACATCACGTCAATACTCAAACCGTTTTGCACCAAAAATTTTCCAATTGTTGAGATAATAATGTCAGAATATTATCCAGCCTCAGACAGATATGGGTGAAAGTGCCTACTCATACGTCCCAAATAATTATTAACCATCTGTGTTATTAGGAAGGCTGGCAAGTATGCACAGGTCTGCGTGCCTGACACACTCGGACACACATGCTCACAAACCACAACTGTATTTGCAGGGTACATTACTATTTATCGATTAAATATTTACTTCCGCACACTAACATCACTCCATTAGACCTGCCTTGGATCATTTCAAAGAGACATAATTTACCTCTAATTTGCATATCCTTTAAATAAATCCCTTAAAGTTTTAGAGAGTAATGTTCTGTTCTATTGAAGTCCTTTGTTGAAGTGCGTGTGCTTGTGTTTGTGTGTGCATGCCTGACTGCATGATCCATGTTGCTCTTAATCACGATCCTTAATGAAATCTCTGGTCCTTGAAATGCTCCGCTGAGCATGCAAATAGCCGTAGTCCAGCGATGGTTATCAGGCATTGCTTCTTAGGCAGTCTTTGGAGCGGGCTCCCACAGAAGCACCCCTGTGTGTCTCCTGCTCAGATGCCTATTGTAGACAAAGAGGCTCCTCTCAAACCAGAGATCTCTGCGCTGGTCTGTCTCAAACACACACACACACACACACACACACACACACACACACACACACACACACACACACACACACACACACACACACACACACTCACTTCCTGACATTAACTATGACCTAGCTTACTAAAGACTAGAGAGTTTATCAACTTTCTTATCTGCAGACCATCAACGTCTTTCTGTTGGCCTAACTTTCTCTCACACAAAAACATGCACACTCAAACTGCCAGAACTGTAATTATTTTGCCATACCAAGTTGTCAGTTGGGATTTGTTAAATAATAAATTAAACCCCAAAAAATGCATAGTAAACAGCTTTGTTTGAGCCTATTTAGAAATGTTAGAATTTAGCTAATGACTTTGTCAGGCACTTTGGTAAATCAAATAAGGAGGTCTTAGTGGAATCATTTGGTGTATTGGAAAGGATTTTCTGGTTCAATGTGTCCTCTTTGTTATCTCACCCTATGCTCTCACACTGATAATCCTGCTGCTGGCATCTTTTCTCCCACACCTGGGACGCAGCCAATCAGATGGCAGGTTCCAGACCTGCCAAGCCCAGGCTGTTCTCTCACACACACACACAAACATCACACACCACACATTCCCAAATACAGGTGGGCATATGTTCAAGCACATTACAGTAACTAGTACTTTCCCCATAACTTCTCTATACGCAGACAGATGCTTACATCAAAGCAGGTAAACTGTTATCATGCTATCTTTTGGCATGCTGCTAGCTCTGCGGCAGACTTTGAGGCAAAATACTATCATTTGCCTTTGTTACCGCCTAGACTCAACAAATACGGGGAAGCTGATAGGGGGCTTAGAACTGTTAAGATACACTCTGCACGTGTCTTTGAAGTGAGCTTCTGTGTTCTTCATATTGTATTTTAAAAGGCTTCATCTCAGGTTTCAAACTATTGAAATGTGAAAAAAGTTGTAATTTCAGATTATTACTGTAATGCCTTGACCACAATTTTAAATCCTGTGCAAGTTATATGATCAGTGATGATGTCAATCGGTATTAGATTAATCTCTGGTTGAGAAACCTCCACCCATACTTTGCTCTTAATGCTGAAGATTGTCAGATGTTTAGGATAGATGTAGTAAATCCTCAGGGAAAACATGAGTGAACACTTTAAATGTAGTATATTCACTTGAACATTGTGGGGAAGATTGCTCTAATCGGTGGAGGAACTCCTTCAGGGCATAGAAGAGCTAAAGAGAGTTGCTGTGAAATGAGGAAACTACTAAGGAAGTTAGTTGGTGTGTGAACCAGGTGCATAGTCAGTCCCACCTTAATGTGACAAACAGTCCCCACAAGGTCACTGCTTCTTTCTCTTTCCATCAGATCTTCACAGGCCGAGAGGAAACAAAATTGGGCCAAACTCAGTGGCCTATGTTGCTGAGAGCTGGACAGTGATATTGAACTGAAGGGGTTAAACGTCAAATGTATAGGGTGCAAGACAGATGAGCTTATGAAATAAAAAGAGTTTCTGCACCTTGGGTAGGCGCTAAATCAGTCTGTGAGGTTCCTAGGCACAGACCGAGATTGACACAACAGGTATAGTGGGGATTAACCCTTCTATTCACCGTGTAGCACCCCGCCCCCAAACCCCCAAGACAATGCTTGTGCTGGTTCTGGTGCTTTTGTGCTTTACAACTGCAACGGATGTAAGAGCATGAGGGTTAAAGTTCATGGCGTAATGTTATGACGAAGTACTATGTTCCTTGTATGCATCCTGCATGGAACCGTACTTAATTTGTAAGGGTAGCTGCAGTACAAACTAAAAGTAAAAATGTGGTATACCTGTGTGCTATTTCACCTGTCTGTACGCGCTACCTCATAGTCTACGTCCCCAACTCGCCACGTGACCACAAATGGCCCTTGCCACTTTGCAAGTAATTTAGAGCTAGAAGTGGCCGATCTCCCAGTGTAAACTGTCTAGTTCCCCTGTCATAACAGCCCTTCTGCTGCTCTTGGGCTTGCTGCAGCTGTTCTTGTGAGAGCCTATGCAGTGAGTGCAGCTTTGCATGCGAGTCCAAGACATACTGAAGGGGCGCGTTGGAAAGGTATGGACAGTGGCTTTCCACCACCGGACCTTCAATCATCCCGATCCGAGCTTGGGTTCGGGAGTTAGGGCCGTTTGAAAGTTTCAACCCGCTGTAGTTCTAAACCCACTCTCCCAGCTTTCTTTATCCAGGTCTAGGACGCTGCGGGGCTGTTGCCCATCGAACAATTCAAAGGGGGTAAAACAAATGCGGGCTGAACCCTCACACACTCACTCAAAGACCGGACTGGTTTTCTAGTATGTCTTTTTTAGTAACTGTTGGTTATGAGCAGTCATTAGTCAACAGTCCCTCAATTCAATGTTCTTTGTCTTGACCTTGAAGGCTTTGCCCTTTGAACTGGGCTGCCAGAACTGACTAGCGGTCTGCTAGGATCATCTTACCCAACGGCTTTCAGAAAGAAAATGGAGATGGTAGACCTGGGTCTGGGTTGATTCCTGAATATCTCTTCCAGATTCTCTGTATTTTGTAACTACTGTAGAAAAAAAGATAGATGATAGACACAGGAGCAGAGCTGTGTTGCGAATATATACTCAGTTGAGCAGAGTTAGATGGATGTGTTGTGAATATATACCCAGTTGAGCAGAGTTATATAGCTGTGTTGTAAATGTATACCCAGTTGAGCAGAGTTAGATAGTTGTGTTGTAAATATATACCCAGTTGAGCAGAGTTAGATAGCTGTGTTGTGAATATATACCTAGTTAAGCAGAGTTAGATAGCTGTGTTGTTACACATACATAGATAAGCTGTGTTGACTTCTGTGTGACCTAAACCTATTTTAAAATGGACTATTGACATTGAGTGTAATTAGCGCCCTCCATAATACTGCTCTGTCCTCCTTCAGAAATAGACCAAGGCCACACGAGGTCACTGAGCGGCGACTGCTCCTGGTGGGGTACCGTGGGGAGTCCAAGTCAGCCAGGACTCCTCTTTTAATGGAACCCCTCTCCTCTCCTCTCCCCTCCTCTCCTCTCCTCTCCTCTCCCCTCCCCTCCCCCCTGATTAGCCCGGTCAGAACGTTCTTAAACCTTGATGACCGTCCAGTGAATGGCATGCACACAACTCCCTTGAACTAGCCAGAGGGGAAATCAAACCCGTTCAACCAGGTCAAAAGAACATGGTGGGCCATTAGTCTCTTCATGCTTCAGACAAGCTTAGATTGCCTAGCTGTCCTCTAAATCAGCTAGCTGGGACTCATCAAAGCCTTCGACCACTAATATTCTTCAAGGATATCGCTGAGTCAGTCATAACATGAAGAATGGCTTTCATGATGTGCATTGAAAGTGGATTCAACAGTGTATACAGGCCTGGTATGAACAGCTCTAACAACTTCCCTTGTCACTCAGTTTGCAAGCCAGTGGAAACAGTCCTGATATGGTGTACTACAGGTGGTCCATAGCTCCCTCAGCTAAGTAGCACCCATAGTGGCCATTCTCTACATTCCATTCCAAAATCCAAGGCCACACTCCACCCCACTGTGAGCATTCTCAACGGAGAACTATTTTTGGAGAGGAGGGATCATACATCCAGACAGCATGCCTACTGTCATTAGTATGTTCCTCATGCGTCCACCTCTTTGTATGTCAGCCAGGATCAACCACGCGGTAGTCAGTCAACGCACGTGCGTGTGTTTATCTGTGGAAACGCTCACCCAATGACCAAAGTGAGTCCCTCCTTGGTCAGGCTTACTCACAGCTGAGAATAGAGCGGGGGTCCGTTGTACACCCCAGTGTCCCGTCAAACCCTTTGTCTTTTACCAGGAAAGTGAATCCACTAACTAGTCTGCTACCTTATCTTCGCTCTCCCCCCTCCATGTCCCTCTTTGTCACATGGTCCCCATGCCCAGCTTCACTGACTCCTTGTTGTTTTTCCTTTCAGACTCCCCATCATGCAAACTACCAGACAAACCTCTCTGCTTTTCACATTGCTGTTCATTCAAGGTAGGTTCATATAGTACTTTACTTAAGATAATACCAGAAAAGTGGGTGTTTTTTTAGCGTTTGTGTGTGTGTGTGTGTGTGTGTGTGTGTGTGTGTGTGTGTGTGTGTGTGTGTGTGTGTGTGTGTGTGTGTGTATGTGTTTCTCCCTTGCCGACTATCCATTAGTCCCCTCAGGATTCCATATTAGGAGGTTTAACTGTTAGGTCCTTGTAATTTTTGAAGTGCTACAGCATAAAGACTTTCTAATTGATCATGTAATATCCTGTCAGACACATTTTGTATTGTCTTTTGTATCTTCTTAATAGCCCACGTCAACCCATGCGTTATTCCTTGAGGCCCCAAAGCTTTCATTATGGAGGGTGTTTTCATCTGGGGAGGGGTTGGGCAGTAGGAAAAGATGAAGAGGCTGGAGCTGGGAAGTTCTTTACTCTGAGGCCCCCGGGACACAGGTGGCAACTCTTGAACTTCACACACCCATTTTGTGTGAATCAAGCGGATTCTAGTTGTTATTTATTCAAGTTGGAGTTCTCAGACTTCCAAATCAAGCGTAGCCCAAGTCAACATCAAAGTCAGTCTTAGTCCTGTCTCTCTGTTGGAGTTAGTAATCAGCAGTCTCCCAGCCCACTCATCCTTAGTGCCTTCTCAATTGGTGACTGGTCAGTGTAATTCGTGTATAATTTCTGTATAAAAGGTTATAATTTAAGTACCATCTGAACCCATTTTCCAGAGAAAATGGTTGGCCTCCTGAAACAGGGCCATGGGGCATACCTACATTTATTTTGTGAGGTGAGAACGGCTGACATTTACGGGTGTTTTTAATGAGGGAACTCAGAATGGATCAGGAAAGAAGATAATGAGATAAATACGAAAGGACACAGCAATTTCAGAGGGCTGTCAACTTCGTAACTTATCGAGCCCCATGGATAAGTGAGTGTAGAGTAGAGAAAGCAATAATAAAACAAGAGAAAAAAGGGAAAATGCTAATCTTTATCAGCTCTATCCAGACATACCTTTGTGGATAACGGCTGCAGAGAACTCTTTAATTGGCTTTCGAGTGTGTCTGTGTGAGAGAGAGAGAGAGAGAGAGAGAGAGAGAGAGAGAGAGAGAGAGAGAGAGAGAGAGAGAGAGAGAGAGAGAGAGAGAGAGAGAGAGAGAGAGCATGTGCGTGTGTATTTCCCTTTCCCCTATATTACGCTGTGAGGCCAGACGAGCCCAAGGCCCCAAAACGATGTTGCCCTAAAAGCAGCCAGTCATGTTCAGAACTCTGAACGAATTAATGCAGCCTTCCTCTTCCCACTCCTACCAGCCAGTAGCTTTAAACACTCAATCTGGTATTGTGAGTGGCAGGGAGAGGTGTTCAAGCTGTCACTCAAATCCGCCTGAAGGACAGCATATATCGGCTGTCTTTTTTTCTGTTTCGAGGACAGCCCCACCCCAAGGCCCATTCAGTGGGTGTTGTTGGAATGTGGATCCCTGCAAAGTGCAAACGATGCTCCAGTTAAAGACTGCTAAATGGTAGACTGCTAACATGGGAAGTCAGAGGGCTTAAGGGCCTCCTTTTGGCCCGCGGGACAGAGTTTGTGTATGTGTGTGTGTGTGTGTGTGTGGGGGGGGGGGGGGTAATAAACAGTTACATTCTTCAGCGCCACGTGTGAATGAGAGCTTTTCCTTTTGCAGCCTGTCTCCATCACCAGGGTGGGCCTTAGATACTGGACAATGATCCTGGTCAATGGGCCTGCTGCTGCTTTTCAACAGGCTTCTATGAATGTCAATCAACAGTTTACTAATGGAAATGTAGAAATGAGGACCTGCTGTGTGTTCTTGTGTGTTTTTCACCAGAGTTGTAACAAATCCCCCAAAATTGGGAGTGGAGTCGAGTCAACTGAAGAAAAGTGAAGTTGAAAGCTGAAAGCTTCTTCTTCTATACCTGACCTTGTCGTTTTTTTTTCCTCCAGTTTACCCTGTGCTGTCGGTTCAAGAAATCAAAACCAGCCATGAGAACATCAAAAAGATCCACTCTGCTGGCAAGAGTGAGTCCTTTACTGACCCTCAGGGGCTTCAGTGCGCGTGGAGTGTGTGTGTGTGTGTGTGTGTGTGTGTGTGTGTGTGTGTGTGTGTGTGTGTGGTGTGTGTGTGTGTACGTGGAGTGTGTGTGGAGTGTGTGTGCGTGTGGAGTGTGTGTGTGTGTGTGTGTGTGTGTGTGTGTGTGTGTGTGTGTGTGTGTGTGTGTGTGACAGACTGCAGCACGCTTTCTCTATCTAATGGCTCTCTTTAATGAGCAGCAGCCCGTTGTGACATGACAACCACACAGCGTATCATTCACCCACAAGCCAGTACTAACACGCTGGGGTGTGTGTACACATGGAGGTGTGGGTGTGTACGCTCTGGAATATTTTGGTTCTGTCCTCTTTAACCGTCTGTATAATTTAAAGGTACAGTAGGCGTGTGTGTGTGTGTGTGTGTGTGTGTGTGTGTGTGTGTGTGTGTGTGTGTGTGTGTGTGTGTGTGTGTGTGTGTGTGTGTGTGTGTGTGTGTGTGTGATTTAAAGAGAAGCTAAGGTATGCTATTCCAAGCCATTGTTCCACTGGGCCATGCTACTGAGGAAATGTTCAGTTGCTGCCACAGTGTGTTGGTTGGTTCATCATTAAGCTGCATGCCACAGTGTGTTGGTTGATTCATCATTACGCTGCATGCCACAGTGTGTTGGTTCATCATTAAGCTGCATGCCACAGTGTGTTGGTTGGTTCATCATTAAGCCGCAGCCACAGGGACAGCTCCGGGGCTGTAGACACCCTCAGACTACTTTGAGCAGCACCTCAGGCTGAAGCAGATAATAATGTATTTACTATAGAATAGTGGCTATGCTGAGACTTAAAACAATTAAAACAAAATAAGCTTTAGCTGGATTAGTAGTTATGTTTTTATTTTATTTTTACCAAAACTTGAAAATCAATGCCTTTTGAGATGTACTGTTGTGATGTAAATATGTGATTCGTTTTATTTTTCGTAATTGTTTGGTTGGTTCATCATTAAGCTCCGTGCCACAGTGTGTTGGTTCATCATTAAGCTGCATGCCACAGTGTGTTGGTTGGTTCATCATTAAGCTGCATGCCACAGTGTGTTGGTTGGTTCATCATTAAGCTGCATGCCACAGTGTGTTGGTTCATCATTAAGCTGCATGCCACAGTGTGTTGGTTCATCATTAAGCTGCATGCCACAGTGTGTTGGTTCATCATTAAGCTGCATGCCACAGTGTGTTGGTTCATCATTAAGCTGAATGCCACAGTGTGTTGGTTGGTTCATCATTACGCTGCATGCCACAGTGTGTTGGTTCATCATTACGCTGCATGCCACAGTGTGTTGGTTGGTTCATCATTACGCTGCATGCCACAGTGTGTTGGTTGGTTCATCATTAAGCTGCATGCCACAGTGTGTTGGTTGGTTCATCATTAAGCTGCATGCCACAGTGTGTTGGTTGGTTCATCATTAAGCTGCATGCCACAGTGTGTTGGTTCATCATTAAGCTGCATGCCACACTGTGTTGGTTCATCATTAAGCTGCATGCCACAGTGTGTTGGTTCATCATTAAGCTGAATGCCACAGTGTGTTGGTTGGTTCATCATTACGCTGCATGCCACAGTGTGTTGGTTGGTTCATCATTAAGCTGCATGCCACAGTGTGTTGGTTGGTTCATCATTAAGCTGCAGAACCCCCTGCGGCTAATGGCCATAGTTCCCCACCCTAATTCTTAAAAGCAATGACCCACGCCATGGACTGGTGCCAGGCTCTGCCAACAGATGGTGATGAACAAGCCCTGCCAGTGTTTATTGTGAGAACAGGGGACTATTGTAGTGTGTATTTGTCGTGGAGTTACACGTCGTTTCGATGTGTGTGTGTGTGTGTGTGTGTGTGTGTGAGCATAGCAATGAAGTGCTCTGCGGCCATGGACGTGCTGTTCCTCCTGGATGGCTCCTACAGTGTGGGGAAGGGCAGCTTCGAGAGGTCCAAGCACTTCGCCATCAAGCTGTGCGAGGCCTTGGACATCCGTCCGGAAAAGGTAAGAAACCATTACCAGAGCGCTAATGCCTAAACTGGGCAATGCCAGACTGGTCGGCCATGGGCAGCAATGGCTGGAAAAGTGCAGGGGAAACTGGGATCACCCGGGCAAGCCTTACTGCAAGAGTTAGCTGGGGCGATGTTGAATCGTGGCTTCAGAACAATCCTTTAGTGGCCGTTGAGAGACGGTTGTGTTGACGTTTTGTTTCAGGTGCGGGTGGGCTTGATTCAGTTCGCCTCCAGCCCCCGGGTGGAGTTCTCCCTCGATTCGTACCCCAGCAAAGGGGAGCTAAGGAAACGCCTGAAGAAAGTCTCCTTCAAGTAGGTTTCTCTCTCCATCTTGTCTCAACGGGTTCGTCCTGCGCCGTGCCAACTGCTGACTGTGTGGAGGGTATGAGAAAGGGTCTGGCTGCCCGTTTGAGATCAAAACAGCTGGCGGCTGCTGATTTGAAGGTCCAAATGCTCTTATCTACGGCAGACCTGATATTTACATCGCACGTTAATAAAACGTTCATTCTTGTGAATGAGTCACGTCACACGTTACATGATTAAAACGTTCATGCTTGTGAACAAGCAGAGCCTTAGGATTCTGTACCATGGTTAGAATATCCCTCCATGAGGGCCTTCACTGGAAGCTGTGGCCCTAACAGGAATGCTCTACCATCCTCATATAGAGGTATACACTATTATTAATCTTACAATCCATAACATTTCTCCATTCTCTCCATTTTTGTTGTTGTTGATTGCAGTTCAAGTCACGAATGATTGTGTGTATATCACTGCAATTTCATGCTTGAGTAGAGAATCCTAATTCCATTTTGATGTGTCCAAGATATTGCGTTTCTTTGTCAGCTCATGGTAACCGGGCCTGCTTAGTGGACAGGACACACCATTGGTATTGCCAGCCGGAGTCATTTCATCCAGTTGTTGGGAATAGACCACTATTTGACAGTCCTATACAAAGCTGTCTGTATTCACTCTTGGTAAAGTCTCCACCCGACCAAAGCCTGTCAGTGCAAAGTAATTTCATGTAATTTGAAGTCATGAATCTTGTTTCAGGCCGTTCCAAATCGAGGGACGATACTGTATGTTAGGACTATGGAGTGTCGGGAGACAGCTGGAAGACCAGGGAAAAGATGGAAGGGGCTTCCCTTGAAAAGGAATGGGAATACACACTCTAAAGAAAAGGAAATAGAAATGTCATTTTTTTGGAAGGTGCTATGGTTTGTAAGACAGCTAGGAGTTTCATGTTTTCTAGCAGCTTGACTGTACAGTAGCCTGTCGATACTAAGTTTGACCTTAAAGTGAAAGAGAGGGAGGTTCAGAATGGAAAATGAGAGAGTAAGAGGTGTTAAACGCAATCAATCCTTCCTCTTTCAAATGCCTGCGTTATAAAGGGGATGTGGAGCACGGAGGTTGCCCAAGGACAAAGGCAGGGTGTCTCTGGGCTGTTGAAACAAATTACATTCAGATTAGGGTTTGTAGGTGGGTCTTGGATATTGAATAAGCTGACAGGAGACGGTGGGGGCCCAGTGTGTGTTAGGAACACTTAGCAGGAGACAGTGGGGGCCCAGTGTGTGTTAGGAACACTTAGTAGAAGGTGAGGGCCCAGTGTGTGTTAGGAACACTTAGCAGGAGACAGCGAGGGCCCAGTGTGTGTTAGGAACACTTAGCAGAAGGTGAGGGCCCAGTGTGTGTTAGGAACACTTAGCAGGAGACGGTGGGGGCCCAGTGTGTGTTAGGGACACTTAGCAGGAGACAGCGAGGGCCCAGTGTGTGTTAGGAACACTTAGCAGGAGACAGCGAGGGCCCAGTGTGTGTTAGGAACACTTAGCAGGAGACAGTGGGGGCCCAGTGTGTGTTAGGAGCACTTAGCAGGAGACGGTGAGGGCCCAGTGTGTGTTAGGAACACTTAGCAGGAGACGGTGGGGGCCCAGTGTGTGTTAGGAACACTTAGCAGGAGACGGTGGGGGCCCAGTGTGTGTTAGGAACACTTAGCAGAAGGTGAGGGCCCAGTGTGTGTTAGGAACACTTAGCAGGAGACAGTGGGGGCCCAGTGTGTGTTAGGAGCACTTAGCAGGAGACGGTGAGGGCCCAGTGTGTGTTAAGAACACTTAGCAGAAGGCGAGGGCCCAGTGTGTGTTAGGAACACTTAGCAGGAGACAGTGGGGGCCCAGTGTGTGTTAGGAACACTTAGCAGAAGGCGAGGGCCCAGTGTGTGTTAGGAGCACTTAGCAGGAGACAGTGGGGGCCCAGTGTGTGTTAGGAACACTTAGCAGAAGGCGAGGGCCCAGTGTGTGTTAGGAACACTTAGCAGGAGACAGTGGGGGCCCAGTGTGTGTTAGGAACACTTAGCAGAAGGTGAGGGCCCAGTGTGTGTTAGGAACACTTAGCAGGAGACAGTGGGGGCCCAGTGTGTGTTAGGAACACTTAGCAGGAGACAGTGGACCTGTGTTTGGAAACTTCGTTTGAATATCGGCCTTGTCTGCTTCAAAAAGCCTAAAATACAGATCTGGCTCAAACTAGCAGTGATATGTTTTCCAAAGAAAATAACCAAGAGGACAAAAGTGAAGACGATTTCCGACTTTTGATTTTGCAAGGCGATTTCAGCTCATAATAATGGTCTACTGCGCCGTACAGAGGTTTAAAAGTTGTATCTGTTCACTTAAAACCTTTTGTGGAAATTTCTCTAGGAAATGTAATGATAATACAATATTATGAATATATGTATTTCATACCTCTCCTTTGTTCCACCAAGTCGAACCACTAATTGGGACTATGGAGGATTCTGTCCTCTCCTTCCCACTGTGTGACTACTTCTTCACTGTCTACCCCCCCTCTCCTCCCCACTGTGTGACTACTACTTCACTGTCTACCCCCCCTCTCCTCCCCACTGTGTGACTACTACTTCACTGTCTACCCCCCCTCTCCTCCCCACTGTGTGACTACTACTTCACTGTCTACCCCCTCCTCCTCCATACTGTGTGACTACTACTTCACTGTCTACCCCCCCTCTCCTCCCCACTGTGTGACTACTACTTCACTGTCTACCCCCCCTCTACTCCACACTGTGTGACTACTACTTCACTGTCTACCCCCCCTCTCCTCCCCACTGTGTGACTACTACTTCACGGTCTACCCCCCCTCTCCTCCCCACTGTGACTACTACTTCACTGTCTACCCCCCCTCTACTCCACACTGTGTGACTACTACTTCACTGTCTACCCCCCCTCTCCTCCCCACTGTGTGACTACTACTTCACTGTCTACCCCCCCTCTCCTCCATACTGTGTGACTACTACTTCACTGTCTACCCCCCCTCTCCTCCCCACTGTGTGACTACTACTTCACTGTCTACCCCCCCTCTACTCCACACTGTGTGACTACTACTTCAATGTCTGCCCCTCCTCGCCTCTGTTGGTCCCTTCCTCCAGGGGGGGTAGCACCCAGATGGGCCTGGCCCTGAAGCACGTGCTGAGGATGGGCTTTCCCGGAGGCCGCAACGCCACGTTGCCTCGCATCATCATCCTGCTGTCCGACGGGAAGTCCCAGGGGGCCGTGCGGCAGGCCGCCGCCCAGCTCAAGCAGACGGGGATCACCCTCTTCGCTGTGGGCCTCCGCTACCCCAAGTATGGACATTGAGGATGAGGAGTGGTGTGTGTGTGTGTGTGTGTGTGTGTGTGTGTGTGTGTGTGTGTGTGTGTGTGTGTGTGTGTGTGTGTGTGTGTGTATGTGGAACTATCTGTGTCACTAGCCAAGGGTCTTACTTGTGCCATTGTAATTTCTGAATGCCAATGAAATAGCTAAGTCCCATTAGTGTCCTGCCTACGCAGGACAGGAGAAACACACACACTGACAGGATATAGGAAACACACACACTGACATGGTACAGGAAACACACATACTGACATGGCACAGGAAACACACACACTGACATGGTACAGGAGAAACACACACACTGACATGGTACAGGAGAAACACACACACTGACATAGTACAGGAAACACACACACTGACATGCTACAGGAAACACACACACTGACATGCTACAGGAAACACACACACTGACATGCTACAGGAGAAACACACACACTGACATGGTACGTGAGAAACACACACACTGGAAACCAGGAGCCGTGTGAATGGAACCTTAACAGGAAGTGTGGATCTCGCTCCGTGAATCCCTGTTTATTAATGGCTTAAGTGGGAATTCTAACGGCATTTCCTGGATTCCATAATCACCAGTCACACAAAAAAGATCCCTCCCTCACATTCTGTCTGTCTGTCTGTCTGTCTGTCTGTCTGTCTGTCTGACTGTCTGACTGTCTGTCTGTCTGTCTGTCTGTCTGTCTGTCTGTCTGTCTGTCTGTCTGTCTGTCTGTCTGTCTGCTCTATCTCCTAACTTTAAATGATTTACCTCTCTGTGTCTCTCTCTCTTTCCATTGCCGTAGGTGGGAGGAGCTTCATGCCCTAGCTAGTGAGCCGATGGAGAGCCACGTGTTTTTTGCCGAGCACTTCTACGACGCTGTCAACGGCCTCTACACCACCCTCAGCAGCTTCTCCATCTGCTCCGCAACGCCTGCAGGTGCAACCCAATGACCTTTGACCCCTGGAGACCCGCCCCACCCCTGACCCCTTTTGACTATTTCTTGCCGTCCCTCTGCTTAACCGTGTCTGATCAGGTGTGACAAAAATAATACAATCTAAGCTTGCCTGCCTGAATGGTGAACTGATGAGACCCTTCATACTGCAGACTGGAAGTTGTGGTTGTCTCCTTACCAACCGGCCACCTCATAAATACTTAATCGGAGTACATTAGGTGGAGTGCAGCGCATAGGTGCTCTTTTTTAAAGACAGAAAGCATGTAAACTTGGTTTGATTTGACTCTTCTTCTTACTTGCTCTCCCTGTCCCTCTGGAGGTTGCCAGCTGCAGTCTTATCCGTGTGAGAGAAAAACACTGGAGACTATGAAGGAGCTGCAGGGCAACTTCATGTGCTGGAAGGGCTCCAAGGGATTACCTGCCTACACTTCTCTCTGCCCTTACTACAGGCATGTGCATCCTGCATCACACACACACACACACACACACACACACACTGTAGCCCTGTCGCGCCACAGAGGTGTTCACACACTCATCCTGCAGTCGGACCTCTGAACACCTCTGAACCCAAGGTCGGCTCTGCAGTACGGTCTCCATAAACACAGTGGATCAATAACCAGAGGAGGGGAGGGCCATACTCATGCTGTGTTGGTCTCTATGACAGAGGAGGAGAGGGCCATACTCATGCTGTGTTGGTCTCTCTATGACAGAGGAGGAGAGGGGCATACTCATGCTGTGTTGGTCTCTCTATGACAGTGGAGCTTTCCGTGATTAAGTCTCTGTATTGCAGGTATAACAAGGTTTACAAGAAACACCTCACAGTCTGCCACCGCACTATCTGTCCAGGTAAGGTTTCACACACACACACACACACACACACACACACACACACACACACACACACACGGAACCGCACACACCCTGACCTTTTTCATACTGTTATTCTATCTCAACTAAAAGCAAACATGTACGGGTATATCTTTGTGCGTGTGTTTTTGGTTTATTTGTGCACATGCTCGCAGGCACTGCATGTTCTAAGCCCGTGCCCTCTCGACTCCCTAGACCCCTGCGACTCACAGCCCTGTCTGAACGGGGGAAGGTGTGAACGGGAGGGAGCAGAGGGTTTCCGGTGTGTGTGTCCACCGGGATATGGAGGAGACCCCCATTGTGGTGTGTATAGAGTAATGGAAATGGGTAGACTTTTGGTCAGGTAAATGTATGTAATGTGTTCATTAAAAAAGTAAAATAACTAATATTTTCGTAATATTGACTGTCTGTAACAATGTCTGTGTTATATAAACATGTCGATCAGTGTAACTGATTTGTAATCTTCCCCTTTAGCCCCCATGCAGTCATTGGACTGTTCCGTTGACCTGCTCTTCCTCATAGAGGGCTCTACCACTGTCACACTAGAGGGGTTTTTGCGCCTCAAGTCGTTCCTCAGTCGTTTCCTACAAGCCGCGATCGGACCCGACACCCCCACCAAAGTGGGAGTTGCTGTGTTTGGTGGGGAAGCCCGTGTGGAGGCCCCAGTGGGTAAATTCAAAGGGGACGTAAGGGGTCTCCTCACGGCCGTGGAGGGGCTGAAGCCCGTCGGGGGTGACACTCAGACAGGCCAGGCGCTACGCTACGCGACCCGCCACGGCTTCCAGAGCGCGCCCGTCTTTGCTGACACCACGGACGACCTCCCCCGCGTGGTGGTGCTGCTCACCGTAACCCCCGCCGTTGACGAGGTGGTTGAGCCCGCTAAATACGCACGGGACCGAGAGATCTTCCTGATAGCGGTGGGGCCGGAGGGCTTAAAGGGCCAGTTGAACAACATCACAGGGAATCCCCAGCGCACCCTCACCTACCTGTCGCCTGATCACTTCAACACCAAGATCCCCGAGCTGAAGGCCAAGATCTGCAGTGTGGACAATCAGGGTAATGGATAGTGTTTTCTTAATATAGCTCCTTTCGGCCATTACTTCATACGAGTGACATTGGTTATTCCTTTCCTAACCCTGACTGAGTTATATGTGGTGGTGACCAGGAAATAGGCGATGGGATCATGTATGAAGTTTGATCACTGTCCCGTGTACTGTGTGTCCCCTCAGGATGCCTGGGCCAGGCGGTGGACCTGGTGTTTGCGCTGGACGCCTCGGGTGGCGTGGGCCGCGACAACTTCCCCGCCCTCCGCGACTTCGTGCGCAGCGTCAGTGTCCAGTTCGACGTGAACCGCGACGTAGCCCAGGTGGCGCTGGTGGCCTACGGCCGGCGGCCCAGCACCGTCTTCGCCCTGGACACCCACGACACGGGCTCTGCCGTGCTGAAGGCGGCGGCCGAGGCCGGCTACGTGGGCGGGGCCGCCTCCACGGGCGCCGCCCTGCTCCACGTCCAATCGCACGTCCTGACGGTGAGCGGGGGGGCGCGGCCCGGCGTCAACAAGGCGGTGGTGGTGCTGACGGACGGCTCGGGGGGCGAGGACGCTGTGGTGCCGGCGCAGAAGATCCGGGACGGCGGCGTGCCCGTCTTTGTGATCGGGATCGGGGACGTGCAGCGGGAGAGGCTGCTCATGATCGCCGGCAACGAGGACCACACCATCTGCGTGCCCTCTTACGAGGACCTCAAGTACTTTGAGGACGTGCTGGTGCAGATGTTGTGCGCAGGTGAGCTCCGCCATCCAGACTCCTGGAAGTCTGTGGAGGTCTGTGGCCTACTCACATGTCCAACATTTTACAGCGGATAGCTTGATTACAAATTACCGGTGTACTCTTAAGATTGGCTAAATGTCAGAATCTGATTGGGTGTTTGTTTCCCCGTTCTGTCAGAGGTGAAGAAGCCAGTGAACCTATGTAAGCCTAACCCGTGTATGAATGACGGGACCTGCGTCCTATCAGGAGGGAGCTTCCGCTGCCAGTGCCGGGACCACGAGGGCCCCCAATGTGAAACCCGTTAGTACAGACAACGAGAATGCCTACCTTTTCAGTGAACAATGTTAATGTCAACTTGTTATCGTTTAGAACAGATTTGTATTCAAATTGAACATCGTCCTCCCTAAAAGAATTTCCTTTTTGCATCTTAACTTGCTCAAGGACTAGAGGGGGGGGGGCTACAAACTCCTTGCTTGTGTTGTAATGTTGTTGTTTCATGTTGACTTTGATGGTATCATGGTCTGTTTTTTGTTGCTTCTTCTTAGGGAGCACAAGGAGTTCATCTAGAGGAGATCTTAGACCTGTAGGTCCATCCAGAGGAGACCTCAGACCTGCAGCTCTATCCAGAGGAGACCTCAGACCTGCAGCTCCATCTAGAGGAGACCTCAGACCTGTAGCTCCATCTAGAGGAGACCTCAGAGATGCAGTCCAATTTAAGGAAGGCCTCCCGAGACGTGCAGGACTCAGGAAGAGCAGGCCGAGGAAGAGCCACCAAGAACTACTGCATCACTACAAGCTGCACCGCAGGAGACACACAAACATGGCCCAGCAAGCAGCCTAAGCATACACTACATTTTCCAATGACATGAATATAGTGTGAATATATAGAGTAGGTTCAAGTAGGAGAGCAGACTTGGAAGCCTAATACGAATAAACACACCTACACACACACACACACACACGCACACACAGACACACACACACTCAATCTTAGGGCTTGTAAACAGCTGGATACATATTTAGGAGCAAAGGACATGTTATAACATTGACATGGGTTATCAGATACTCTGAGGTTTAGTAGCATACACATAGTTGGTAGAGGGAACGGAGGCTGCACCCCAAAGCAGTTCCATCACCCGGCGAAATGTTTCGTGCTCTTTCAATATTTAAAAATGACTGTACATTGTGTTTTTACTGGGTATTTTCAAGTGTCTCCCTTTCTGAAACCTTTTCTGCACTGTCTATAGTTGTAAAGCAATACATTGCTGATAGCCAAAATAAGATTCATATTATATTCCACAAGCTTTATATTCCTTATACTCTATATACCTCCTTTTTAATAGTATGCTTTTCAATGGACTGTTTTGTGTAGACTGTTCTACACCTAACAGATAAAAAGCATACTGTAAAAGAAGCTTCAAGGCGTACTGAATAAGTTCTAGTCTAGTAAAATCATGAAAACGTAGGAAAGGTGTGCATGTGCCTTATTTGTCATGTGAGGCTACAGATCGGGCTGCTACATTTGTACATTGCTGTTAAGTTGAATATTTCTGTATCTTTGTATTCTAGATACCTCGTTCAGGTTATTAAGATGATGATATACTATTTGACTGAAAAAATATATTTATTTTTTAAAGCTTATTTACTACAGGACTGTATACCCAATAAGTGTATTCAAATTATGTTTTATATTCTAAAACGTGTTGTTTGAGATTACATGGATAATATGAAGGCGAAGACCTTCGTAGTAACAGAGAAAGTGATTGGAGGGGATCTTGTTTCATAATAATACTATTATTGTTTGTTGACACACCAATTTACCTAACTGAAAACGTAACTTGGCTGTACATATTTTAATGAGTCCATGTAGCCACAAATCATATCTTATAAAACCATGAGGGAGGTAAGACTACATTTCTATATTAAACAAGATAAGTTGATAAAGTTTGTATACCCGTTAACTCGAATAGTGATGAATGAATACCATTAATTTGTTCAATAATAGCCACATTGCAGTGGTTCTGGGCACAGGCCGAAGATAATACACTGTTTAGGTGCTTTGGAAATCACCTGTTTATTCAACCCCCCCCTCCCCACACACACACACACACACACAGAGCCCCAGTGGGTTGCAGTTCCTTCCTGCGATGGACCAGCTCTTTGTGGTCAGGCATCTCACTCTTGGCGTGGATCTCCTCAGGTCTCCCCAGCAGCCTCCTACTGGAACAAACCGACACCCGTAAATCCCAGTCCTCCAACTAATCCATCCACTAATCCAACGATCCATCAGAGGAATGTCCCATCACCACCACAGAGCTTCAGCACCCTCTACTGGACCTATGCCGTCACAATCCTGTCACACATATACAGTACTATTTTTGTTACCTACTGATAATGCCTTTATCAATTATATAAATCATTGTGTCTGTTAATAAAACACATTATACCTTAAATGGCAGTTATTACCTTTAACATGTTTTGTCCACGACTTTGGCAATTTTACACAATTGAAATGACAAATTGTCTTTAATTTTAATAGATTTTATATGAATCTTTAATATGAAAGCATATAAATCTATTTAAGTCAATGGCCTTTGGACCTAATGATGTCAAACCATCTTTCATCCACACAGACAAAAGTCCCTTACATACTACAAGGCTTATTTAATTAAATACATATTTTCAAGTGATGGTGTTTATGGTGTGATATTTCTTTGTATGTGAAAAAGGTGGTTTGACATCATGTGTTAAGAGTAATACAGCCTGTAGTAGCATTGTAGCATTCAAATTAAAATAAAATAACTGAAATGACAATTGTGTAGTATGTGAGGCACCTTTATCTCTGTGCATGAAAGTGGGTTTGACATCATTAAGTCAAAAGGCCATTGACTTAAATAGGTGGGTGCCGCAGCGCAATCTCGCATTATATTTACATTTGAACTTAGTTTGTCTATAAATACGCCTATTCGCCCACTCCTCATTACATCACTTTAAGCTGTGCGGACTACAGTGCTATGACCGCTCCATGCAGTACTGAGAGCAGCCACTGCACTGTAGGCTCTGGTGGTCCAGTGTCTGGCCTGGACCAGTGGGAGCCCTTCATCAATGTGGACTCCAAGGCTATGGAAGGTCTTTTGGCTATGGAGGAAGACCTTTCTCGGGCAAATTTGATGACTCCGGAGACTGCCTCTGCACTGGCTCCTGGCTCATGTGCTCTGAGCTTAGCTTCCTGTTTCCCCTATGACCACTTCCTGGTGTCTGCCAATGAGTGGCAGGATATGAAGCAAAACTGGAAGCCCATCTTCATCACTGACTCCAATATGATGAACGAGGTGGAGCAATGCCCCACTCTGGTGTGGACCCCTGCAGTCAACCGCCTATCACTCTTAATCTGAGTGTTGCCCTTCCTGACTGCACCCTATCAGTGCTGTTGACCAGGCGCCATGGAGGCTTCAGGGCTACTGACAAGCTGCATTTTGAAGCTGGTGGTCAGAAACAGGCTACTAACATTACAGGTAGAAATTAGTTTGAGACTATTTGAATATTGGATGCCTAAAGAAGTATAACCTTAGTTTAATATTATGCCTGAAATTGTGTTGACAATACCGGACACACCGGAAATAAGAACAGTAATGTGAGTAGTTTTACATAATTTTCCACCACAAAACTGGATGATCCTTTCAGCATCTCAGAATCCTCTCCCTATTTCTTCCTATACTCTTCCTCAGGCTCTTTCAGAAGTCCCTCCTCCACACACAGACAGCAGCTCTAAAAAAAGAGGAGCCCATCAATCACCGTAACAGGGCGATAAGCTTCAGTGATGTCGCCAAAGAGACAAGATGCAAAGAAACAAAGAGGCTGTCTGTAAGTGGTCTCACAGTAAAATATGAAAGAATACTGCATATATAAGTCAGGGATAAAGTCAGGGATAAATCTCTATTCAGTGAATTAGATTTTTCTATAACTTTTACATAACTTTTTCTTTTTTAATATAACCATTGATTTAACTGTTTTAATTTGTTTTGTGTTCAGGCTCTGCCTGTGGATGAACCTGTCCTCCCTCAAAACAACGAGTACGGTTTCCCTAGCAACTGTGCCAGAACCCTGCTTCCCTCTGCTCATAAGAAGAATGGGGCACCAACTGGATGGTTCAAGTGGCTCTGGAGGGCAAAGAGAAGAAGAAGAGAAGAACAATTCTGTAAGCTTTTTTGTGTACGATTTCAAAACAAACTGAGTCGTATATTATAATAAGAAGGAATACATTACTTTTGAACTTTATGTTTTTGGGTTATTCATTTAAAATTGTTCTGCGTTCAGGCTCCTGCCATGGATGAAGATGTCATCCCTCAAAACAACGTCTCCTGCAAGGAGTACGGTTTACCTTGCATCCATGCTAATGTTCTGCTTCCCATTGCTCATAAGAAGAAGAAGGCACCAACTGGATGTTGGCTCTGGAGGTCAAAGAAAATAACTGTGAGCTTTATTCCATTTACAGTAACTCCCCTTCATTATAATTTGCTGTACAGTAAGGAATCATCTTGTTTACTTATTGGTGTCTTTTTTCTTTCCAGGCCAATTCTGTGACCAAGGAGTTCAACATTCCGGACAAAGTCTGTCGCTCCGATTTTTTAAGAAGAGATTAACCCTAAAAATCACTTAAAGTATTTTACTATTTTACCTTTCTTTTCTTTTTCGTTGAGATGTTACATTTACTATTATTACTGTCATTTGCTTGCTGGCATTGTCCACCATTCACTTGACTTATTCATATACTGTACACCAGCTACCTTCTAGAATAGCATGACTCTGGCTTAATGAGATAGAGGAGGAGAAACCAAGACTGATGTAATCCTAAAATCCCCTTGTGCCTGTTTCTGGGCACTAAATCATACTGTTATGTAAATCATCTGGAATTTAGTTCTGAATTTGATCCAATCTTGTGCAAAGTCTACATGAAAGAGAAGTCTGATTGTTCTCTGTTCCATATCCCGTACAGCTGGTCATGAGCTAAGATATAGTACACCAGTCATCAGTAACATCAGTTGTTTTTATTGGAATGGTTCACAGACACAATACAGCCCTGTCTTTAACTAAACAAAAATGCTAAATACAACCAAATTGCAAAACAAAATCACGTGTCACCTGCGTCTGATACGACATATAAATGATTGCCACCCACACCAACGACATTTCAAGCGTTTGGATTAGGCTGTAAAGTTTGTAATGTAACTTCGGGTATGCAAAACTCAATCGCAAAATGTACTTGTTCAGAGATAAATTATTCCTTTTAGCAAATGAAAACTCACCTTAGCATTGACCAATAGACAATTATTCACTTGGATCATGTTTATTAAGTCATCAAACAGCCCATACCTAAGCGTGATTTAAGTGAATATTACTGTTTTGTGAAAACTAAATCAAAACTTTGCACTTAATAAAACTAAGCAGCAATACCCGAAGGAAAAATATTATCTCTAACATTTATATATTTAACCGTCAACCTTTACAGTCAAAACAGTATCCCTTTGTTTACATGTAAAATATATATATTCATGTCATCATTCTTGATCAAAATTACTTTCTTAAAATCAAGATTGTCATTCACAAGTCCCCGATAATAATTGAAGCTCAAGAGAAGACATTGTTTTCTTTGAAAACAATGTCTTGACAAATATATAATATGCTGTAACTCTGTACGGTTACATCTGCTTTGAAAAGAGGGTGATAGTGGCCATTGTAAGCTTCACCAACCTTGAGGCTAATACTTGGATTGTTTTCTGCTCTCTACCCAATGAATCCTAGTAGTAGCCATAAAATACTAAAGTGACTAAGATCAGTGTCTAGAAGCATCAGCATCCATAGCCACACAAATCAGCCCACACAGTCAAGCTCCTCAGTCCCCAAAAAGTCCCCCAGCATGTGGTCTTTTTGACCATACACTGGCTCCAGGTATGGATGCCCCTCTTTGCTCTGCCTGCTCCTCTCCACCAGTCTCTGCTCAAACTCTTCCTGTCCCATCGGAGGGGCCTGGACAGCAGACGTCTGGGCCTGGGAGGACACAGGCACGGGGACAAACCCATGGTACAAGACCATCGGCGAATTCACAACCTCCATGTTGGAAGCCTGGGCTATGGCGCCCTCCGGAGGCTGAACTGGTAACTGCACGTAACTCCCCGTCTCGGGGTCGAAGAATGTTTTGGTTTTGACCTGGACGGGCATGTCCACCACAAAGTACTGCCCAGAGTCTGGGTCCTGGAGGATCTTTCGCTGGGTCATGGGGAAGGACTGGGTGACGATGGAGGGCTCCATGCTGGATTGGCGAGACAGCTGACTGGTATAGCTGGACTGGCGGCACAGGCTCGGGTGTGAAGGTAACTCCTTAGCCTCGCTTCCATATGAATCAATGCTGAGGCTTCTCTTGACCTCTGCGGCGTGTCTGTCTCTGGCCCGGCCTCTCTGCTGGAGCTCCTCCATGATGGACCTCTCGATGCGCTGACGTCGGTGATCCGCGGCAAACAGGTCCCCGCTGGGCCGGCGCTCCGCTGTGCTGCCGCCGGCATGGCCGTCGATGCTGTGAGATCTCTGGTGTGGCTTGGCGGCCCCGGGCCCCTCGCTAACGTGGCCCTTATAGACAGGCACGTCACTGATGACCCTGTTAATGCTGTATGGTCTGTGTTCTGGCTTGTCCCCTTTGTGTTTCTTGCTGCTGCGGCCTTGGCGCTCGGAGGAAACCGTGGGTAAGTGCTCTGTATGCCGGCTGCTATGCCTCGTGGCTTCCATTAGGTGAGGCTCTTTGCTACCCACATGGCTGTCTAAAGCGGACCTTCCCCCACTGTGCTTTTCACCCTTAGGCCCAGCGCTGTCATTGCAAGGTTCACCTTGGGGTTTCTCCGTCTGGCCATGGCGCCTTTCACTGCTGCCAGCGCTGTTCTTGTCACTCCTGTGTTTCCCCCCCTTGTGTTTGCTGCTGCTTTGACTCCTATTGGAGGGTTTGTTTTTGGCCTCCTCCTTTTGGATCCTCCGGTTGGTCAGCTTCATGGCCTTGAGGAGGGCCCTCTCAGACTTGGGCAGCACCACAGGGGGCTTTGGGAGGCCTTGGCTTTCATCCCCACTGCAGGCTGACCCCGGCCTCTCACTGGGGACCTTTGACCCCTCTGTGTTGTACAGCGTCTCATCGAGTAGGTCGCCTGTGCTGGCAGCAGAGCTCGCCAACTCCACTGACGAGGGACTCAAGTCAGAGCCACGGTCTTCCTCCTGGGAGACCGTGAGGAAAGCTCCATACCGGCCTCCTTTTATTCTCTCACCAGGCAGATTGGCTGGGGAAAGTGGGGAAGGGGTAGCTATGGACACTTCTATGAGCTGGAGGTTATTGCCAGGGCTGGATAAAGGAGACAAGGGGACTTCAAGGCTCTCCTTCAGATGATGGGGGTCCTCCTCACCTTTCTCTGAACCACTCAGACTCTCCCGAGGTGACCATGGCTGGAGGATGTCAGTGATGGGCCTGTGCCTCTTTGCATTCTTCAATGTGTTGTCTTTGATTTTGAACAGGGCCGGGATTCCAAGTGGAGGGGACAGCGTGTTGGACAGAGACATTGGTGTTGAGCTGTCCGAATTGTCCGTTGAGCTGTGAACCCATTCTACATTGTCCGCCTCTCTGTCTCTCTTTTCACTGCTCTCTTTCTGGGAGGTACCCTTCTCTTTCAGGGGAGAGACTGCTTGCCTGATTTCCAGCTCTGGCTCACTTTCATGGTCACTGACCGAGTAGTACTCCATCTCAGTCTTCTCCGAGTTCTGCTTTCGTTTCCCCTGTGTGCCGGCTGCCTCCTCCTTCACCTTAATGTCCCCAACCTCCTCCATCTCTGCAATCAAGTTCTCCAAAGAGTGAAAGATGTTGGATTCATTGTTTGATTCAATTTCTGTGTTTCTCTGCTGGGTACTCTCCACGGAAAAATAAGAGGATTTTGAGGACAAACTGGATTGATCGCGCGGGCTCTGGTTCACACTCATGCCATTCAGTAATAGCACTGGGGATACAAACTGCCTGGCCTTATCATGGAGTGGGTCTTCATCAATCTTGCTGTCTTCACTGTTCTTATGTGTCTTTTCAAGCTCTTCAGTGACTAGGTGTTGTGTTTGTCTCTCGGTTGCCGTACCGTTTGTGTCCTTTTCTTTGTCTTCTTGGTTAGGGGCTTCTGCAGTGTTAAAAAGGTCTGGTTTTAGTGGGGCCTTGCGTTTGACTTTGCGTTTTCCCTCAGCCATTGTTTCCTTTGTGAGGCATGGCATTGTTTCTCTGTTTGTTGACGTAACATCGCTCCCCCTCTTTTCACTTAGTGCCTTAATGTGTGGGGTTTCCCTCCAGTCGTTTCCCCCATTACTCCCACTCTCTTCACTTGCACTGCTTTTAGCCTCAGCTGCTTCTGCCTCTTTTGCATTTGTCTCCTTCTCTTCGCAAACCTTTTCTGACGCTCTGCCTACTGTCTGCTCTGTGACGTCCTCAGCACCTTCACTCTCCTTCGTACTACTTCCCTGGCTTCTGATGCTTCCTTTCCTCCTGGGGGGTATGGGAGGTACCTCTCCTTTCTCCTTGTCCACCCCACTGTCTGCTTGATCTAGGTCTCCATTCTCCTCTGCGTCCTTAGTTAAGGCATATTTCCCTTCTGATCTCGCTGCCGAATTGCCCCTCTCACTACCGGCATGGTTGTTGTGTTTTTCCTGAAAGGATTTGGATTTGTGTGCCAGCAGTTTGTTGAGTTCGTCGTTCACTCTGTCCATTCCGGGCAGGGCGACTCTAACTCCGGACCTGTGGCTGTTCCCAGGTTTGACCTCTGGCTGGGAAAGGATCTGCTGTATGCGGTGGAAGTCCTTCAGGTCCCCCAGCCTCTCTCTCAGGTCCTCTGTAGATAAGGAGGGCGGCGGACTGTTTTGCACGCTGGGCTGCCCTCCGTTGTGGGGGGGCTCCCGGGCCTTCCTCCCCGCTGGCCGTGCGTTCACCCCCCCGTCTTCGTCGTCAGCCTTCTTCTTCAGTCTCTCTGCGATGACTTCCTCCAGGGCCATCTTAGCCTTGTCGTAGTTGTCATTGATCAGCGCTCGGTTGACGATGACGTTGCTGTCGATCTTCGAGAAAATGTCGTGCTTCCTCTGCTCCTCCTCTTTTTTCGCAAACGCCTCTCTCCTGGCAAATGTGTTACCTTTTATGGACATCATGCCTTTCTTAATGTTTCTAAGCTCCCTAGAAATCAGGTCATTTTTGGCCTTGGTCTCTTCGTCTATGCTGTTGCCTCCTACTCTGTTCTTCTTGTTGTCGCTGTCTTTGAAAACACGGTCCCCCAATCTGGCCCTCTCTAATTCTTTCAAATCTTGCAAATCACTAATGATTTGTTCACTCTCATTTATCTCTCCTGGGCAAATCCTCTTTGAATGTTGATCCACCATTGTGACCATCACAGGTTCAGCGTCCTCCTCGATCTCCTCTCCCTCCTCTGTCAGGACACATCTTTGGTTTTTGATATAGTTGTTTTGCCTCGCTGAAAAAATATGTTTCAACCTGCCTTGTTTTTTAAGAGGCTCTTTTTGTGTGGGTAGTGATACATCTTCTCTTGAATTATCATTTGTGAGCCTGGTCTTGATATCGTCTTGCTTGTCCATTGGATTCTGAATATCTGTGTTAATAGCCCACCGCGTTGGCACTGGTGGGAGCTCTCGTTTGACGTTAAGGTTAGGATTCATGCTGGATTCCTCTGACGCCCCTGCAAGGTTTGGTATTTGATGTATGTGTTCATCTAAAGCATTTGTATTATTTTGCCTTGACTCTGTAGTGTTTGCTTCTGCCTCAGAAGCCTCTCTTTCCCTCAGCTCCACTATGTCATTCAGCTGCTTTTTGGTGTTGTCTGAAATATTAGATGAGTAGGCTTTGCTTTTTGCTGCATTAATAGCTTCCCTAGCTGCCCTGACAACATCCTTTGTGCTTGGAGGTTGACTACTAATATGTTTTTCCTTGGAGTCCATGATGTCATTAACAGGTCTGTTAGGGAGATCTTGACAATATGGTGAACGTCCTTTGTTGTCCGGGACATTTGGGGAACGTCCTTTGTTGTCCGGGATATTTGGTGAACGTCCTTTGTAGTCCGGGACACTTGGGGAAAGACGTTTGTAGTTCGGGACATTTGGGGAAAGACCTTTGTAGTTCGGGACATTTGGGGAAAGACCTTTGTAGTTTGGGACATTTGGGGAAAGACCTTTGTAGTTCAGGACATTTGGTGAACGTGTTTTGTTGTCCGGGACATTTGGGGAAAGACCTTTGTAGTTCGGGACATTTGGTGAACGTGTTTCGTTGTCCGGGACATTGGGTGAACGACCATTGTTTTGGGTATGAGTGCTGACTGGGACAGCAAGGGATTTCATTTCACCATCAACGGGACAGGCTTTTTTATACAAGTTCAGAGATGGGTAGTTTTGTTTGTTAGCCATCGGGTTCAACTTTGAGTGTGCCAAGGGCGAGCCGCCATACAAGTCGTTTTCATCACTCAGGCTCCTGCTCCCAGCAGCCTCCCTCTTAGTCTGTAATAGGTTTGATATCAGGTAATCGTCTGAGAAGGGCCTGTGCGGATCGAGAGCTTTCTGTACACCAACAGTCTGAGCATTGGCCGAGTCCGAAACTGGACTGCTGACAGGCTTCCCGTCTTTCAGTATAGCAGGCGTGCTGAGACCGGAAGCGTAGCCATCCGAACCAGCCTGTGCGTATTTCATAAACGGTTCCAGTCTCGGAGACTGGGGACTCCTATCCTCCACGTCGACGACTTTGAATTTAGTCGGGCTGTATCTACTCTTGACCCTTTTTCTGTTGTCTTTGATGTTGAAAAGCAGGCTCGAGGCAATGGATTTGTAGGTTTCTCTCTTGATTGGCGGCTCCAGGGCCAGTTTGGCCTCCGAGTCGGGCCGGAGGGGGAGGTCGAGGGCTGATGGGGAGAAAATCTCCGACGTGTCCGTGGCCTGTCTGGAGGGGATGATTGGGGTCATGAGCTGGCAGATGCTGAATGGAGTCGAGGCCAACGAGCTGACCTCCTCGACAGCCTTCACCTCCAGCGACCTTGCCTCCTTCATGCCAGGCAACGGACTGACCTCCGCCTGCTTGCTGTCGTTTGGAGGAGAGAGAATGCCCAGTTTGTTGACCAGGACAGCACTGTTTGCCCTGGCTCTGTTTCTCCTCCAGGGGGCGCTCCCTTCCCCTACTTCAGAGAAGCATCTCTTCTCTATAGGGGCTGCCCGGGGTTTGGGCGGAACTTTGGGAGGTGGAGGGCGAGGAACGGACAGAGAAGGACGAGGAGGAGGAGGAGGAGGAGGAGAGGGAGGAGGAGGTGATGGTTTGGACTCAACTGTTCTTTCCCCTCTCTCCTCTGAAGGAAGAGTCTCTACCACATGCCCCTCTGTTAGCTCTTTATAAATCAGTGAGTCGTACCAATTAGGCAGGTTGTCCGTTGGGAGAATCGAAGCCACTATGTTTTCCTGGCCAAATGAGAACCTGTTGAAGTCTCCCCATGACTGGAAAGGACTGAACTCACTGTGGAGGAAAAAGTTTTTAATGTTCAGCTTCCTCAGTTTGGCGTTCGATTTGCCGTTCTTAGTTTTGGAAGACTTCCCAGTTTTACCGTCGCCTGAGGCCTGGCGGCGGTGGTTGGGATAATCCCCTGAGAACTCCGATAGCTCCTTCTGGATGCTAAGGAGGGCCGATTTATCCCACGCCTCCCCGTTAGAGTCCTTCGCCGCTCCGTTTTTCATCAGCAGGCTTCCGCAGGTCTCGTCCGGCGTGCTGAAGGCCTTGAGCAGCGCCGACGCTGCACTGCTGTTGCCGTTCTGATGCCCCTGCCGTTTGGAGGAGGAGCCGTTTCTGGCGGGCTCTGCTGCCAGCGGCTTGTGGCAGCTGAACGGGGAGTCGTTGTACACGGCCTCGTCCCCGACACAGAGGCTGCGGAAGGCTCGGTCAGTCAGCGTGCTGACCTCCCGGTCGGTCTCGTCCATGAACATCTCGGTGAAGCCGTTGGGAAAGCGGTGGTGCAGCATGCTGCCTGCCCGGTGCTGGCTCACGGGACGCCGGGCCACGCCGCTCATGGTGCTGGCGGCCGGGAGCGTCAGCCCGTGGGGAAGGGTGGCCGCGTCAACCGTCGCACTAGGCGTCGCCCTCGGACACGTTTCTGGGACTTCTTTTCAGCAACAGTCGGGTCAGCTCACCATCTGGGCGGAGGTGTGGATTTCTGGCCGCTTCCTAGAGAACAATTAAGAATTAAAACGAGGGTTAAAACTAAACTAGGAACTGAACATTAAGCCGGAAAAAAACGTAGATATACCTATATCACCAGTCATTGTATTAGATCGCTTACAGACAAAGCTACTGTAGACATGTTTGTGTATTAACAAACAGCCAGGTAATTACCTTGTTGAAAATGAACAGTGGTGTATGGATTTCTTTGTTTCGTGGTTAACGTATCACTGTATGAGCACTTGGAATGTTATTAGTAGCTGGATTGCAAACATTAAAGGCTGTGTCCAATTTGTTTGACACTTTGATGGTTTTGAACTCTGTGGATCACATGGTGACCTTCATGTACATGACATGTCCTGCTTTGCTGTCACCATGGACACTACAGACAAACACTCCACACCATTCTGGAGCTATTATAAGGACCGGACGCTGTTTTCAAGTTCTGCCCTCTCTTAAATATTAACCATGACTGTGGATGGCATATGACAATAGGTTTGTGCTATCCATGTGTTTCATAAATACTGTCAATCTATACTTGCTTTTGAAGGATGTCCTCGCTATTTACAATAAAAAAAATGTTTTGTCAAACTTCACAGCTCACCATGAGTCCATGTGTGTGTGTATGTTTGTGTGAGAGTGCTTATCCTGTTAATATTCCTACATGTCCCCTCTAATGGAGGCATGTCTTTTAAAATTCTGTTTTATTGTTCTGACTAACAAGCACATGAAACAGCAAATGGCTAATATTAAAGCGGGGCCACTTTAATACGTGGCAGCCCGAGAATTCATGTAAATCATGGCATCACTCACAGTTCAGTGCAGCAACAGCTGCTCAAGCTTGCATTCACTATCTGGGTAAGGGCCTAGAATAGCTCATTAACCCATTTATATATCATGACCTGAGAGCTGAACCACTGGCACATCATTCACCGCTTTGATCGTTCTCTAAAAACGCTCCTTACAAGTAGCTATACAGCTGATTGAGACCGAAATA
Source organism: Aplochiton taeniatus (assembly GCA_017639675.1). NCBI lineage: Eukaryota > Metazoa > Chordata > Actinopteri > Galaxiiformes > Galaxiidae > Aplochiton > Aplochiton taeniatus. The sequence goes on from CM030187.1 coordinate 5,389,078, forward strand.
AACCCAATCATTGTATGCTATGTCGGCTGTACAGTCACTCAGAAACGATACCTGGGAAGGGGCTTGAGATCGGAGGACTAGCCATGCTCACGCACAAGGATTATGTGAGGATCTAGATCGGTTAGCAAACAATTGATTGGTTGAACGGGGAACCAACAACTGATTATGGAAGGCTGAAACGCGGCTCTATCTTTCTGCCAACCCTTCCCAAAATAACTCTGACTGTAGGCCTACTGTAATCATTAAACATGTCAAGCTTAATTCTTCTTTCCAGGAGAGTATGATGACCATCAAGTTATTTTCCAGTGCTTATAATCTGATACGAGTTGCGTCCAAGGTGCTTTCCCAGCCTCTGGTTTATTTATACCCAGAGAGAAAAATACAGTACAGATACAGTGCCACTAAACACACCTTAATGTTACGCTACAAACACACATAGAATGAACTGGGTGGATTGGTATACTGGGAAAAGTTGAATGTATGGTTGATTAGTCTCATCTACTTTATGTCAAAAATCTGGATATGGGCACTGGTATTGTGGTGTCTAAAAACAGTACAAACTATAAAGAAAATGATTTTTTTATTTTTTTTAATCTGGCCAATATAATCTGGCTCAGTATTAACTAAGAATTACGGTCATTTAAAGTTTGTCTTAAAATTGTAAACAAAATGTTGAGTAGTCAGATCACAGGAATACAAAACAAAAGCCTGTCCACCTTTCAAAATAAAAAAGGTACACAGTATAGTCAGACTTAGTATAAACACATAGGATTTTTTGTATTTACCTTTTTTGACTGTATTCCATATTTGGATTTATATGGTGTGATCACAACAATATCCTTAGTTGGAGATGTAGACCCGGTACACCTGCTGATAAGAAAAATATGTCATTCCTTCTGCTGGCGGTGAAGACACTCCACTAAAAAGTTCGACCAAAGGCAAATTTACCAAACTCAGTCAAGTCTTGGGTTCCATGTTCAAATGAGCTGATAAGAACAGGCTCCCGATGGCGAACACAGAATACAGGCTTCTTACAGAAATAGACGCTGAAGCCGGCCTGGCCAAACTAAGCAGTAAAACGGGAAGCAGCTTGCTGGCCCACATTGGAATAACCAGTGGGTGTCGTGTGGCACGACAAGGCAGCCAGGGTGAAATGGAAACGGCCTTTAGCTATTTTTGTCCCCCCAAGTCCAGGGGCATGGGCCTATAGGCTCCCACATCGACCCCTCACTCTTTACCTTTGAGTGCCTTTAAACCACCAAGAAAGCTTTCTGTGTGAAGGGTCGAGCTTTGGGGTTTATGCCCCTTGCATCATTGGATGATACCAGAGAGGGCCACAGTTGGCTTTGTTTTAGCACACGATTCGTTTTGCCTCCCTCAACCATGCAAATAAGCTGTCCAAAATAGCGTATTGCGTCATCTGAAAGCACAAGTGTCACGACCCCTAAAGTGAAGCATGATTGTTGGGAGATATCTGTTGACCAGCGGTTGACATGAATCTGGTTCTCACACACTCCCTGTCAATGACTTGTTGATTGAGCCCCGGTGGTCCGCCTGGGCTGGAGGGCCAAGCAGCTGTTGTTGTTTGTGCGGGATCAAGATCATATGATGGGGCATCTGTTTGACTTGAATAGGAATTGGGAGAGCCCAGAGAAATGTTCCTCCCTTTGAGTTTGCTCTTGGGCATTCTTTTCGTTGCTCAACTGTTACGATAGCTCAAAACTGCATATGCAATTGCGGTAAAGACACTCCACTAAAAAGTTTGACCAAAGGCCAATTTACCAAACTCAGTCAAGTCTTGGGTTCCATGTTCAAGTGAGCTGGTAAGAACAGGCTCCCCGATGGCGAACACAGAATACAGGCTTCTTACAGAAATAGACACTGAAGCCTGCCGGGGGGGGGGGGGGGGGGGCACATATAAGGTAGATAGGGTGCAGTAAGTGTTTTTACATTTAAGATTCTGCCATTCCAAATTCATGATTATAAGAGGCACCTCACATAATCTTGCATTTGGAATGGGATAATGGTAAATGTAAGATCACTTATTGCACTCTATATACCTAATTGCCAGCCCCCCAATTTCCTTACTTGGTTATTCAAGCTAAAAAAAATCACTAACATTTTCCACCCTGCACTCATTGTAGTGCTCCCACTCAGTCCATTGGTGCACTACTGTACCATGGCCAAGGTGCTGTGTTTATGAGCTTCTATTTTGGTCCACGTTGTATTTCATACATTAACGGCCTGCCCCTCATCCTGTCACACCTTCCCTATCTCAGGCTAATCAGTCAAATGTCAGCCTCACACCTGTTAGCCGGAGAAGCTGGCTCTGCCCGGCCGAGGTCTGCTGACTGGACCACGGCATCAGGAAGAGACAGGCCCCCGGAGCAGGCTGATTAGGAGGATACGGCACAAAGCTTTGAAATGTGCGCTGGGCAACACACCATGTACACATTTACACAAAGCACTAGAACGTGATGCACATCGCCAGCATGTGGTCAAAATGTTAAGCGATGTGCATATGTTCACTGTCTAATGCAGCTCACATCAGGTTCAGTTTGAAACCTCGCTCCAATTGACCTCAGTGTGTATTGAATATCCATCTCTGAGGGGAAAGTCCCAACATTGTTTTGAGGAAGGTTCTCTTCCTCGCTGCATTAGCAGTGACACCAGTTCTCGGAAGTACTCCTGCCTACCCCCCCCTCCACACACACACATTCTGGCCCCTTTGCCCTTACTATCACCATCTCTTTTTTTCTTTTTGGACCCCGTTAACCTCTACCGCTCTTTGTCTCCGCCTAGCAACCCAGCCTCCAACCGCAGACTTCACTTGGCTCTCGTTTCAGACTATCCAGACCAGTCATGCCCTCCAGTCACCCAGCCAGCCAGCCAGCCAGTCAGCCAGTCAGTCAGCCAGCCAGCCAGCCAGCCAGCCAGCCAATGCTATAATAGGAGATGGCCAACGAGAGCTCCCTCCAAAGGGGTGCACCAGCCATCTTGTCAGGCAGTCACTCGGGTTCTAGTAAGGCGTGACGGACACTCACACATGGAGCAGAAGAGAGCTGGCTGGTCTGACTGCTTTTCTGGACCATGCAGGGGTGACTTTAAACCTAGGTATTTGTGTTCCACTGGCTGAGGTATGTGGACAAGGCATTCAGCCAACGGAATGCCCCTTGCCCTCGTCGGCCGCAGGCTAGCTACTGTGCCTTTCCTGGAATTAACCTGGCGGATTTTTACTCTACGAATCGGTCTATGTGTGGGCAAATGAAATGGTCACGCTTAAAAACAACAAGCACAAAACAATCATCACAGATAAATAACATGGTTATACAGTGATTTAAATAGCTCCCCGTACAATTCCAGATTGGGGGCAACTGGGTGACCTCTATCTGGGCCCTTTAAAGGCAACTCCTCTCAAGTCAAGGGAAATAAAACCCTTGTTTTCAGTGAATCTAAGATTCTCTAAGTAGTCAATGAATGGCCAACACATTACATCTCTAAATATCAGCAATAGGGAACTCCTACGGTAAGTCAAAAGGGCTCCACAAACCACACACAAAACTAGCGGACAAGTCCACCACATAGAAAGGGAAGGTGAGGGTCAATAGGTCTTGCCAAGGGAACCTCTCACTGCATTTACTCTAAAAGTGCACGCTCACAAGTTGAGGAGGCAACCTTGACCTCTGGATGAAAGAAGTCCAATAAGAAAGTTGTTATCTGGATACATGACTTAAATATTTTGATACAGATGGAGTGAAGTATACAGAAACATTTTGGAATTATCATCACATTATTGTTAACCCCTCTGTGAAAAATGACAGGCTTTTGCTATTGGTGTCAACCTTAGTCCTAGACAGCTGGTGCTTAGCCACTCTATTGCTCAGTGTCAAAAGAAAATCAATGTTGCACTTTGTAACCTTGCCAACGATACAACAGTGGACTGTTCTTACACTGTTTATTGTAATACAAACTGCTGTGACGCGGGTCTGGTCTGACTATATGGAAAGGGGAGTCTCTAGCCTGGACCGGAGCAAGAAACCTTGGTCATATCTGGATGCTTTTCATAGACATGGAATTACAAAGGCCTTCATTGGTGCATCTTAGGACCTGCATAACTTCCTTGTTATTGGTCTAATCCTTCTAAGTCAATAAATGCCTCACCCTGATACCCCCCCATTGTTTTCTCATTACAACTCTAGCAGATCATTCCCCCCAAACACCCTTCCAAACAGCCCTGGTTTGTTTTCTAACAACCTGCAAAGACCCTGATCAGGTGGTAATGTCTGACTGTATCTCCCACACCCATGTACGCACAAATACACAAACACACACACGCACGCACACACCCATGCACGCACGCACGCACGCACGCGCACACACACACACACACACACACACACACACACACACATACATGTGTCACTAGTCCCCCACCCCTTCTATCCTTGAAATGCAATATTATCACTAATAATAATCTTTAATTACCCGGGAAGGTCATCTGAGAACGAGTTGGCCAAGTGGCAGACAGCATGACAAACTGCACACACATCATAAAAAGCACAGACATTTTGAAAAGACGATGATCCTTCATAGCAAGCACAACGGTCAATGCATAAAGCTGATGATTAAAACACTGAGAAACAACATTAATAACTTCAGCCTACGTTGCAAACTGTTCCATTCATGGGCTGCGGCATACTGAAACGAGTTACGCCCAGCAACAGTAGACACTCTTGAAACTAGAGTTAGCTAGACTAATAAGAGTATAGGATCTAAAAGTATAAGTAGATACTGCTCTTCTCAGCAGGGACCGTAGATAAGAGACCAACTTTTCCAAGGAACATTTTATAAAAATACCTATAAATACCAACCAACCAGTGTGCCTGTTGTGCTAGGATGATACCCGTCTATCAAGGTGTAAAGTTGACAATGATGAAAGTGACATGGTGCACCCATGACAGGTCTAATTACAGAATGGTAAGAGCATCTGATTTCTGATTCTCTCCTAAACATTATAATCAAAACATAAGGACATTCTAAGAACATTCCAATAAAACAGCTTCAGAATATTGGAGGCAAAATAGAGGTTACTGAAAGCTGCTGTTAAGTGATATTGTTCTACTTTTGTCACAACACAGACCAATGTGTTATTAACCACCCAGCCAAGACTGAACGATGAAGAAAATCGGCAAGTAAACACAATTTGGTTTCAAAATTGTGAGAAATTAAGCAGCAGCCTCTGTTCTGAAACGCTGTGTCCACTGAAGGCGCTGTAACCACGGCCAATCGTGGGAAATAAGGCATAACTAGCAACCAATAGGCTGTAGCACGCGTTGCACTGTAGTGCTTGTGTATTAGGAGAGTGGGATGCTAATGCACTCTAGTCTAGGAGGGCCCCCATTAAGGCCCGCCCCAAAAAATCCTGGACTCACAAGTGGTGAAAAACTGTAAACAGTCTAACTCCACAATTCTGCACTAAATAGTTCACTGTCTTTTCACATGTTTTCAGCTATTATTTTCTAAAATTAATAATATGTTTAGAGAGAAATCTCGTTATTTGCTTTACAGCACGTTTCAGTGGCATAATATAGAGTTTATTTAAAGGGCAAGGGGAGAAAACACCTTACACTGGATAAGGTGGTATAGAACCCTCGCTAAATTAATTCATCAAAGCTATACCAGGCTTTGGAAAACGTCATGATGTTTTGTCACCTTCATCAGAGGGATAACTTGATTGATCCTGATGCCATGCACACAATGTCATGTAAGATGTTTGCATGGCGGGTCAACTCCTGTTTGTCCTGTCGGGCCTAGTTGATCAAAGCGTGAAGGGGCAGGCTCTATCCATGGAGGAGACTTAACCCCACTGACCTCGGGGCAAGTGCAGCCAGAGAACCAGAGATAGACGGGTCTCAGAAGACTGTCCTCTCCTCCAGCCCGGGTGTTTCTAATGCATTAGCACTCTGTATTCAAGCCTCCGCATGCACAGCAGAACCACACACATATAGCAGCCCCACCTTCTCCCCAGGAAGCACGCAGGAAACAACCCGAATGCACTCAACGCTTTGAGCAGTGAACAGCGTGTCCCAGTTAACTGCAGAGCATGCTACAGGCGTCCTATAGACATTAGGATGGGCCGTGGATACGTGGTCAACGTCATGGTTACTGTTATGTTTGGTGAGCATGAGCATTGGCATGTCTTCTTCTGACAGTGTATTAGAATTGTCATTTTAATTGGAACTGTACTGCCATTCCGTGTAATTAATAACACCTTGTGATAGTAAATGTTTGTACCGTTTGTGACAGGGATGGATATGTTATTGAAGTAAAAAAATAGTGTTTGTTTTTTGCCAAATAGTGTTTGTTTTGGGACAAATACTGTTTGTTTTTAGAACTGCTGGTGCATTCGGTCTTCAAGACAACTTCTTATTGTATAATTTTGCGGCCTAGTAACTAGCCACTTCCCCCAGCTATTTATGTAACTAGCCAGAGGTCTAGGAGGTGTTTTTTAGTGCTGGCCATCCAAGACGTACGGCATATGGTATAATAAGGTCTGGGTGTGTGTATGCGTGAGTGTGTGGTTGTGTGTATGCGCATGTGTGAGTCTGTAATTGTGTGTTTGTATATGTGTTACCAAGCATGCATGCGTGTGCATGTCAAAAAGTATACACTTAATAGGTGCAGACCGTATGAGTATATATTTGCTGGCAAAAGTCTAAGAGAAAAATGATTTCTAATATAATGACCCTGGTATTGGTACTGCATTATGTTGTATTTGGCACATGCACACGGGGGTGGCTACAGTGGCTTAAGCTACTGCCTCATTGCCTTTCTTTTGTCCCCCCCCCCCCCCCCGACCAAATAAATAAGAGTAATAATGATAGTTATGTTGTTAGTTACGAAGGCAGCCAACTGAATCACATGGTTGATGTTACCACATCAGTGTTTATGATCTGACCCACTTCAAACCTGTCAACAAACTCAGCAACAGCAACAAGGCAGGCTAGAGTCTAAAAGAGACAACCACAGTGCCTCCAAGGAGCTGATTAGATGCCTGAAGTTATTTTTGTGCTCATGTACGACGATTCAATGATGAACGCAATATAGTACGTCCGTAGTGAGATGAGTGGGAGCACATACGACTTGTGTTTTAGAATAGCCACATGGTTGTCAAGCAAAGTGTTTGGGCGCCATGTTTTACGGCCAATGCAGGGTTTCTAAGCTAGATTTAACTGAAATACCACAAGGTGCTTATTTGGTTATTAACACACACTTTGTTTCACTTTGGATCAACTAAACAGATATCGGAAGTGGTGGATCTTTTTCGGTCCAATCTATTGTAACACACAGACGGTCTCATGATCTCCTTCATGGTGTCTCTCGTCTCTGCAGGAAACTGTGGTCTAAAATGTCTGGAGGACCAAGTGAACTAGTTGTCGCCGTTGCCCTTGACGAATAATGAACGACTTCTGTTTCAGAGCTGATGCTGACAAGCGTGAGAGGAGATGGAGAGGAGAGCAAAGAGGGACCAGGTGGGTGACAAACACCCCCCCCACCCCCGTAGCTACGTAGCCCCCAAAAAGGCCATCATATCACTGGCCTACCCCGTAGGCTGTGGTGCCCGTTTGGCTGTCTAAATCAATAACAAACAGCAGCGACTGCACGCAGGGGGAGTATGTTGACCTCAGATGGCCCTCGGCGGCAGTGATGCAACCGTAACATTTTCTTTCCGTGGCTCCAGTCAGGGACTGACACCGTGATACTGTGACTAGGCACCTTTCGGACTCAGAAAGCAGACCGTAAACAGGTTGGGAAATCAGCCATCTGACCGGCTGGCTCATCAACAGCACCCCCAGGAATCTGGATAGCTGAACGTCAACGACCCAGTTAGGCTTTGTTAGAATATGTTGGTCTGTTTTGTTTATGAAACAGGAATCCCTCATGCTGCATTCCTATGATGTGTGTGAACATGTCTATGTGTCTGTGTTCGTCTGTGTTTGTGTGCGTGTGTTCCCTCTCAGAACTCAAGTATGCTTTGATTGGAGCAGGGGTCGGACTGTTTCTTGCCATTGGTTTTATTGCCAACAAGCTCTGCATGGTTAGGCGACATATGTTTGACAACACCAGCAACAGTGAGTATTCACCATCCACCGTGCTCATGGCAACAGCTAGATTCATACATGTATGAATGACTGCCTACTCTCTTTCTTCACAGTTGGATCACCAAACACACCGTGGATGAAGTAAGCATGTTTGATTTGAGAAATGTTGATGTTCAAGTTGGAATGGATTCACACACACTTAGTATTGTTTCTTTTTTACAGGTATCCTACGGTGGTAACCAACACAGACACTCCCTAAGAAGCTATGTGTGTATTGTTTTGTGCTCTCCCATGTATAGGAACTGTAAATAAAATAATAATAAATAATAAATAATTCATTTTATTTGTAGTGTGCTTTACATTGTAATAACCGCGTTAAAGTGTAAATAAATGTTACCCAACAGGAGTTGTGTTAATCTTAGTTACAAGATACTTATTAGACAAGTAATTTTAACCCACACCTTTTGAAATAGTAACATTACAAAGCAGTTTCAGCCGATCAGATCGACCTCATAGTTTGCCTCTGCTATTACATCTGGTCAAAGCGTGTGGTGTGTGGTTTACGGGTTGTGAGGAGGGGAAATTCAGTGGCGACGGGTAAAAGAGACCACAGATGTTGGCTGTCCTCCCCTCACGTTTACGGGAGCCATTTTCTCTACTATTTCCACGTGACACTGTTTGTCCATAAGCTTGGCCTTGTTGTTTATAGTGCACAGACAATCCTTCACACCCCACTAACATCCTGTTTAATCACACGCTCCTGTAACTGATACGCCCGCTGTTCTGAACTGGGTCCGCAGTCTTTCCCAATTCAATCAAGTCTGCTCCACTAACCCAGATACAGAGATCCCAAAATGTCCCAAGCCCGATCTGCATTAACACATTACTAAGGTCTTCCACAAGGGGGCAGTGCTCACCCCTGCTAAGCGGAAGCCGCGAGCCTTTTTCGCCTCTATCTGAGCACCAGCAGCGTCTCGTAAATAAGCCTGACCGAGTGGATAGAGCGGTGGTCGTTTCATTTCAAATGGTTATTAAAACTGACATTTCCCTGATTGTCTCTGGTCTCTGATGGAACAGACAGTAAAAGACAGAGAGCTGTGGAACAAAACAACAAGGACCACACACAGTCTCTTTCATAATAATGTCAAGTGTACAGATAATGGCCTCCAGGTTTTGAGACCAACTTGTTCTTTGCAAAGTTTCTAAGTTCTCAGCCAATTTTCGGAAAAAGTTGCCAAGCTCAGCCTTTCATTTCAGACACAAAGACAACTGAAGATGATTGCATTCCCAGTCCTAGAGATGCAGGAAGATTGATCAATCAGAGAGCAGAAATGGCTTTGTGGAAACTCGATATAAGAATATAGGGATCTGTGTGGTTATGTGGATCTGTGGGTCTTATAAAAAAGAAAAAGAAAGAAAAAGAAGAAGAACTGACAATGTAAAGAATGGTCCTTTAGCTGTCTCAAAAGAAGTGCCTGTCTTTCTGGAAAGAGAAAGACAAAGCCTCTAACACAGTGCTGCTCAAAGATTCTCTATAGGATCTAGTTACAGCAGGCAGACACGCAAACACACACGCACGCACGCACGCACACGTAAACACACACACATACACACACACACACACACACACGCGGGTGAGGATTTAATCCTCTCCCATTATCAGTGTGTGGGGGGAAATAAAAAGCCCTAGTGGGGGTGTCTGTCTGCTGTAGTGCACAGCTGGAAGAGTAATTCACATGGCGTCCAACTCGCAAAAAAAACTCCTCCTTCCACGACACACGCCCCCCCCACCCCCCCCACCCCTGCCTTCTACTTCATAGGAGATGATATTTCCCACTTTTTGCCAAAAGAAGAGGTGTGTGTTTGTGTGTGTGTGTGTGTGTGTGTGCTTGCCTGCACGTGTGTATACTTATGTGTGTCAGTGCCTATGTGTGTTTTCATTGAGTGTGCCAAGTGGGGAGGGGCAGAGGGTGGTTCTAAGTCAAAACAGAGCAAGCCCTGTTTCATATTACACTGGGATGCGGGGGGGAAAAAGAGAGGAAGAGGGATCCTCAGACTCCTGTCTACGGAGACATTTAACTGCCGTTTATGGAGCCTGCTGGAGTAGAAAATGAAGATCTCCCCGGTGGTCATAGTTCTCCTGACTAGAGCACTCTTTGGAGGTAAGGAACCTGACCTAGCCATTGCATGAGGAAGATAGAAACAAACAAACAAACAAAAAATATAAACGTTTGACTCCATCGGAATCCTTCTATGTTTCTGTGTAAAAAAAAAAAAAAAAAAGTATCCTTTTAGGTTTTGTGGTGATGGGTGATAAGAAAGGGGAAAAAAACGGCTTTGCTCTATGACAAAATGTTTCAGTTGTCAGGAAAAGCAACCATTATGTTCAATATGTGCGGAGATCATACTAGTGTGAACTAAAATTGCAGGATGTAATCGATAGAAAATAGTAGGTTCATCATGTATTTCAAATCTGGTCAAAGAGAAAAGAGAAAAGCTAACTGGTTGTGGATTTCACTGATTTGGTGAAGACAAAGCACGTGTCTGTTTTTAATCTAGTTTTTTAAATGACTTTTTGGATATCTGTTGACCTTCTGGCATCTATTACAAAACCCACAAAACCCATCCGTCAAACAACATTTCAAAATACCTCAGAATATAGTTGGACTATGACACTGATTACAAGTGACACAATTTGATATATCTAACAGTGGTACTGTTGAAAGTGTGGTCGACAAACTGGTTTGTCGATGTGCACTGCAAAAGCAACACAGCTAAGAGTTTGTTGTCAGGGACACAGTTTGTCAAGCAACTGTTTGTTCCCCTTGTATTCCTCCAACTCAGTATAGTCACATTCCAAAAATGATTTGGTTGATATGACTATTGATCAATATCACAACAGGACATATAACATTGGAGAGTTTGAGGTGTAAACTCTCCCCAGAATATAGGAAAAGGCAGCCCTGAACACAGGGAAAGGACACTGAACCGTTCTTATAATGAGCTTGAATAATCGCTGTAGTGCATGTTCCCGTGAAAACCCTTACTATTGTCCTCCATGTCCCTTCTCGTTCTCTCCAGATATATGCAGCGCCATCAACGTCACAGTCACCCCGTTCCCGTTCACGGTGGCCCGGGAAGGTGAGAACGTCACGCTGACCTGCGTGGTGTCCCAGCGCCGCCGCGCCAGCGCCCTGCCCGTGGTCAAATGGACCTTCCTCCGCCAGGGGGCCGAGCGCGCCGACGAAGAACTCCTCATCGCCCGCGTCAACATGAGGAAGGCCCGCTTTTACGGCAACTACACCAAGAGCTTCCCGTGGCCCAAGATGAAGCTGACGGTGGTCAAGCAAGGCAAGATCTTCGAGCTCCTGATCCTGAGCGTGGCCCAAGGGGACCGGGGGCTCTACATGTGCCGGGTCCAGGAGTTCAGGAAGCACCAGGAACGCTGGAAGGCCTCCACCAACTGCACCGCGGCCACCGAGCTCAGAGGTAACTCCCCAGGTTCAACCGCCAAGGTCAAAGTAGCAGCACTGGCCAGGTGAAGCGATGCAAGTGGCAGTGTTGGCACGCCAGCTATTTTCCAACAAGGTGTCCATTCTAAGTTCTATCGCAGTGACAACAACATAGAGAAGTCAGGGTGGTAGCACTGTAGTTGGCCATGCAGCAGCAGTAGCACAGACCTCAACAGGGGTGACCTAATCCAGCCTGCAGCAGAGGGAGGAGAGTTTGCTCACTGGCTGAGGCCTGGTGCATGGTTCTGTTTGTGATTAGGAAAGAAAAGTAGGGTTGTAAACGGCAAAGATAAAAGGCTCCTCTCTGGCAATAAGAAGGGGCTTTGGGGCAGATCTTTATTATAGATGCGTTGGCATGGTCCCTTACTGATGGAGGGTTTTCCAACTGGACGACCTGTGCTGTCTTGCCAGTTTTGCCTAGAGATTGAAGGCTTTGGCAGTGAAGTCCAAAGAGTAACTGTCTGCCCCATATTTTGTTTCCTAGAACAATCGTGGTACGTTTCCGGCCCTGTAAGGCTTCTCCTCTTCCCAAACTTGAAACGGTGCTCACCATTCTTTCCATGGAATCATTCCCGCCAGCTGTGACATTAGTGAGTGCCAGCCTCATGGCTAAGTCTGGGCCCAAGCAGACAAACACACACACACACACACACACACACACACACACACACACACACACACACACACACACACACACACACACACACACACACACACACACACACACACATACAGAGAGACGGGGTAGGGAACACTGGCACCCTCTCCCACCAAAACACAGGTTGACCTTGGCTAAGGCCAAGCGTTTTCCCTTCCCTAACAGAAAGCACACATAATATTAATTGTAGACCCTTCAAAGAAACAGAACAGCAGATAGTTTGAATGTTCTGTGGAGACCACTGGATGGGCCGGTTGGCTGGAATGTTTTTCTTGACCAAATATCTCCAAGGATTAGTATTTTGTTTACCTCAAATACCAGGAGTCCTCCAATATGAAACCTGACTTGAAGCAACAGCCCAACTTTTTTCAAGATGGATTAGATCCAGAGCTAGCCCTCTGAGCAAAGGTCAGCAACACCTAGGGGAACCCTGCTAGTGCATGGTACGGTTCAGAAACACCAGATGGGTGGCCATACATTGTGTCTCTATATGTGTGTGTGCCACTTTGAGCTTGTGTGTGTGTGTGTGTGTGTGTGTGTGTGTGTGTGTGTGTGTGTGTGTGTGTGTGTGTGTGTGAGGAAACACCTGGTTACCTGATGTTTCCATGCCACAGAAATTCCAGCAGGCTTTTGTCACAGGCAAACACAAACACTCGCACACAGCTCCTTAACACATCCCATCTTCAAATCTACTGGGAGAAACGCTCTTTCACTGGCAGCTCCGTGGGTGCACTCTGGCACTTTCGGACATGAACAAAGTGTATTTTATAAAACGGAGGCATTTCTATGAGGCGTGTGTGGGCTGAGGGCCGGGGCAAGTGCGTTTAGGAGGTACATACGTTGGTGGAAAAACGGATGTGGTTTGGGTTTTTCAGTAAAGAGGGAATGGGGAACACAGAGTACAACGTGGGTTGGGTCATGGAGGAAGAGTTAAAACAGGCAAAGCCAAGGCTGGGGCCAACTGAAATGACTGTAAAGCTCCAACAACAGGGACAGGAATGGACTGAGCAAAGTCCAAAGACAGACAGTGTTATGGATGGACAAAAGAGGAAGGGTGAAGACTAGGAAACCACAGAATGATTTATTCCCTTGTGTAGGGACATATCTGAACCGTGAGGCTGTCCACTGGTTTGTCCCGTCCACTGGTTTGTCCCAGAGTTCTATTTAGGAGTTAGAACAGAGAACACATTTGGATGCACTTGTTTCAAATCAATGCCTGTGACCGCACAAAAGCCCATTTGTTACATGTTTCCGCTTTTCTAGTCTTGTGTATAGTACCCAGCCATTCCCATTATGTATAACTCTATTATAAATGGATGTCAGTTTGATAAAGACCATTTTATGCCATGACGAATTTGGCAGATGTATCTTGCACTGATTATTTGAAAATGTGCAGCTGCTTGTGAGAACAGTCGACTGGGTGAACTGTAGAGTACAAGGCATGGAAAACGAGACAAGGACGTGTCTTTCAGAGGATGTCTTTATCAACCTTGCTTCTTCACTGTCAATGAACATTTTGGTGGTTGCATAATGAACGCTGTCTTTTGCAAATGTCTTTTATAAATGGTCAATTTAATGCTTGATAGCTCACAAAATTGTTTCAGAAATTGCTGGCTTTATAGAGACAGTACTCCTGCTCACTCCCAGTAAAAACAGTGCCTTCAACAGTGGAAACCTAGCAAACCACTCATTTACTGAGCTTCTAAGCTCTTATATTAAAGCTAATATGCAGGTATAAAAAAAAAAAAACATTTGAGGCCAATATTTCTTCCAAATAGCTGAATCTCAACCAAGTCCAGTCTAGAGTTAAGAGGAACCCACTCCTGAGGTAACTACCAAGGCTACCTCAGGAGAGCTTGGAGTTGGGAGTGCCCTGACTGCCCTAAAGCAAATGCCCCATTTGGGAATGTGACAATCACGCTCGCGGCCTCAGTTGGGATTTGTGCTTTATGGCAGCAGAACTCTATGTGAAATATGCGCTTAGGCGCTTAGGCGCACTATCGCTCCGCTGGCTGTCTACCCAAGTCTATCTGCATGTGGGAGAGGCTACTGCCAGCAGGGCTCGCCGGGCTGTGTCCGCTGGCAGCAGGGCTCACGGGCTGTGTCCACTGGCAGCAGGGCTCACCGGGCTGTGTCCACTGGCAGCAGGGCTCACCGGGCTGTGTCCACTGGCAGCAGGGCTCGCCGGGCTGTGTCCGCTGGCAGCAGGGCTCGCCGGGCTGTGTCCGCTAGCAGCAGGGCTCGCCGGGCTGTGTCCGCTGGTAGTGGTTGGAGGTATTTCAGGGTTAGGATTAGTGTTGGTGTTAGGGTTAGTGCCCTGGGTGGGGTATCTGTCAGCCGTCTACGAGTGAAAACAAAAGTGTGGACGGTTGGAGGTGGGGCTGAGTGGGAAGGTGGGGCTGAGTGGGGAGGTGGGGCTGAGCGGGGAGGTGGGCCTGAGCGGGGAGGTGGGGCTGAGCGGGTAGGTCAGCGTCAAAGTTTGTAGTTTTGATGGCGAAGAAGAAACAATCCCACCTACACTCTGTGGGTCGATCTGGAGTCAGAGGATGAAGGGGGGGGGGGGGGGGGGGGGGAGCACTGGACAAACCTCAGCCAGTTGTATTCCTACAGGGAGCTCTATTTAAAGGGTGCACAACCTGTAATCAGACTGCAGGGAAGCCACAGCGATGACTGTGCACGTTCCCCCTGTCTCTGTTTGTCCTCCTTCCTTAATTGTGTCTCCATCGCTCCCTTTCTCTTTTTCTCTTTCTCTCCATACAGTGCATGTTCAACCAGTCACCAAGGCCAAGGACAGTCTGTGGACTTTGCTTGAAGGTAATTATTGTAGCGTTGAAGAAGTGGTGTGTGTGTGTGTGTGTGTGTGTGTGTGTGTGTGTGTGTGTGTGTGTGTGCGTGTGTGTGTGTTTGTATCTGTCTGTCTGTCTGTGGTGAATAGTGACCATGACAAAAATAGCTATTACCATGGAAAGCTATCCTGGCCTTCTGTGAATGGCTGAACGTGTCTTCCTACAGTAGTTATTCAAGCGAGTTTAGAAAGCTATTTCTGTCCATGTTTAAAAGCAGATACGAGACTTTCAAAACTGACTTGCCTTCACTCTACGTGGGTGTGTGTGCCTTTGCGGGTGCAAATGTTTTCCAGATGTGTACCTGTGTGCGGTGCTGATCTGCTCAGTTGGCCTGCTGTGTGTGTGTATGTTCACGGTGACTGTGACCTGCCAGTACATACAGAGGAAGCAGAGGTTAAAAGGTCAGACATCCACTACCACCCAAGCACTATCATGTGACGAGACTTGAACCACAACAATCACACTCCGGAATAAAGTCACTCTAGTGACTTGACTAGTCTCTACTCTAGTCCATTCCAGATATCATAGTTGTGACCATGTGTTTTCCCTCGGCAGAAAATTACCACCTGGTAAAGAGTGCTCAGAATAGGTAAGATGGATCCTGAACTGTCTCTTACAGCAACTGTATAGTAGCTATTGCCAGTGTGTGCTTTTCAAACATTTAAAAAGAATGTGTACTTTATATGTACCTTCATAGTTCAAGCACGGCTGTAAGCACTTGTGTGTGTGTGTGTGTGTGTGTGTGTGTGTGTGTGTGTGTGTGTGTGTGTGTGTGTGTGTGTGTGTGTGTGTGTGCGTGTGTGTCCAGTTCAGGGGAGACTGTCACCAGTGTGCTTAGTATCTCTCCAGCCCTGCCTAAAAAGGAGAGGAGGTACAGAAAGAAGAAGAGCAGAGACCTACAACAGGAGGTACCGCCCGAGATACCAGCTAAAGGTAAACACACTCCCAAATTCTGTTATTTGTCGTCCTCTCTCTGTCTCTCCATCATTTCTCATACAGAAGCAGTCACATCCAACGCCAGCCAAGCATAAACATAAAAAAGAAATAGGGTTGGGAGTAAAAGAAACTCCCCTCTTGCCTCACATTTGAGTCCTGTGTTAGACTACATGGTTGTATGAGGGGGAAACTATGCCGTTTTTAAGATAGAAATGATTTTGGATCAGGAACCAACAAATCTTGGATCCGGTTTAGTTATGGTTAAATGTAATGCTGATCATCCAACTGCACGACATTAAAATGTCTCCCTACCAGTGAGATTATTTAGTACATGATAATTTGGGGCACGTACTTATTACAATCAAACCCTTCAATTGAGAGAGTTGAAAGTCTTTTCAACCGGTTTCGGAATGAGATGGATTCCCCCTTGAGGTTCACTGGATGTTGCCTGGCAGAGCTTCCGAGCATTTTCCAACCAAATTATTTGCGCCAATGTGGATCCGTTCAACTGATGGTCAATGCTGCTCAGAAAACTGCTTGGCTGTGATGGTTAATCAATAGCAGAGCGGCCATGTATACTCTGAGGACTCCTGGCTCCTTGTGGTCGTGGTTCAGAGACTTGGAGGCCTGTCTCACGATGTAAACAACATATTCCCCTTTCGCTCGACGGGTTCAACACGGCCCTGTGTTGTCTCCACAGCTCCCATCACAGACAAAGTGAGGAAGCCTAAACTGCTGAAGCCCCAGCCCAGGAAAGTAGTCCTGGTGAGTGGGGATGTTTCTTTAAAAGGAAAAGGAAAAGGTTTTAATGACAAAAGCGTCTGTAGACTGTTTGTTGTTGAACCCGTTTGAATTCCTCTTTTCTCTCCGCAGCCCAAGATAGCTGAGGAGAGCCTGACCTACGCGGAGCTGGAGCTGGTCAAGCCGTTACCTGACAATAAGGCCTCGTGCACAGGCACTGTTTATGCTCAGATACTATTTGAGGAGAGGCAAGTGTGACCGAAAAACGCAATGGTAACTGTTGTAATGAACAAAATATTGTCTATTTATAATCTTTGGCGTCGTTTGATTTAGCTTTTCTTGTGTTTTACGAGTGCTTCGCCCAAAGCCAAACTGCATCGATGAGAACTGTTTCATACGCAATTGTAAATATTATTTTGGACTTTTTCTACCTACTATATGTATGTTTAATCTACTAGACATCTGTGTAATGTCTGCCATGTTAAGTGTTCCAGCAGCCTATGTAAGTGCCCCGGTGTGGAGGCTGACGTCAAGGCAGCAGTCAGCCCAGACACCCTCAGGAGATGCACTTTTGTCTTGTTACGCCGGCTCTCTCATCTGGTGCCAACATAAACAGGGAGTTGGGTACGGATACACATACAAAAACATATAAACACACATGCACATACACAGGCACACACAATTACTGCTCTCTGCTACGCTTCCTGCAAAAACACCACAACAGCTGGCACAACATAAGTTAGCAGCAAAGACTTTGACTAGTTTAGCACCAATGCATTTAACCACGATGGCGCATCATTTGGTAGCCAATAATGTGGTCATTTTGTAGTTTTCAATTGTGATAAAAAAAAACTACATCACCCAAATCACCAATGCCAGCACCATAACAGATTTATCTATAAGACCGCTTCAATAGGGTCTCTCCTAGTTTCTACTATCCTGTGAATTGAAGTGAGCGTAATGATTCTTTGGACTACGTTTTTCCGTTGAATAATCCTCTGGATTTCAGCATGGAAAAGTGCACGGAGCAAAGAGAGGGTGTTCTCTCTCGCTAGCTGTGAACTTGAAACGCCAGACACACAGGCACCACGGCCAGCCCTTCCCCCAGCTTCCACTATCTCCCATCTCCACACGTCGACCAGTCCCAAAACAGGTTTTAAGTGAACTTGAGAGGATTTTCTTCAACTAAGGAAAAAGAAATGTCCCATTCCGTCGACCAT
The DNA here is from genome assembly GCA_017639675.1 of Aplochiton taeniatus. Taxonomy (NCBI): domain Eukaryota; kingdom Metazoa; phylum Chordata; class Actinopteri; order Galaxiiformes; family Galaxiidae; genus Aplochiton; species Aplochiton taeniatus. The sequence continues at coordinate 5,407,093 of CM030187.1, forward strand.
GTCAAACTCTCACATCTATGTACCGTGCGAAAGCTGTAAGTGAACTTTTAGGGGTGAGAAAAAGGTTTCCTAAACTGTGAAATGGACAGACTCCTCCAGACCGCATTGTGCTTAATGGGGGGCCACTTCACGCAGCGCTAACTGTAACCATATGTGGAACAGCAAGGCCAACTTTTGCTGGGCTCTTCTCTTCCCCCCCCCTCTCTCTCTCTCTCTCTCTCTCTCTCTCTCTCTCTCTCTCTCTCTCTCTTACTCTGACCTCCACACTCAGCCTTCCTCCTTTTTCTAAATGTTTTACTGTGGTTTGACTATTATTTGTTTTTGTACAAACAACTGTATGTGTGGACAGCATGAACCGACCCACAGTGTGTGTATAGAGTTATTATGCGTATGGATGCCAGTGTGTGACAATATCATAAATTGAATCTCTGTGGTTCATGGCATCACTAAGCTTTGTGGCTGCTTTGTGTCTTTTGTAATATTCGATAAAACACCGAACCCACACACATCTGCACGTGTGCAAACTCGACGTAGAAAAGAATCACCCTAAAACTAAAAACAACAGCCTATAAAATGTTTGTTAACGATCAAAAGGAAACATATATGTGTGTGGGAGAGCATGTATCATGCATGAATACTATGCTGAAGTCCTGTCCTCAGAGGGTGCAGCAGAAAGGCTGGCAGAGGGGTCGGTCTGCATCCTACGTGTCTGTAAGCATGCAGGATTTTAATGAGTAGATATGAAGGGTGGGGCAGGCAATCTGCCGGGCTGACCCACTGTCGTGGTGCTGGAGACTCTGTAATGAAAAGGAGAGAGAAAGCGCGAGGGTGGGGTGGGATGGTCGGGGGGGGGGGGGGGGGGATATTGGGACAGAAATGAGCGAATGTGACATAGGAGACGCTAGAGAAGACTGGTGGAGGATTGTGATTGGAGAGAGAGAGAGAGGGATAGAGAGAGAGAGAGAGAGAGAGAGGGGGGGGGGGGGGGGGGCGAGAGAGAGGGAGAGAGAGAGTATAATGAGAAAGACAAGGGGCCAAGTACGTGTGACGAGCTGAGGCAGAGTGCCAGGAGCAGTCGAGACCGCAAACAGATCCAAACCAAGAGGACAACAACAGGAGGCTCCACACTGGCCCAGGAAAGCAGAGTGCCGAGGTCATCACTTCAGACAGCAAAACAAAGCGCGCGGCTCAGCCTGCGTCTCACAGAGGAGGCCATGATTCCGTCCTCCAGACAGCCCCCCCCCCCCCCAAATTACCGCCTGCCATAAACACAGAGCAGGGACCCAGACGCAGCCAGTGCGGTTGCAGGAAAGGGACGGCCAGAGTCAGCGCGAAGGCCAGCCCCAAACGGAGGCAGCCTCTGAGTCAGTCACAATAAGCAGGGACAAAGGTCATCGCCAGGGATCCTTGGCGACGTCTCCCTGAGAACGGCTAGCGGAGTGTCTTCAGCAGCCGCAGAGCCGCTTCAAAGAGGGCTGGCCTCGTTGGCCTAACTCTCAAAGTGAGGGAGAGTCAACCAACAGCCGGTGAGACGTTTCATTAGGGTCAGTTATTAGTCTGTCGCCAGGGTAACAGTTGTCCTCCAAAGGCCATTTAAATACACCCAGCTGCTTTCTGTTGTGGCCCCACACCATGCCAGACAGGAACTCATCTAGCACAGTCTGTCAAGGCTCCTTGGCTGGCCTGGTACCGCTCAGGTCCCACGATGATGACATCATACACCGTTTACATACCAGACGGATTATCATTAAACTATTGTTGACAGTAAATGGGGATTCCGTAGCCACGACTTAATCATTGTAAACTGTTTAATATTTACGGTGTTGTGGCTAGATGTATGCCTATATGGAATAATAGGAACACAGAACATTGATTATACCACTGCCATTTCCTAAACAGAATGGTTTGCAAGTTTCCGTCAAGAGCCTGTGTTTCCCAATAAACATTTAGAAAGCAATGGACGCAGTCAAACCTCCTATAACCAGAGCCATTACTGTGACAGGGTTGCGTGGAGTCTGAAGGGTACAGAACCACATCCATTTGGAGTTTTGATAAACATGGTGACATGCCCCCAGCCGCTGGGCCAGGCTTTCCAAAACGCAAGCTATCACGCCTTCATTTTTTAGACAAACTGTTTTGCATTCTTAAGTGTATGGATTGCCTTTCTGTGTTTGTCTCTTGTTTACTACATTACAATGTCCTACGATGTTCTGTCACATTGTATAGTTAGCATAGCGTGAACATGACAGACACTTTTCTGTTAAACAGCGACGGACAATTTGCCAAGAAGAGAAATGCAACTTGCACACACTGACACACAGCAGGGATTTGGGTCGTTAGTAGCTACGGCCATTAAGTATTTAGCACATAATGACACCTTGGAAGCTGTGAGCCATGTGTGGGAGGACCACAATAGGAGCAGAGGGAAACAGAGCCAGCAACAGATGAAAGGGGGGCAGGAAGGAAGGAGAGGAGGAAAGAGGAGAGGAGGAATGAATCAACGGACATCCCCAGCTGTTGGATACAAATCATAAATCAGGTGTGTAGAGCAATGATTCTTGGAATAAACAAACAGTACTCACAACCTTTTGGGATATCATTTTTGTTTGTTTGTTTCTTTGTTTTTGGTTAAACAGTTTAGTTATGTATGCATTCCCTCAGAGAAAACCCCACTGTATAGTTATTGTTATACAATTTTGCTGCAATTCAAAGGTGACCCTAGTTGAAATAAATAAAAGGTAACTAAAATAAATAAATGAGTGCGTATGCATGGCGTCTTCTTGTTGAGGTGTCCTCCTGGATCACCACCCTGTCCCCTCCTGTATCACCACCCTGTCCCCTCCTGTATCACCACCCTGTCCCCTCCTGTATCACCACCCTGTCCCCTCCTGGATCACCACCCTGTCCCCTCCTGTATCACCACCCTGTCCCCTCCTGTATCACCACCCTGTCCCCTCCTGTATCACCACTCTGTCCCCTCCTGTATCACCACCCTGTCCCCTCCTGTATCACCACCCTGTCCCCTCCTGTATCACCACCCTGTCCCCTCCTGGATCACCACCCTGTCCCCTCCTGTATCACCACCCTGTCCCCTCCTGTATCACCACCCTGTCCCCTCCTGTATCACCACTCTGTCCCCTCCTGTATCACCACCCTGTCCCCTCCTGTATCACCACCCTGTCCCCTCCTGGATCACCACCCTGTCCCCTCCTGGATCACCACCCTGTCCCCTCCTGTATCACCACCCTGTCCCCTCCTGGATCACCACCCTGTCCCCTCCTGTATCACCACCCTGTCCCCTCCTGGATCACCACCCTGTCCCCTCCTGGATCACCACCCTGTCCCCTCCTGTATCACCACCCTGTCCCCTCCTGGATCACCACCCTGTCCCCTCCTGTATCACCACCCTGTCCCCTCCTGTATCACCACCCTGTCCCCTCCTGGATCACCACCCTGTCCCCTCCTGTATCACCACCCTGTCCCCTCCTGGATCACCACCCTGTCCCCTCCTGGATCACCACCCTGTCCCCTCCTGTATCACCACTCTGTCCCCTCCTGTATCACCACCCTGTCCCCTCCTGGATCACCACCCTGTCCCCTCCTGGATCACCACCCTGTCCCCTCCTGTATCACCACTCTGTCCCCTCCTGTATCACCACTCTGTCCCCTCCTGGATCACCACCCTGTCCCCTCCTGTATCACCACTCTGTCCCCTCCTGTATCACCACCCTGTCCCCTCCTGTATCACCACCCTGTCCCCTCCTGGATCACCACCCTGTCCCCTCCTGTATCACCACCCTGTCCCCTCCTGGATCACCACCCAGTCCCCTCCTGGATCACCACCCTGTCCCCTCCTGGATCACCACCCTGTCCCCTCCTGGATCACCACTCTGTCCCCTCCTGGATCACCACCCAGTCCCCTCCTGGATCACCACCCTGTCCCCTCCTGGATCACCACCCTGTCCCCTCCTGTATCACCACCCTGTCCCCTCCTGGATCACCACCCAGTCCCCTCCTGGATCACCACCCTGTCCCCTCCTGTATCACCACTCTGTCCCCTCCTGGATCACCACCCTGTCCCCTCCTGTATCACCACCCTGTCCCCTCCTGGATCACCACCCTGTCCCCTCCTGGATCACCACCCTGTCCCCTCCTGGATCACCACCCTGTCCCCTCCTATATTACCACTCTGTCCCCTCCTGTATCACCACCCTGTCCCCTCCTGGATCACCACCCTGTCCCCTCCTGGATCACCACCCTGTCCCCTCCTGTATCACCACCCTGTCCCCTCCTGGATCACCACCCTGTCCCCTCCTGGATCACCACCCTGTCCCCTCCTGTATCACCACTCTGTCCCCTCCTGTATCACCACCCTGTCCCCTCCTGTATCACCACCCTGTCCCCTCCTGTATCACCACTCTGTCCCCTCCTGGATCACCACTCTGTCCCCTCCTGTATCACCACCCTGTCCCCTCCTGTATCACCACCCTGTCCCCTCCTGTATCACCACCCTGTCCCCTCCTGTATCACCACCCTGTCCCCTCCTGACCAGACCAGCCGAACAAGGGGCCCCTGTTGAAGTCTTTCCAAAGTTACGAAACAAGGCCCTACCTGGCCTGAGGAGAGGAGAGGAGAGGACGTGTGTGTTTGCTAGTCTGTTGAACGCATGACTTAAAGAGACCAATCCACTGACTTGTCTGTATTTGTTTTTTCCTATCCTTAATTTCTCTGATACTTTCTTTCTATCACACACATACACGCATTACTCCCATTGCATGTGAATCATTCAAAGTAATCCAACCCCCTGATTCAACAGTCCTGCTGAGTATAGTACCTCACTGTGAGGTGTTCTGGGCACAAAGGAGACGGCAGACCAAGGAGTGCAACCGGGGAAACCCCTTTTATTGTTCCACACCCACACCCGTACGCACACGCTGCTGGTGCTGGTGCTGGTGCTGGTGCTGGTGCTTCGGTCTCAGGGGCGCTTGCGAAGTGACTCTGCATCAGCTTAGCCTTCCGGTGTGTGTCAGCCTCCCTACTGAAACAAACAGACACCCTTATATAGCACTCCCCCAACTGATCACCAGATTGAACTCACCTGTTGCAATCCGGTGACCTGTCAGAGGAGTGCTTCATCACCACCACAGCCCTTCAGCGCCCTCTACCGGACGGATGTCCGCGGAACCCTCACACTCACCTAACTGGGTTAGCCTGGTCTATTTCCTCTACCATGACCTGCATATGATCTTAGCCGTGTTTCAACTGCCTGAGGGAAACCACCTAAGGGGCTTTATCACGCTGTAACCTTGCAGTTTACTCAAACACACATCAAACCGCTTTCAGGAGATAAGCCAGCAGCATTTCTAGGTCAATGACGGAAGGCTTAGTAAAAAAAAAAAAATGTTTATTTAAGGATTTGTACAGAGTATTCCTAACAAGCAGTCTATTGAAAAAGGGGTGTAATGAATTTTAAAAAATGATCACGTAAACTTTTAAAAAGTGCACCCTGGCCATGGAATTACAATACATTTTAAAGTTGTAATTATTTGGGCTTGCCAAGGTGGAACGAGATGATGTCATAATAACAATTAACTCAAACTCCTATGACATCATATACATCTCCTTTTCAGAATGTTCTAAATAGTTCAAACTGCTGACACATTTCACAGTTTCGATAACATAATCTTGGCCTGGGAAAGGACAGGGAAGCTTTGGAATCAAGGTAGGGTAAGATGATCTTTTCTCCTGCAGTACATAATATTAGTAGTTTAATATTCCCATCTATTGGTGTTTGACTATTAGTGATTGATGCTAGATAGTGAAATGAATACCGTTTGAAATGCATAGCAAGCAAAAAATAAGTCAGGTCAAGCCTGAGTAATGTCTGAGGTATGTCTGCATGCGATACAGTGGATATGGTTGAAGCAGCTATTGGATATGGGTCAGACTATGCTATTCACAAACACTCAGGAAAAACAGAGTAATGTCTGTAACCTTGTTCTGGCTTTGATTTGATTTCTGCAAGATGTCAAACTCATATTTACTGAAACCAAGTCATCACAAAGGAAACTGTTGTTTAGTGAATTTTTTATTTGAAAATACTATAATGTATTACAAATAGTGTCCTCTTTGCTTTGCCATCTATCGGTGCAATCTATCATTTCTAATCAATAAAATAAACAACATAACAAATTAGCAAAACATGAAATCCTAGCCAATTGCCTACACATGTATGGATATACATTCAATGGCAATGGAGGTCAAACTCCATTGCCATTGAATGTATATCCATAAAGAAAAGAGAGCTGGACATATTGACAGAGCAACACCAAACCTACACAGATAAGGAAAACAACAAAAGCCATCGAACTCTTTCCCCTTCCCAGGCCTCAGTCACCACCGCACTCTGCCAGCACCACACAGTAGTTGCCGGGCAACAGGGGAAACAATTCAGAGGTTTTGATCAGTCTAGCAGAAGCCCTGTTCTCGCAACAACCCTGCGCTTAAACTAGACACTCTGGGTGTTATTTACCTGACTCTCAATGTCCTCTTAATGTATAATTCACAGCCAAGTGAGATGGAAAGAATCTGGATTGGAGCAGTGGCAGGGGTGAAGATCCCTGTGTTTTAGCTGTGAGGACTGATTGAGAATCTGTATCTGTGTTGTTATCTGCTGTGGGGAGTACACTGACTCTAAAGCAGGTAAGACCACAAATTGATAGTTTTGGATTTTGAACAGCCAACGTGATTGAAATAATTGAAATCTAGCCTGATATTTACAATATTGACAAATAGCTATGATATTGACTGTGGGGTTTGGCAAGTAATCATCAACTAGTTATTCTTCAGCTTTTGATTGGGATTATTACCAGAAAAAAACAAATTATCTTGTATTCCAATTCCATATTAAACAATCTTTTTTTGTAGCTTTTAATGAGTGTAGACTTTTTTTTGTTCTTGTGAATATACGCAATATTTTTTGTTGGAAGGACACTTTCTGCTGACTCGCTGATCGAAAGGTTTATTTGTCACTTTACAGGTAACAGACAGAGAGACACATTTAAATATTTGTATTTCTAAAGAGGATTCCTCTCCTTTGTTTTGTGTGTGTTTCAATAATCCTCGACAGCAACATGGCTAAAGGGAAAAAGAAAGGCTCTGAGGAGCCGAAGGGTAAAAAGATCAGCCTGAAGATGGCTAAGAGCTGCTTGAGGTTGACGGTGGACGGCAAGCGTCGTCTGGACCTCAGCAACATGGAGATAGCCGCCTTTCCAAAGTGCCTGCTGAAGCTCTCTGACGTGGACGAGCTGGACCTCAGCAGGAACTTCCTGAGGAAGCTCCCCGACTACATCGACGAGTTTGTCAACCTCCGCTTCCTGGACCTGCACAGCAACTACGTACGCAGAAGGGAGAGGATGGGTGCGGGGACGATTTGTGGTCTCGTTCCAAAGGCGTTTTGACGCAAGTTATGTCAGCGAGCTGTTTTTGCTATCTCTGAGTTTTAGGTTTTTGAATCACTCTTTGTTGTTCAATGCTGGAATGGTGGGTTGTGTGTTTCACTGTTTTTTTTGTTTTCTTTTCCTCTGTCGGTCCAGACACCATGTCAAACAAGGTTCTTTCTTTCCATGTCCCCTTCAGTTGGAGCAGGTTCCAGAGGCGATTGGCCGCCTGCAGAACCTTGTCACCTTGAACCTCAACAACAACCAGCTGACCTCCATCTCGCTGCCCAACGAGATGGGCCTCCTGAAGAAACTGAAGACTCTGAACCTGGGCATGAACCAACTGGACAAGCTGCCCTCCTTCGTCCTCGCCCTCAAGGAGCTCCGCCGCATCGGGCTTTTCAACAACCAGCTCACCACGGTCCCCGACTGCCTCCAGACGTTAAGCCTGGAGTCGATTAACATAAAGGACAACCCGTTTCCCGATAGCAAACGCGCCAGGAAGCCCACCAGTAGAGTGGAGTGTCTGTATCTGGTCCACGAGAGCTGTCTCTGCAAGGAGTGCATCCAGAGATGCACGGAGGAGAGGCAACGCCTGGAAGGCAGGGGCAGCGGAAACCCCGTTTCCAACAGACGATCCATGCTGGTGGGTCTGATGGCGCCCAACTCTGTGGCGCAGGTGGACCAGGCCACGTGGAGATGATTAAACACTTCCAGGTCACACAGAGGTCTTGAGGGTCATTGGAGTTGGTTTGTTAGGGACAAAATGTCGACCAGGTGCTCTGTTTTGAATGTAGCTATTACTTAAGGAACAACTCGTTTAAGCACTGCACATATTAGAGGACAAACAACGGTAGCTGCCGTTGACATACCAGCTGAAATCACAGGTGAAACACATCCCTCTGGAGTGGGAGAGGTGCAAACTTTTGAAGTCCTCTGGTGTCCCCTAGAGGATGAATGTATGGACCATCCAAATGCATAAAGTCTGTTGTATGCTCTAACATTTTACCAGAACTTTTGCCAGGGCTGTAATTTCAGTCAATATATCTTTCCAGTTATGTGTTTTTCTATAATAAATTAGCTCCCATTGCACACAGTGACATAGTGTTTTATTTTGTGCCCCTTGTGCCTTTTGAAAGGTAAAATAAATAAAAATGTACCTCCATAGAAACCCAAACCAAGAACTAGGGGGCAGTAAAGACTGACTGATGTAGTGACTTCTGAAACCCTCAGCACAATATGGCAGCTATTCTCTGTGTCATTCAGATGCCATTTTATATCCTAATTATAACACTTGTGTGAAATGTTTGTATCCTATTTAATTATGTGTTTACCACACATATAATAAGCTTGGCTTGGTCAGAAAACAAAACAAATAGTTTCAGGTGCAGGTTCATTAGCAGGGCAACAGCCTCATGTGGATCGTTGGTCCATAATAAGATCAATTAACGGCCACAGTATGAAAGAAGAGGAGAGCTCTTTGATGACCCTGGGTCTTGATCAAGGCGCTGCCTAGCGATCGATGGATTGGTCTGTAGTTTATGCTAATAGGCTCCCCTGACCGGTGGGCTTTCATTTAGATGGGGGTGTTCCGTCAGGACCCAGGTTGACCTGTCTAAGGCTCTTTACACACTCCTCACCACTGCACTGGGTCAGTCCTAATGAAAATCAATCCACACACACTTCCCTGCATACACACACACACATTAACAAACACAAACACAGACGCATAGACACACAAAACACACACACACACACACACACACACACACACACACACCACAAACACTCATCAACAATCACCCAAACACAGACAGGCAGGCGGAATGAAAAGGAGGCCAACCAATTCCACCCTCCAAATAGAATTGAATTAACGTAGATGGCTTGGAGGTGGCTTCCTGGTTGGCCAGAGCATATTGAGAAAGACATCTTTGATCTCTAGAACAAGAGAGAGGGAAAGAAGAGCTCCTTCTTATATGGGCCCTGTACTCACAACGCTCGAGCTCACTGTAACGGCAACACAGTTATTGTGTATTAGAATTTGACAGCAGGTTTGTTTGGCAGGATCCTGTAATTCAGGTGGACCTTTTGAGTGCTTCTGCTGTGGTAGACTTAGAGCCAAGGCAGAGCGCTATCAACGTTGGAATCATTATCGGTGACAGTAGACGTCTTCTTGGTCATATTGAGCTGTCATATTTTATGATTATCCCTTCGACTATACAGTCGAATCACGTTCACTTCCCCCTTGTACACCGCACCCTTTTCTCATAACAGACTTCACCACCCATCATGCACATCAGACAGTGAGGGTGACAGCCATCTTGGATCAGGCGACTGGGATGGCCTGTCACGTCTCTCCATATCCATTAGCAGATGAAGTCACAAGGATCTGTGACATGGTAATAATAATAATAACTTTAATTTAAGTGACATGGTAATAGGGTGCTATGGCCAGGCAGGACACAGGGGGACACCAGCCATCTCTTTCTCTCTTTAGAGCCTCGGTGTTGGCACCCAATGAGCAACAATTTAATTCTCCACTCACTAATTAGTAAAATTGGACGCGTTTGTTTTGTGTGGTCCATCGTGCCCTCAGGCAAGTGGCTGTGATTTAATCAGCGCTGTGTACACATTTAGCCTTGCTTTTTTTCATCATCAAATATATAGTACAAGATAGCTCAGGAGTAATCACGGGATGATTGACAGGAAGGCCTGCTGAGTCTACTGGGTACACGTTTCTTCTTTCAGATGCATTTTTCATCTGGGTAAATATCTTAACCAGCTTTGCTACAGCTTCATTATATTTGACATTAAAGTGTTACTTCAATAAGTGTGAACAAAACGCCCAGCATTCTTTGTATTTTTCCAACTAATGAATAACGTTCTTAATAATGAATAATGTTATGTTAAATGTGTATGTTCAAATAATTTAACCCTGTAAAGCCTAATTTCAAAACACATCTTCTGTCACTGGCTGGACTCTTCCAAACAATCTCTGACAATCAATAAATAATAGTAAGTCAACAGTCACACCTTTGTCCACCACCCAAGTCTTTCCTCGCAATAACCCCTGCCAGCCATGTTGAAATATTAATCAGGTCAGTTTTAATATTTTACAAGACTGTAAAGCCATGGGTTCAGATGGCTTGGCAGTCAGCAAAGGGCACTTGTCAGCATATTCAGCATTTATTCAGGGCAATGTGACACCTTTGTACTGATTTAAATATGTTGAGAGAGAGGGAGAGAGAGAGAGAGAGAGAGAGAGAGAGAGAGAGAGAGAGAGAGAGAGAGAGAGAGAGAGAGAGAGAGAGAGAGAGAGAGAGAGAGAGAGAGAGAGAGAAAGAGAGAGAGAGAGAGAGAGAGAGAGAGAGAGAGAGAGAGAGAGAGAGAGAGAGAGAGAGAGAGAGAGAGAGAGAGAGAGAGGCAAACTACGATGCTTTAAGAGCAGGCTTTCACCCAGAACTATAAAAGTTCCAACAGTGATGTATGTTTTCTGTGTCCCTTCAAACGGTAAAGATCATGGCTGCCGATTCAGCCCCCCATGCATGTGCAGCAGTGTTCTGATGTGTTCTTTGTTCCCAGGGGAAGCCCGTTGGTTCTGGCTCAGGTAAAGCAGCCTAGCCAGGGCCAGGGGTTAGCCAGGGCCAGGGGTTAGCCAGGGCCAGGGGTTAGCCAGGACCAGGGGTTAACCTGGTGGTGGAGCAGGCAGAACAGTCAGTTCAAACTTCTCCATAATAACAAGACACGCCCTTACCCTTCCACCTATTATTTTTTCTTTATGCCCGGTACATAACCAAATGGATGGTAGCACTGTCATCAACAGGAAAATAAACCCGGTAGCTGAACCAGTAGTGCATGCAGCTCCTAAATACCAACCTCTGCTTCAACCTACGCCCCAGTTGTGGCACTGAGGGTTTTATTGCAGTCTCAATTTGGATTCATGGGGGTGCGCCCGCCTGTGTGTGGGTGTGTGTGTGTGCGTGTGTGTGTGTGTGTGTGTGTGTGTCTGTGTGTGTGTGGCCCTCCCCCTCTCAGCCTGCTCTGTAATAAGAGCAGCTGTGGTCGACACAGCACTGATTCAATTGCAGGGCGCAGGGCTTAAAGCTATTATCCTCCACACGGGAAGAGGAGGCTACTGGTGCCTGGGCTGGTTGTACCGCCATAGTCCAGGAGAGCGAGGAGAAGGGGGGAAAGAGAGGGAAAGATGAAAGACAAGAGAGAGAAGGGGAGAGAAACATTTTGACAGGGAGAGGAGCGAGGGGAGAAACAGAGGGAGGGAGTGAAAAGAAGAAAGGAGGAGGAGGGGGGGCAGCAGAGAGGGAAGAAAGTAAGAGATGAAATAATCAGATAACAGGGGAAACAGAGACAGAGGCGAGGGGAGATGCAAAGGAATAGTAATAAGAAATATAATGAGAGAAAATGAATGAGATGTACTGAGCCTCACGTTTCCCTGCAAAGCCAATTAAGCCCAATGTTCTGTAAACTCTCACCCTGGCTCCCCTTTTTAATTTTCCTGTCTCTTTTGTCTCTCTGTTTCCCTCTCTACCTCTCTTTGTCTCTCTCTCTTTCTCTATCTCTCTCTCGCCCTCTCTCTCTCTTGCTCACTCTCTCACACACACATACACACACCCACACATACACCCACACATACACACACACACACCCATGGGACCCAGGAGTCTCCATCCTGATTGGGGACCCCGTTGGCTCAGCAACCGGTGACGAGCAGGGCAATCACACAGCCGTAACCGGTCTGCCCCGCCAGCGCCACAGCGACCACATTCCCCCGTGGACCCACGGCCGCATGAATAATGCAGAGGGGAGGGGGCCACTGAGCGTGTGCGGAGGAGGAGAGTAGGCCCCTCCCTCTCTTCTCTTTCCTCTCTCTCTTTCTCTCGCTCTCCCAACCCCCCCCGAACGAGCTGCCGCAGCTGCAGAAAGGTCAGAGGAGGAGAGAGAGGGAGCAGGATAGGAATAGAGAAGAGGAGAGAGGGAGCAGGAGAGGAATTGAGAAGAGGAGAGAGGGAGCAGGAGAGGAATTGAGAAGAGGAGAGAGGGAAGGAGAGACGAGCGGGAGGAGGATGTGCGGCTGAGAGAACGAGAGAGAGAAACAGACAGAGAGGGAGGCTGTGTGAAAGAGAGAGAGAGAGAGAGAGAGAGAGAGAGAGAGAGAGAGAGAGAGAGAGAGAGAGAGAGAGAGAGAGAGAGAGAGAGAGAGAGAGAGAGAGAGAGAGAGAGAGAGAGAAAGAGAGTGAGAGGCGGAGTGGTGGACCTGGAGCATGCCGACGGGAGTGTCTGAGGACCAAGGATGACGGCCATGCTGAGCCCTAAGATCAGACAGACCAGGAGAGGTGAGCCCAACCTTTATACCTATCACCCATCCTCTGTGTGTCTGTGCTCTGCCACTCCTAGGAGGCTTCTGTGCCATGTCATTTCCACTCTGGCAAACACACACACGCATGTCGTACTCATGTAAGTCACCTCTGTTAACCCGTGTAACATAAATACATGTTTGTACATTTGGGAAAGAGTACGTGGCTGAAAGATTTCAAGTGATAACAGGCTGGGATAGGGATGCAGTCATTTGATGATTTGTGGCTTTAGCTACTTGATTGAATGCAAGTCCCTGTGGATAAAAGTGTCTGATAAACGGCGGCAATGTAAATTCTTGTTATAACATATGACATTATAAACAAAAACATACACCATATCGCATAAGCCCCACATAAATCTCAAATTAGAAGATCGCTACTGCAGTGTATATTCTAGCAAATGCGTGCCAGTTGTAGAGCATCATTGGAAAACCTTTCCCTCCATGTCCTTGAGTGTCTCTACTACGGCCATGCCACCTCACCCGTTGTGAGCAGATCTTTATGAATGGAGGCGATGAG